>JADLZL010002884.1:0-352454 GCA_015844335.1 Chrysopogon serrulatus
AGAGAGCCCCCATTCATTCATTCTCATTCGTAAGTCCAATCATCACCCGAAAAAACCCTAATCGAGCTCCTTAGCTAGGGCCTAGATAGCTAGATTAGAACTAGAGGGAGGCAAGCGCAGCTTGATTCCTGAGCCATCAAGAGCTTGGATTTGGTATAGTTCTACCTCCTCTCGCCTTTTGTTCTCTTTCATTGTATAGTTATATGATTGCTACAATTGAATTGATGAATTCTCATTTACTTATATTCATAGTTATTATGTTCCTTGTCTATTGTGGTTATATGCTTAGTATAGCTAGATTAACATTATGTTTATCCATAGGTTCGTATAGCACTCATCTAATTGATCGTTGGGTGAGTGATAAACATTGTGTAAGCGTGGTGCTTATACGTTGTTTATCTCATGAATGCACCCCCGCAGGCCGGGTTTGGTAGATCGCGGTGTGACATTCTGTTGAGTCCTATGTAATCCAAACCCCGTTTATAGGCACAAAGAGGGCTTGTATACGACGGAAGGGCGTGCTATGTTCTCAAACTTCCCTAGTATGTCCACTATGAATAAATGTAATGCTAACCTTTAGCCATGACTACTAGGTGTATTGCACTAACCATAATAAACATTGACATGTAGCTAGGAATAACCCAGAATATCTCTTGATGTTCTACTAGCAACCCTAATGATATAGCTAGGAGTCTCTATCTGTTTATGCCGATGATTATATACTTATCTTATCTATTATCTTGTGACTTACCCCTCGCATTGAGTAGCGAGGACATGGTTATGTCTATTCGTTACACTCTAGGTCAACACACTACCTTTACATAAGCCATACAGACCTTCCTTTGGTAAAATATAAATGACAACCCGTAATACTCCGGTAAAATGCTACAAATGGTATTTGATCCGCGGCGCTATGGATATATTTCTATATTCTAAATGGTGGCATGATTTAATACCACACCTCTTGGTGTTATGCTTGGGGATGACAACTTGGCATTCTAGTGGCGGTGCGCTACTCTAGCATTCTTAACGCCCGTTATTAGAGATAACATTAAGAGGTGTCAACAAGCATTTTTGGCGCCGTTGTCGGGGAAGGCAATTGGCGATTAAAAGGATAGCGATAGACCTAACAAACTAATGAGATATAGGAAACCATAGACCCCTACTCAATGCAAGCTTACCCTTGTGTTTTTCTGTCTTTGTGAAATCTTATGCAGGGTAATGAATGAGTGGTCTTGATCTCGCCGGATAACTACGTTGAAAATCCCAGAGAAACTCTTTCGAAGGAAGAAATTCCAGCAAGTGAGGAGCATCTTTGAATCTCCATCAAGGACACCCACCGGCCGAGGTTCGTTTTTTTGGAGGAGCAAGCTCCTATAAGAGAAGAAGAAGAGCAACAAGAAGGCAACTTAGCACCAGTCTTTGAGGAAATGGTCGATAAGTCCATGAAGTTCTCCGCCTCCAAACACCAACAACATCCAAGACGGACCTAACATCGGTTGGGGGAGAATGGGTTCGAGCTCAAGCCGCTCTTATCACCATGGTGCAAGCCAACTGCTCTGTGGGAAAGCACATGAAGATGCAAGTGCTCATCTCCAACACATCCTAGAGATTTGTAGCACTTTCAAGTCAAGGATGTACCAAAGGATACCGTGCTGCTACGTCTGTTTCCATTCTCACTGTTGGGAAAGGCAAAGCAGTGGTTCTACGCCAACAAAGACAACCATACAACTTGGGACAAGTGCTCCACAGACTTTTTCTAGCAAGATTCTTCCCTATGGGCAAGACGAGTGCCCTAAGAGGGAAAATCTCAAGTTTCCAAAGAACAACGTGATGAGTCAGTCCCTGAGGCATGAGAACACTTCCAAGATTACATATCAGAATGTCCTCATCATGGGATGGAGAATTGGCTCCAGATGTAAACTTTCTATCATGGGCTTACCAACAACACCCGTAACAATGTTGATGCTGCTGCTGGAGGTGCATTTATGTCACTAACCATACCACAAGCTACTGCTCTTATGGAGAAGATGGCCTCCAATCAAGATTGGAATAATGAGCACCAAACCACCCGCAAGAGGAGTGGAGGAATGCACCAGCTCAAAGAGGTAGACATGCTGTCCGCCAAGATAGATCCGCTCATGAAGAAGCCGAAAGACAAGACAAGCCAAAGACAAGATGTCATGCGATTAATGATGCATGCATGACTTGTGAAGTGTGTGGCAATATGGGACACTCAGCAACAACCTGTCCCGAGACCCGTGAGGACGTGAACTTCATCAACAACAACAACAACAACTATCGCCCTCAAAATCAAGGATGGAACCAAAGAAAGGCCTAACTACCAAGGTAACTTCCAAGGTAACTTTCAAGGCACTAATTACAATAACTATGCTCAATTGCCTTTGAGAGAAGTGATCTCCAACCAAAATAAAATTGTGGAGACTTTATCTAGGAAGGTAGCATCCAATGATAAAATGCTAGAAAACATAAACATCAAAATGGATAGCTTTACCTCTGCTGTTAAGAACCAGCTTAGCTTCAATAAAATGATAGAACAACAATTAGCTCAGCTGGCGGCTGCTGTTCCACCGACCAACGAAGGTAAGATTCCAGAGCAACCTCTAGAGCCCGAGACCGCGAACCTTGTTGATGTGTATGCAGGTTACTACGTTGAAGCATCATCAGGATGGAAGGATGACTCCATGCCACCCAAGAGAGGGGATCCAGGGAGACCTGTGATCCCCATCTCTATTGGGCAGCATGACTTCCTGAAGTTGTCTCGCGATCTAGGCGCCAAGGTGTCAACATCATGCCTAAGGTAATCTTCGACCAAGTCTTTCCATAGGCATCTTTGTTGTACACAGATATGTGTTTGCAGCTTGCGCGCACTGCACGATCAAGTACCCCAAGGGAATCTTAGATGACGTGTGCATACGGATCGGAAGATCATATGTCCCTGTAGACTTTGTAGTCCTGGATACCGGCAGAGACCCCAAGAGTCCAATCATTCTTGGCCGACCATTCCCGAGTACGCAAAGGTCGTCATCTACACGGACGGTGCCAAAAATTTGCTTCACCATCAAGGGAAATAAAGAGAAGTTCAGTTTCAAGAATAAGACCCTTGAAGTTCCTATAGATCCAAGAGGAGCTTACTTCCCGTCAAGCCAACAAATGAAGGAACCAAGAGGAATTCAAATGGGAAGAGAAAGAACAGAATGTAAGACAAGTGAGAAAGCAGGTCCAAGTAGTCAAGGCTGTTAAGTACAAGCATGACCACCTCTTCACTTCACCATTCTTAACCAAGAAAGAGGATCCAGCACGCCCGACCATTGATTGCACCATTGGGACGGTGCTCATTCTACAACGCCTTCTCGCGATATCGGATCATTTGTCAATATAATGTCTAAAAAGGTATATGATTTATTATTCGATACACCTCTATACCCTACCTATATGCAGCTCTACCGGGCGGACAATACTGACGAGATTTCCGGAGGGAGTAGCAAGAGACATCATGGTCAAGATCCAGGACCATTACGTCACGACCGACTTCATGATAATTGGACATGGGGGAAGAAGACGAGACGCCGATCATACTTGGAAGGCCGTTCCTCAGCACCACCAACGCGATCATCTACAATGGATCAGGCCAAGTCCACTTCTAATTTCCGGAGAGAAGGTATCTTTGTTATTTTAAAGATTATAACTCTCCGGATTAGCGCTTTTACTCACCCAAGAGGAGACGTCGTAGCCTTGGGAGGAATCGCTCTCAAAAGAGCAATGTTGAGGAGGAGGAAATTAAGGAAGAACCTACAGCACCTAAGACACAACCTACGAAGGTATGGAAAGAAAAGGTAACCTCCTCAACTGAGTCATCGTCACCAGGAGGTCCAACATCAGGGTCCCCATCCTCGGGATCCGATGAAGCACCCCAGGAGTGAAGAAGACGAGAAGTCTTGTCCGGAGGACTTTAAACTCCGAACCCTTGCCATAAGGTAACAATGGTAGTTATCTATTTACTTTCTTGCACTTTTAATTCATAGTTAGTTTTTGTCATCTTTAGAAAACCACAAAAATATTTGAAGAAACATCAAAGCCCCATGTGACATGCCTACAGCGCAAGCTAAAGGAGTGTTCACCGTGGTGGCATAGAGAAAAAAAATTATTAGAATACATATTTCAATTTTGTTAGTTAAAAAAACCCAAAAATAATCATTGAGCATCCTGTCGCATTGAATGTACTGTAATAACCTTTAGAAACCTCTCACAATAACCAACCCACGAACGGCTAACCACTAACTGTTTATCCTAACCCGTTCCATGAGTTTTGGTGTTTTGTGAGATGTTTGCTGCAGGATAACTCTGAGAGCTAGTTCACCTAAGAATCATCATGACTCGAAGTACACCTTCTTGCACCCAGCTAACCACTGTATGAAGGAAGCAACTTCTTCTCGAATGAGATGAAGGTTCTTGGCTACACCAGCTCTTACAAGCATGAGCTCCATCGAGAGGACTGCTCAGCTTCAATGCTCAACCGCAACAACAACCAGCTTGGGGGAAGGCATCCCCTAGGTACCCAGGTAAGTGTACCTACGCGATTATCGAGTCAGTCATAAAAATTTAAAATACCAAAATATGTGAGCACATGAAGGTTCACTATAGTATCTAAGAAAAATTAAAAATACCAAAAAATATGTGGGCACATGAAGGTCCATGCTTTTTTTAAGAGTCCTTAGGGTCTTTTGAGTTTTATAATTTGAGTCTTTGAAAAATGAAAAATCAAATAAAAATGTTTGTCTGTCTAGAGTCAATAAAAAAGGAAGCTCTTGAATGATTGAATTGAAATGAAGATAAGCTGCTCTGTTACAACACCTCTGAAATGCCTAGAGTTTAGATAAAGGTTTTTCCAAGTTTTAGCTCCAACTGTTTTGACATGAGAATTTGCTCTGAGCCTGAAACTTGTGGGTTGCATATGCTTGAACTAAGTCTAGGTACCTGATTGATAAGATTGAGAAAATCTGAGCTGCTATCTATCTTGTTCTAAGTGACACTAAAGTTCTAGAGATTTATCTTTTGAAAAATGCAAAAACATGATGAGTTCCTATATGACAAAGCTTACATTCCCACCAGAGCTAACATGATAAGATAGGCTAGTTAAACTTCCACATAAATGCTGCTTGTCTTGCATTGAGTTTTGTCAACCTTTGTGACCCTGGTGAGAAATTTGTCATGCTCTTGAATCAAGATCCACCTCCATATGCACTACTCTACACTAGAGTAGGCGCAACAACATTCCATTCCACCTACATCCATTCCAAAAATATTTTCCTCCTACACTGGGAGAGAATACCAAAAATATTCCATTAGGTTAGCCACCCAATAAATGCTCCATGATTCCTGTGTTATCTCTCTAAATCCATCAATGTCAAAAGGAGTGCTATGAGCTATGCAAAAAGATACTTAAAAAAAGAAAAAAAGAAGAAGAAAGATGGACAAGGTCCCAATACAAAACAATGGGTACTAGATACCCGACTCCCTGAAAAAAAGAGAGAAAGAAAAGAAGAAAGAAAAAGATAGCTCATAACCTCTGGTCAGTCTTAAAGGAGAGAGAAGCATTCAAGGAGCTAAGTAGAGTTAGGTTCCACCATATATCTGCTATATCCATCCACCTATATATCTTGATTCGATTGCATGACTTGTTTCTCCATGGATCCATTGTTTGACCTAACAACATATGCATTGCAAGTTTGCTCTTTCAGTTTTCTCCTTACCTATGAGCTCCACAAAAAGCTTTAGTTATAGGATGAAGAGAAAGGCAATCATCATCACTGCCTTGGTGAGAATCCACAAATACCACATACATTGAGAGACTTGAGAGTGTCATATATGGGAAAGCTCGAGTTTTATTTGAAAACCTCTAAAAACTCGAATGATAGTTGATCAAAGAACTTGAGACATAGTGCTTTGATGGGATCTTTCTGTACATCAAGTGCTCAAGACCCAAGGAAGGCTAATAAGCCCCACAGTCCAAGGTAATATGGGTAAGTTTGAAAGTCAGCTCGATTATTATTGCGTAACTTGGAGGAGAATTTCATCATTTGTAGGTATATTTTGAGAGAGTTGCTCGAGATGGCTACAATGCTTAACGCACACATATATTCAATAACTTTTTCTAAGTTTTCTTTGCTAAGGGACTAGCAAAGGTTAAGCTTGGGGAGTTCTTGATGGCCACTATTGTATTAATTCAACCGTCAACTAGCCATGAAAAGGATGCAAATGTGATCACCAAAGTAGACATAGGGTTTACACCATTTGAATTCCACGAGTTTTGGTGTTTCACTTTGTTTATGCGGTGAAAACCGGAAAAGGCGCAAACATACAAGCTTATCGGAACAAGGAAACGGAAAACGGACTCCACGGCTATACGGGGAAGATTCCGGAGAAGAGGCGAGAAGGCACCACGCCGAGCCGGGGCCCGGAGGCCACCAGGTGGGACCGACCGGTCCCACCCCTGGCCGGCCGGCCTCGGCACGGGCTCGGTCCGGCCCGGTTCGCCCGGTTTGCTCCACCGCCTTTGAGGATCGATCCTGGCCGCCCGTCAATGTCTGTTTGATCCGATGGCTCACGATCATCACCCAGGGCTATAAAAGGAGATGCACCCCCCTGGGAGAGAGAGCCCCCATTCATTCATTCTCATTCGAAGTCCAATCATCGGCCGTAAAACCCTAATCGAGCTCCTTAGCTAGGGCCTAGATGGCTAGATTAGAACTAGAGGGAGGCAAGCGCAGGCTTGGATTCCGAGAGCCATCAGAGCTTGGATTTGGTATAGTTCTACCTCCTCTCGCCTTTGTTCTCTTTCATTTTATAGTTATATGATTGCTACAATTGAATTGATGAATTCTCATTTACTTATATTCATAGTTATTATGTTCCTTGTCTATTGTGGTTATACGCTTAGTATAGCTAGATTAACATTATGTTTATCCATAGGTTCGTATAGCACTCATCTAATTGATCATTGGGTGAGTGATAAACATTGTGTAAGCGTGGTGCTTATACGTTGTTTATCTGCGAATGCACCCTATAGGCCGGGTTTGGTAGATCGCGGGTGTGACATTCTGTTGAGTCCTATGTAATCCCGAACCCCGTTTATAGGCTTGTAGGGGCTTGTATACGACGGAAGGGCATGCTATGTTCTCAAACTTCCCTATTATGTCCACTATGAATAAATGTAATGCTAACCTTAGCCATGACTACTAGGTGTATTGCACTAACCATAATAAACATTGACATGTAGCTAGGAATAACCTAGGAATATCTCTTGATGTTCTACTAGCAACCCTAATGATATAGCTAGGAGTCTCTATCTGTTTATGCTGATGATTATATACTTATCTTATCTATTATCTTGTGACTTACCCCCCCGCATTGAGTAGCGAGGACATGGTTATGCCTATTCGTTACACTCTAGGTCAACACACTACCTTTACATAAGCCATACAGACCTTCCTTTGGGAAAATATAAATGACAACCCGTAATACTCCGAGTAAAATGCTACAATGGTATTTGGTCCAGGCGCTATGGATACATTTCTATATTCTAAATGGTGGCATGATTTAATACCACACCTCTTGGTGTTATGCTGGGGATAACAACTTAGCATTCTAGTGGCGGTGCGCTACTCTAGCATTCTTAACGCCGTTATTAGAGATAATATTAAGAGGTGTCAACAACGCTCTTGGCCTTGAGGCACCGGAAAGCGATCCTGAGGTCGGAGATGAGGTCGTCGGCTTTTTTGATTTTGACCACGATGTCGTCGACGTAGGCTTCTACGGTTTCGCCGATGTGGTCACCAAAAACGCCTAGCATGCACTGCTGGTATGTGGCCCCCGCGTTCCTGAGCCCGAAGGGCATCGTCACGTAGCAGTACATGCCGAACGGGGTGATGAAAGATGTCGCGAGCTGGTCGGACTCTTTCATCTTTTTTTGGTGGTAGCCGGAGTAAGCATCAAGGAAGGATAAGAGCTCACACCCTGAGGTGGAGTCGACTATCTGGTCGATACGTGGTAAGGGAAAAGGGACCTTCGGACATGCTTTATTCAAACTAGTATAGTCTACACACATCCTTCATTTCCCACTCTTCTTCCTAACCAGTACAGGATTAGACAACCACTCGGGATGGAACACCTCCTTGATGAATCCGGCCGCCACAAGCTTGTTCACCTCCTCGCCGATGGCCCTGCGCTTTTCCTCGTCGAATCGGCGCAGTCGCTGCTTCACCGGTCTGGATCCGGCCCGGATATCAAGGGAGTGCTCGGCGACATCCCTCGGAATGCCTGGCATGTCCGAGGGACTCCACGCGAAGATGTCCATGTTCGCGCGGAGGAAGTCGACGAGCACGGCTTCCTATTTACGGTCGAGGGAGTCACAGATCTTCACCGTCTTGCCGGACGAGGTGGAGGGGTCGAGCGGGACCTCCCTCACCCCATCGGACGGCTTGAAGGTGCCGGCGTGGCGCTTGGAGTCGAGGGCCTCGGAGACAGCCATGGCCTCGGCGTGCTCGATGGCCTCCACGTCGCAGTTGAACGCGTGCTCGTAGGAGGAGCCAATGGTGATGACGCCGTTGGGACCCGGCATCTTGAGGAGGAGATATGTGTAGTTCGGGACCGCCATGAACTTCGCGTACGCGGGACGTCCGAGGATGCCGTGATAGGTTCCTCGGAAGTCAACCACGTCGAAGGTGATGACCTCTTTGCGATAGTTCGACGGCGTTCCGAAGACGACGGGGAGATCGATCTGCCCGAGGGGCCAAGCACGCTTGCCTGGCACGATGCCCTGAAAGGGAGAATTAGAGGGTCGGAGGTGCGGGCGCTCCATCCCCAACAGGCTGAGGGTGTCGGAGTAGAGGATGTTGAGGGCGCTGCCGCCATCCATCAGCACCTTGGTGAGCCGGACGTTGCCGACGACAGGGTCCACCACGAGCGGGTATCTTCCTGGGTTCGGCACGTGGAGTGGGTGGTCGTCGAGGCCATAGGTGATGGCCTCGGCAGACTACGACAAGTACTGCGGTGTGGCGGGGCGCACCGAGAACAACTCTCGGCGTTCACGCTTGATCTGGCGCGGGGTGAGGTTCGCCGGGAGGCCTCCGATGATCATGAAAACATCGTGGACCTCCGGGAACCCATCGCCCTTGCCTTCCTCCTCCTTCTTCTTCTTGTCCTCGGGCGGGGGGAGCTTCTGATAGAATCGGCAGGCCAAGTCACACTCCCCCATGGTGTGCTTGACAGGGAACTTGTGGAAGGGGCACGGCTTCTTGAGCATGTCGTCGAACGCCCCGGGCCCCGGGGGGCCTCGGTGATGAGGACATCACTCCTTCAGATACACTCAATGATCCTCCGCTGAATATTCAAGGTCCAATCACAAGAGCTCGCGCGCGACAATTAAATTTACAGGTGAGCTCGTTCCTAAGCCACTCTTTATATGATTTGGAGAATATATTACTACCTAATGATGATATTATGACTAGGAATCATGGAGAGGACCGGGAGATACATAGAAGAGGGCTTGGAGGCGTTGAAGGCCAGCAAGGGCGCTCAAGTCAAGGAGGAGGCCTAGACCAAGTCGACTTCGAATCCGTTTCGGAGTCCAGGAGCAGTCTGTACTAATTTGGACGCCCAGGATGCGTCCGGACTCGGAATTGGACGTTCTTAGACTCTAAAGAAAGATAACGAGAAGAGCTTTCCAATGAGTCTTGTTGGAGGCCCAAATTCATCCGGAGTCATCGGGAATCGTCCGAACAAGTTGACGTCCAGAATCTGCCCCGACGCTGCGACGTCGTATTTTGGTCTATGGGCCTTGTATCGTGTTGGAACCCATTAGGGGTGCGTCTAGGGGGTCTTGCACAACCTTAGACTCTTTATAATCAGTAGCCATCGCCCAAGTTAGGGTTTGGGTTTTGCTTAAGATTAATCTGTCCATTTGATCGCCGTTCATCGGTTTGTGGAACCCCAACTTGAGAACTTAATCATTCATCTGCAGTTTGTCCCAACTTTCTCGAGCTGTGTTCTTTCGAGTTCTTGCTTGTGTTCTTCGTTTCGCGTGCACGGATTAGCCTTCTTGGCGAGGTCAACCGGTTGGTGACACGGTTGATAACCTGAGGAATCGTGGTGCTAAGGTTGCAGGGTTTGGGTCTTTTGATCTGAAGCCGGATCGGTGTGTCGCGTTCCACTCAAAACGAGAGTTATCCAGGACCTAACGGAAGATCGGGAATCACGCCCCCATCACTCGGGGGTGCCTTGCGGTCGGCCGCAGCGACGAGGTCGTCCTCGGAGTCCTCCCCTCCCTGCTCCTTCTTGCCTTTCCTCCCCTTCCTCTTGCCCCTCCTGTTCTTCTTGGGGTTGCGGGCTGCTTGCTCTCTCGGCTCCTTCCTTCCTTCCGCTTCCCTTTGTCGTTGGCGCCGTGGAAAATGGCTCCCCACTTGCCTCCTCGCCGGGGGAAGTTCGTTGCCACCTCGAACAGCTCGTTGGCGTGGAAGGCATCTTTTCGGCCCAGCTCGTGGACGGTTCCTTGCAGGTTGTTCCATCTAGGAACGCCGATGATGGCGGTGCCGGCCACGTTGTGCAGCTTCGGTGCACTTCTTGGAGAAGCGGCGGATGAAGTCGCGGGAGCGACTTCGTCGGGCTTTCTGGCGGCGGCTGCAAGGAGATCCAGGAGTTCCGGGGCGCACGTATGTGCCCTGAAAGTTCCCCACAAAGACCTTGACCAGGTCGCCCCAGTCTAAGATCATGCGGGCGGGGAAGGTGCTCCAGCCAGGCCCGAGCGGCGTCGCCCAGGTGGAGAGGTAGGTTGCGGATGATGAGCCTCGCAGCCGTCCGCCCCGCCCACCTGGCAGGCCGCGGTAGTCGTTGAGCCAGACCTCGGCGTTCGCTCTCCCGAGTACTTGGTGAGGTTGGCGGGCTGCCAAACCGAAAGGGGAACCTGAGCGCCGGATCTCCCCGGCTGAAGGCGCGAGGCCTCGGGGCCCGCGTCGCCGCGGTCCCGCCGCCGCCGCGCGCCTGCCGCCCTCTGGGCGTCTGGCGGTCACGTTCGTCCCTCCCGCGCTTGCCCCCTCACGATGCGCGCGCTGCCGCTGCGGAGGTCCGCCGCGGTTGTCCCCGATGCCGCGAGCTGGCCTTCGCGCGATCCAGGTGGATCGAGGCCTCGGGCCTCCCGGGGCACTCGGCTCGCCCTTCTGAGCACGAAGGCGTGAAGCTTTGAGTCGCTTGCTGGTCGCGGCGTCCCGATGTAGCTCAGCACCCTCGTCGTCATGATGTCGCTCTCCGGGGTGGAAGGCTCGCATCGCCGGGGGAGTAGGGCCGCGGCTGCAACATTCTCGCTTGCACGCTGGAAGACGGGAGGATGCTCACCCTTTTCATCGTTGACGATCCTCCCGTGGACGCCACGGGCGTGTTGCAGTGCCGCGGGGCTCGGATTGAGTGCCGCGCTGTGGCCTTGCTCGAGCGCGTCTATCTTCTGCCGTAGCTGAAGACGGTCGTGGTCATGCTTAGCCCTGAGGTCGCGGATCTGCTCGACGGTGGGTCGACGTGGCTCCCAAGGCGTGGCTGCGGGCGGTGGGGTCCGTTGCTCCTGTCCCGACGGACGAGAAGCACCCGGATCCCCCGGGGTTGCAACCACCGGGGCGGGCCTGGCGGTGTGCCTAGGATCACGGTCCCGGTCATCGTCGTCGCTGTCGTTGGCGTCGGCGCCAAGTTCCTCGACCTCCACATGGTAGCATTCGCGCGTCGGATCGTGCATGTCGTCCGGGGAGTCGGAGTCGGGGTAGCCAAAAGCGAAGGCGTGCTCCGGGATGAGCCCCCTGGGATCTGTGTCCTCGAGGTAGCACCGGATTGGGTGGACGTAGCGTGCGCTCGGGCCGCACCACTCCGCCTGCCTAATCAGGTACTCCTCGTAGGCGTGGACGGATCCGTTAGGGATGTCCGTGCTGGGGTGCTCCGTAGAGCGCCGCCTGCGACGTGGACGCCTCCTTCGGGCTCCCATGGTGGCGGAGACCAATGCCGCGCTCGTAGCGGCAGCATTGGCCATGCTGAATGGTTGGCGTGGTGAGGGGGGCGGCCGAGCATCCCTATGGGGGCGTCGCCCAGCCTGCAGCGCCGCGAAGTCCTCCCTCCAGTCCGGCTGGCGTCGTGGCGAGCCCGCCGCACGCGGGTGCCACGGTGCCTCCTGCTTGGCCGGGCCGGTGAAGGGTCCACCTGGGCCTCGTCGAGAGGTCCCCGAGCCTCGTTTGGGAGGAGCTCCATATCGTCTTGGACTCCGATCGACATAAACTCAAGCTCTCCAAACCGGATCAGGGTCCCCGGCTCCAGTGGCTGGGGTGGAGAAGAGTTGGGGCTAGAAAGCCCCCACGAGGCGTGGTCACGGCTGCTGGCCATCTGGAGTTTTGGCGGGATGAGAAGCGAAACACGCACAGAGCCCCTACCTGACGCGCCAACTATCGGTGCTAGAACTGGTGGCCCTAGCACCAACGAGTGAATTTATGGTGCGTGCTCCCAACTCCGGGTGGTGTGCAAGATGGACACAAGGATTTATACTGGTTCGGGCAAGAGAAGGCCCTACATCCAGTGGGGGTGAGGAGTTCTTGTATTATCTTGCACCGAGGTGATCGTAGGTAGGGTGTACAAGCAATGCGAGGGACAGGGTCCCAAGTCTCGTGGGTGATTGAGTGGAGTGCCAATATCGGGCTCGTGTGTCTCCTATCCCCTACGGACTCCTGCCTCCCCCCTTTTATAGCTGTAAGGGGAGGGCAGTTCCTTACAAGAGGTCGTGTTCAGGGCGAGGTCGTGGGCTTCTATCCTCCATCGCCCGAGGTCTTGGAATGGGCAGGCTGTCCGGGATCGTGATGAGGTAGTGCGACGTCGCCTCCCCGACACTGTGGACCGGAATGACGGACGTCCCTGCTTGGAGTTGGCAGAGCGTGACGGAGGGGATGGTGGAGCCCTGTAGCTTGCTGTAGCATTGACCCGCCTGGAATCCGAGGCTCGGGAGGCCTCGGAGCTTGTCGCCGTACGGGGAGTGGTTGGAACAGCTGCGGACGGTCGTCGGCGCAGTGGTCGCCCATCCCGGGCTTAGAGCTCACGAGGTGGACTATTGGTTGACTGGAGGGGGCGTCTAGTCCACTCCCGCAGGAGTGGCGGATGGCGCCCCGGGGTTTCGGCGATGGGACCCTGCAGAGAGGTTAGGCAGCACAGCGTTCCACAGTGGCGGGCGTGGCCTTCACTGTGGGGGTCGCGTAAGCATGATCACCGGCGTGGGTCGCGACGGGATGACGCCCATCCCCCGTCAGGCCGCGGGTCGCTCCTGACATGGGATGAGGACGGGTGGTGGATATGCGTCAAATCAGTGGTACGGCTTTGACTGGGCGGTGCGTCCGCCCGAGGCCAGGTTGCCAAGGGCTCGGGCGGGGACGGAAGCTAGAGGCTCGGCCCGAGGCCCCGACGCCGAGGGCTCGGGCGAGGCGGAAAATGGAAGCTTCGTCCGAGGCCCCGGGCGGGGGGCTCGGGCGAGGCGGAGAATTGGCTCCCGCCCCCCCCTTAGCGGGGTAAGCTCGGATGGGCTAGAGGCCGCGCGCTTGCTCCGGTGCCCGGAGCCGCGGCCCGAGATAGAGTAGTGGGAGGCCTGTTGGGCCAAGGTTTTGCGTTTGTTGGGCTTTCCTTAAGGGGGCCTTATTATGGTCCCCGACAATAATAGTAAATCTAGGTAATTATTCAAAAATAAAATAATTCCGTAGCTCTTTTATATTCGTAGTGATTAGGTTGTACCAAATTTACGGTGAGATATTTTTGATCTTTATGAGATTTTCCAAGGTCTTGTTTGTAAAAAAATAAGGAATATATAAAGATCAAATGTCAAAAGTTGAAAACTTGAAGAATAGTCCCTCACTAATATGTTTTTCCTCCTGGCTCGATTAACTCTATTCTAAATTATTTCCATGTTTTTATATTAATATTGAGGAATATGATTAATTATGCGGAAAAAACTCTAAAGTAGAATATTAACCTTGATTGAAACAGATATATTCTCATGTTGCTCTTTTTCTTTTTTGAATTTAGAATGTTGAAATAGATCCTAAATTGGAAGGTGTATTAGTTGACTCTAATCTAATGTCATAGATCCCTTGTCGAGCATTGATTCGTATATAGTTGTGGGAAGGGATAATCATGCTTATTGTGTGTTATTGGAGTCACAATCCGGCAGCAGCGACAGGTATTGTTTGGGGCATTCCTAATAACCGTAGGTGCATCTTGGTTGTTCCGGTAGTGAACATAGTTTGGGAAACTCCTGGTAGTAGGTCCACTTCGGCTATTTCGGCCCTGAACAATGTTGTCCACATGTATAGTTGATCTGTTCATAATATCTTCGCACTTGCATTATATTATCCGCCTTTTCCTTGGTACATACTCCCTTCATCCTAAGACATAAGGCGTGCATGTACTTCAAAATTCAAACTTTCTTATCTTTAACTAACAATTAGCCTAATCATATGAAAAGTTTCTATTACAAAAAAGTAGTCATATTAGATTTGTATTTACAGATACTTCATAATAATGATCAACTTTCTATATCTAGAATTACATATTATAAGAGAAATTACAGGTTAAAATATATTCTTAAAAGTCGCACCAAGTCTAATCGCACCTTATATCTTGACATGGAGGGAGTAGTAATTAAAAATGATATATTTTTTTCTTCGCTACATTTATAACTTGTAGAGGTGCATAATTTTACAAAAAAATAAAATAGATCCAATGGTTACGAATTGCTAGAGTATTTTGATTTGGTGGCTTGATGTTTCTAATTAGTGTGAGAATTTTTTTATCTTTTTCTAGTGTGTATGGTAAGAATTAACGTGGAGGCATTTGGGCTCCAATTAGCAATAGTAAGATAACATGACCATCATCTATACAATGAAGTCATTGTTCTAAACTCCTTGACATATCGCCATTACATCTTTGAAATTATTTTTGATGTTTTATTTTGTCAATGGCCATCATGAACATAATTAAGTTGTTGTTCTGAACTCACTGAAATCGCCACTACATCTTTAAAATTATTGGATATGTATTTGCTCGGCCTTGGAAGAGGAGGTGTAACATTTGAATCATCGGGTTTGTTGGAATGTTGTTCCTGGATGTAGCTTTTGCTATTTATGATCAATAGATGCCACAATAATTGGATTAATAATCACCAAGTATTTAATGGAAAAAGATGCATGCATAATTGAAGGAGGAGCGCATTGGTACCTCATTCACCTCGGCAATGTCATTGGCTTATTACGTTGTGTGTTTAGTCAGTAAGGTTATTTTTTGGGCTTTTTTAGACGGCTTATTTTTTGGACCTTTTGCGTTGGCAAGCAATCAAATGCTATTAGGTAGAGGAAGGTGATTATTAGTCTGTCATATAGATCTAACAATATTTTTTCTACGTGGCCAGAGCTTTTCTCGGCAAAGATATTTTAGCCTATTTTTAATACATGACGATAGATGTGATGATGTTATCTATATATAATGGCAATGGTGGGTAATTAGTCTTTAGATTTGATGGCTAGATGTTTCTGATTAATGTGGAAATTTCTAGCATTTATCTTTTTTCTTAGCGTATCTGATGAGGACTAATGTGGAGCCTCCGTTGGGACCTCTAACTAGTAATAGTAAGATAGTAGCAATGAAGGCAGAATTTCCATTGGGTATTTGGGTTGGAATAACTGGGTTGTGGCCGCTTCACGGAAGATGTGGGCGAACAGATCGTTGTAGACCTTTTTAGAAAAGGGAATATATTACTATTTCAGTTTCTGCATCGATTAACGCATATGGTTGTTCCTTATTACAAACCAGGGAGAATCAATTCAGGGGAATCTCAAAAATATAGTTTTGAGCCATAAAGAAAACAATAAACACTTCCCAAACACCAACTAAAAAGTAAGTCTATTAGAAAATCTCCAGCCGTGTCTCGCGAAGACCTCTATTGCGGTTGTCTCAATAGTCCTACATCCTATCTTCATCATATGGCGATCCTCCTCCTTCTGTAGTAAGGACTAGGACCTGGTCCAGTAGGTCCCCCTGAAGATAACCTGTAAATAAGATGGCGCTAAAACCTTGTCAAACACGATGTCGTTCCAAGTTAGCCAAATCGCCCAACAAAATGCACTTGCACCCACAAGAATCTAAGACTTCAGTTTTCAATCTATTTCTTCCAACCAGTCCGTAAACAAATTGTGTACAGTAGTTGGAGGTCTTAGATTGAAGGAAACATGAACAGTTCTCCACACAAATTTAGCAAAATGACAATCAAAAAGTAAGTGTTGTATAGTCTCATTTGAAGAACAGAAACAACACTTTCTATCTCCTTGCCAATGTCACCTTGCTAAATTATCCTTGGTTAAGATTACTCCCTTATACAAATACCACAAGAAAATTTTGATTTTGAGAGCTAATTTAAGTTTCCAAATTAAAGTGTTATATGGTACAGCTTCTGCTCCTAATAAGGCTCTATACATGGAATTGACTGAAAACAACCCATTTTAATGTAACCCCCACACAAAGCGGTCCCTCTGATTTGTTATTTGTACATCTGCAACCATAGCAACCACGTCGAGCCATGCTTGTAGATTAACTCCGACCAGAGATCTCCTGATGGCCAGCGCTAGACGGCCGTGGAGCAGGAAGCCGAGTCGGCGAGTCCTCAACCTGTCTGTGTTACGAACCCGCTACTGAGGAACCTCGCACTGCAGGAATATGACTTGAATTTCAGATAACCTGGTAGTGGTGCAGCCAGCTCAAGACGCTCGGCTTGTTTTCTCTGGCTCAACTGGGAATGGCTGCTCGGCTCATCCAACTCGATTCAAAATCGCTTTTCCATCTCTCCCCGCCCATCTCCGTTACCAAAGCCTTCTGTCCCCTACGCCGCCGTCTCTTTCTCCGGCGCGTTTCTAAGCCGATGACCATCAAGAGGCCGCCGGTGCCGGTGCGATAAGATTCAGGTGGGTGCGGTGGCATATAATCACGGCAAGCAAGGGCGATGACGATGGATGCGTGCTCACCGGTCATCTAGCCGCAGATGAGAACGAGCTCATCGGTCTTCAAATCAATCTGACCGCGCATGGGCGATGACGCCGGAACACACAGTGGAGTTGATATGAGGGACCACAGTTTAGACCGTGTGCTCACGACGTGGGTATGGACGATCAAGCCTAGCCTAGGTACGTACATCTTTGCAATTTATAATCCACGGATAATGAGGAGGAGACCAAGCTTGGAAGCAAGCACGTGGAGTGCCCATGAATCCTAGAAGGTTCACACAAAGATTCTTTGTTAGGTGCATGACGTCGATCGCATTACGCACCTCTAGGACTTGCCAATACGGTAGCTCCCAAAATATTGACTTTTTCTTTCACATGGGTGCATGACCCGCTGCATCTTTTGGAACTGGTTGGCTGCCCTGTCCCTTACCAAAAATTACTTTCACATCCTTAACCATCTCAAATACATCTTCTCCAGTTCTGTTGCGAGGCTTGAGTCGGTGGTCTGCCTTACCTTTAAAACGCTTGCTTTTCTTTCTAACTGGGTGATTCATAGAAAGAAATCGACGATACCCAAGGTACACGGTCTTTCTGTATTTTTTCAAATATATACTATCAAGATCATCAAAACAGTGTGTGCATGCATTATATCCCTTGTTTGACTGCCCTGAAAGATTACTTAGAGCAGGCCAATCATTGATTGTCACAAACAACAGTGCTCGCAGGTCGAAGTGTTCCTATTTGTACTCATCCCACATACGAACACCTGTTTCACTCCATAAAAGTAGAAGTTCTTCAATCAATGGCCTTAGATACACATCAATGTCATTGCCCGGTTGCTTCGGCCCTTGGATAAGTACCGGCATCATAATGAACTTTCGCTTCATGCATAACCATGGAGGAAAGTTGTAGATACATAGTGTAACAGGCCAAGTGCTATGACCCTTTGCTCCGCTCACCAAAAAGGATTCATACCGTCCCATTACTAGAGCGAACCTCAAGTTTCTTGCGTCTTTTGCAAACTCTGGAAACTCCCTATATATTGCTCTCCACTGAGACCCATCAGCAGGGTGTCTCAACATATTGTCTACCTTACGGTCTTCTTTGTGCCACCGCAACAACTTTGCATGGTCCTTGTTTCTGAAAAGACGTTTTAGACGAGGTATTATAGGAGCATACCACATAACCTTTGCAGGAATTTTCTTTCTAAGATGTTCTTCCCCTCAACATCGCCGGGGTCATCTCGCTTTGATCTTATACCGTGATGCTTTACATACGGGGCATTCCTCTAAATTCTCGTAGTCCTTGCCACGGTATAGGATGCGGTCGTTAGGACATGCATGTATCTTACGGATTTCTAATCCCAATGGACGACGACCTGTTTTGCTTCGATGCGTAGTGGTGGGCAACTCATTAGGGTTCGGAAGCATCTTTTTTTGGATCTTGAGAATCTGTCTAAATGCCTTATCGGATACACCATTCTGTGCCTTCCATTTCAACAACTCAGTGTTGTACCCAATT
The DNA here is from genome assembly GCA_015844335.1 of Chrysopogon serrulatus. NCBI lineage: Eukaryota > Viridiplantae > Streptophyta > Magnoliopsida > Poales > Poaceae > Chrysopogon > Chrysopogon serrulatus. Next base: position 18,597 of record JADLZL010002884.1, read on the forward strand.
TTTTTTGCCCATCTTGGACGGATAGATATAATAATTTCTTGTGATCTTCTAGCATGCGGTCAAACTTTGCCTTCTCTTTTTCACTTTCACATTCTTTACGTGCATCACGAATGGTATCACCAAGAGCATCACCTTCACCGGGGAGCACCTCCCTCTTCTTCAGCTTCTCCCATTCTTTGTATCATCGAAGCCACCGAATTGAGCAATAAGGTCGTCGGGCTCCGTTGTTCTTGTTCTTCTTCACATTCTTCCATCATTATCCCGGTTTCTCCATGCTTGGTCCAACAAATATAGTTTGGCATGAAACCTGACTTCAACAAATGTGAGTGAATATTTCTAGAGCTAGAATATTCCTTCAAATTCTGACACAAGGCACATGGGCAACGTATGAATCCATCCCGCTTGTTTTCCTCAGCCACTCTTAAGAAATAATGCACACCATCAATGAATTCTTTAGAGCGGCGATCGGCATTGTACATCCAACCACGTGTCATTGTATGCGCATTGTAACATAAAGTATGATAAGTTTCTAATTTTTACTACAGAAATAAAAGTAACAAATAACCTAAAATTCTCTATTTCTAATTTTTCTCAACAAGCAAAATTAAAAAAAACACCAAAGTTCTCTATTTCTCTAAATAATCAAGAAATTTGGCAGGCATACTAGTTATAATTAACTAATTAACCCAAGTCACAAATTGTAAATTAACGTATGATAAGTTTCTAATTTTTTATAAAGAAATGAAAGTAAGAAATAACCTAAAATTCTCTATTTCTTCATTTTCTAAACAAGCAAAATTAAAAAACACCAAAGTTATCTATTTCTCTAAATAATCAAGAAATTTGGTAGGCATACTAGTTATAATTAACTAATTAACCCGGTCACAAATTGCAAATTAAAGTATTATAACCTAAAATTCTCTATTTCTATTTTTTCTAAACAAGCAAAACTAAAAAACACCAAAATTATTTATTTTTCTAACTAATCATGAAATGTGGCATGCATACTAGTTTAAATTAACTAATAAACCCGATCACAAATTCTAAAAATAAAGTATTCGAAGTAAATAACTAACACATAACCTAAAATTCTCCATTCTTATTTTTCCTAAACAAATTTTATATTCATACTTAGTTATAATTAAATAATCCTTCAAATGTATTATTTATACTTAGTTATAATTAACTAATTAACCAGATCACAAATTATAAACTAAAGTATTATCAAATGTTATTTTTAAAAAACTAATTATAATGACAAACCATAAATTTAATATTTTTTAACTAAACCAAAACATATGGTAGACATAATAGTAATAAATGGTGTATACTAATTTTTAGGGTCTTAATTGTAGTTATCTATATTAAAATATTTAAACGATGAAGTGATTGGAGTTTAAAATAGTGTAGAAATCAAAAAATAAAAAAACCACATGTATAACACCACAAAATGAGATAACCTGCAGCTAAAACTTGGGAAGATGAAGTTAGTAACCTCTAAACAAGTAAATGACGGCGTAGAAGTGATGAAATGAATCAATAGCCGAAGATGTGAGCACAAATCAATCAAGAACACATGAAGAATATGAAGAACAAAGAAGAAAGTGAGCTCGGGCAGCTCGGCCGGGGGGAGGAAGAAGGATTCAAAATGGGGGGGGGAGGATTTAATCCCGGTCCCTAACACAAACCGGGACTAAAGTCCCATCTTTAGTCCCGGCTGGTGTGTCCTGAGCATCGGGATAAAACCTTTAGTCCCGGTTGGTGTTACCAACCGGGACTAAAGATGGACCTTTAGTCGGTTGGTAACACCAACCGGGACTAAAAGTCCCCCCCCCGCAGATGCGACACCATAGCCGTTGGGCTGGGGACTTTTAGTCCCGGTTAGTGTTACCAACAGGGACTAAAGGTCTTTTTTAGTCCCGGCGCCAATTTTCGGGAGCTATTGCTCATTTTGCCCAAGTGACCAAAGGCCTGTTTCGTAGTAGTGCGTGCTGCGCCGACGACCAAGAACGCTATGATTCTGTAGCTGCCAACCAAGCTGAATGTGTCCACTTCCATATATAGCAGTTGGATATACCAGCGGCAACTTTAAATGATTTCTAAAATCTGACTCGATAACATATGTTAAATAATTTGAATAATTTGATATATATAGACCATCTAAAATTAAAAAGTTATTAACTACAAAATTTTAGAACACTAGTACAAAGTTTGTCATCCCCAACTTTATATGAAAAAGCTATGATTTTTAAAACATAACATTCTATCACTATCTTCTTTAGTCCTACCTATCACTGTCGACTTAGTGAAGAAAATACTACCTATAGTGATAGACAATGATATACAATGCTAGATTTCAAAATTACTGATGTATCAGAACCCTCCATCGACAGTGATGGGGTGGATATAAAAAACATGTAACTTTTAACTGTGTATATCTCACATACATGCTGGATGATATTATTATATCTTAATGTACTGCAGTAACAGAAGGACTGTTCGGCATGAATTATAAGTCGATTGATAAATTAAAATGGCTGAATTTTTTGAGGAAAACCCACTATAGGATGATAAGCTGAAACCATAAGTTAAAGTGTGGCCCTTTCTGTTTTTCACTTGTGCTATCAGAGCAAGTATAATAACAGGCTGTAAGTTGGCTAAATGCTGATGTGAAGGAGAGAAGAGAGGAGAAAGAAGAGAAGTAGGCTGTAAGCTTACACCCAGCTTGGACACAGAAACCAAAAAACTCAGTGAGAGAGACAGGTGGGTCATATAACCAGCAACTGGTTGTAACTATTATATGAGTTAAAGTGCAGCAACGGGAAGAGAGCATAGTATCACTGACCCACCAACCAAGCAGTACCAGTTGTCTGTACAAGCCGGCAAGGTAATAATGGAGCGGCACAAGAAGTCTCCTGACCCGCATGCATTCTGAGGACGCCACACTGGTGAATTAAACATGTAGGACAGAGTAGACCACGACCGGCGGCACCGAGTCAAGTCTCTTCTGTCTAAAAAAATCCCTTTGGCACCAAGTCCAAGCATGACGAGGCACGACACGATTGGGCATGGCACAACGGAGCACGGTAACGCTGCCGTACCATGCCGTGTCGTGTCACTGTACCCAACTGTCGGTCTAGGCTCGACCTAATGGGGATCTAACCGTGTCGTGTCGTGCCGATAGGCCCGCCGGCCCGCCAGGGCCGCAGCGGCCTGTCGTCACTGTGCTTAGCTTGTATGTCGTGGCGAGCATGCGGCACCACCAACCTGTGTCGTCGTAGGCCGTGCCCCCGCACGGAGGCGCCACCACCGACTGCGCACATGGCTCCCCCGCTGCCAGGCGTGTGCACCGCTTTGCCGTCGCAGGAAGCGGCCCGTGCGGACACGCCGCCACTAGCCATGCGCGCCGCCTCGTCGTCGCACCCTCACAGGCCGCGCCCCATGAGGAGACCACGCGCGGATGCACCACCGTCGGTCACATGCGTTGCATGTGCTGCTTTGTCGCTGCCTCCTGTCTCCACATCGACTGAGGAAACGAGAGGGGAGATAGAGTGTAGGAAGTTAGGGTACGGTTTGGGTGAGGAAGACAAGATTATATAGCTGCATCCAATGGCTCTCGTTCATCTATACTCATTCAACACTGGAGAATAAGCAGGCCATATTGTGTCAGTCCAATTATCGTGCCGTGCCTGGACCGGCACTACGGGCCAAAATTGTAGTCCAGACATGGCACTACCACCGGGCTGGGCCAAGCATGGCACGATAGATGTTGGGCTGGGCCGTGCTCAGGCCGCACCAGTGCAGGCCCAATGGACCTAGCTCATTAGGCCAAATATAGTCTCAAGTCACTTGCCGCACACCTTTTGATTGGGGTAGGAGAATACTTTCGTCACCTGATTCATTAGATTTGAGGAGGATGATGCTGGGGCAGGGTCAACGGCTGAACAAATCTCCTTAGCACCTCTTGGAGATGAGAAGCACCGATGAATAATGATCGTGTGATTGTTTACCGAGGGTGAATCGACTAAGGCCAAACCAAGGACTCAGTTTCAAGCATTCTGCCTCTTTTGCCTTTTGCAGGGCCTCACCACGAAGCCACCGTCGGTCATCAAATCTATCGAGCACTGGGGCCGATGCTGTGAATGACTCAGGTGTCAAACCATCCATCCACGGTAGAGTTAATACAATGGATGTCACACTCCGCTGGTAATAAATTAAAGGACACCATGCAATAATCCTGAAGAACGCTGGTTTCCATCGTTGATTTCTTTGCTAGCTAGCATATGTAAATTTCAATTTTGAATGAAAAAGAACAGCTATATGTGAAGTCCTTCGGCCTTAAAAAGGAGGACTTGATGATGTATAGTCATTGGGGCGGTTGATTTGATGATGGCCCCATTTGATGGCTTGGATGATAAGACTAATTCATATGCTAGCTTGGGTGCATCAACTGGAGAAGGAAAACGAACACAGAGTGAGCAAACAGTGAAAACTGAGCAAAATTTCTTTTGTACCCCCTACAAACAGTTGGCGGAAGGTACCGATGCAGATCCCTAAAAGTGACCAAAATACATATATTCACACCGAGCCCAAGGCGTTTCCCCTTGTGGCTTATATTTGTCTGGTCAGAATCCGTTTACTCGCAAAATACACTGTTGCTTCAGTCCACTGATCTGATGCGGAAGCCATTTTTTTGGCTTCACGACAGTGCAGGCATGATAGATAAAACCAGTAAACCAAGTGACGATAGGCGTTGCACCTGCACATGTTGTAAAAATACGTCACAAATGGCAAAACAACTGGCCATGTTTGATCGATTAACCAAGTGTCAAGGAGGTGTAAGCATGCACGATTAATGAAGCAGAGGCAAGAAATCAAGGGGTAGCCGAATTTACCTGAAGCGTACGCAGAGGGGCACACGTTTTTCTGCATACGTGTGTTGTCCAGTTGGGAACTCGTCTTCAATGGGACATGTCTCGAAGTAACGAAGCCACTTGCGGTGACGGCGTGCTGCAGAAGATGAATTGAGTTGAGTCTTGAGTGATGGAAAGTAAGAAAGCATATTACATGAAAATAAGATGTCTTAGAAGCTTTGTTAATTTACCATTGGCAATGGCAGAGCGACTAATATTTGTCTCAAAGCTGAAGGGATCCCTTGTGTAGAGCACGTGCCACTTCCTTGGACTGCCTATCTCACTTGCATAGGCTTTGACTTGTTGGATGTGGCTGAACTTGTCCCACTCAGGACCAGATTTCCCTGCCGCTATGCATGTGAGCAGTGATAAGGAACAATCCAGTAGCAAATGTCTTGGGTTCACATCGTGCAGATACCTAGGGACTGTTTCTATGTTGTAATCCTCCAAATGGAGTCTTTGTAGTACAGGCATGCCCTCCAATACCTTCATCTTTGGGCATTTAACGATGACAAGGTTCTGCAGTTTTGGTAGATTACTAATCCTCTCCAGGTGAGTGTTTCTAAACGTGTCAATGTGCACAACAGAAGGTAAGTTCTCCAAGTAGCTTAGATGCTCAACGTCAAATATGCCTAATTCCTTCAAAGCACGAGCATGTAAGACAAGCCCAGGAGGCACATGCCTCAGCTTGCATCTAGCAAGTTTAAGCGTCTCCAAGATAGGCATGGCTTTCACTTGTTCCTCCCATTCCCATTCCACCCATCCCACCATTCCCTCAAAACTCAGTTTTTGCAATTTCGGAAACCCAAGCTCTACTTGATTGTTGGGTTTTAGGAATGAAAGCTTAACACACTTGATGGCCGGGGCACGATCGATCTGCAGGAGGTTCAAGCAGGGGAGCTGACTCAAGCCACTAGGAAGCTCTGTGCAGCAGGCCAAGTCATCCATCATCAGAATCTTCAAGTTCCGGAGGGGCATAACGGCTGTCAGCATCATCCAACTTGGGAGTCGCTGACCATAATACCCTTTAATGTCAAGGGATTCTAAGCTAAGTGGAGGGCATAGTTCATCGAAAACCTCCTCGATTTGTCTCTTCTCTTTCATTGAGATTCCTTTTTCCTCCTTTAACAACAGGCCATCATCTCCAAGTCTACTGGTGCAATACAATGCTAGATTTCTTAGGAGAGTCTTTTCACCAAGTTTGGCATGTACAGCGGATGATGAAGAAGCTACATTCTCCAAGGAACTGATATAAAGTTTTGTTAGCAGGGAGAGGGGCCCTAGTTCTTCCAAAGTACAGTGATCACAATCCATGTGGGCTGGAAATCCATATAATCTCCTCAAAGAAGTCAGACCACAAAAATACCTAGGTATAACACTTATATTTGTCCTGTCAAGTCTGAGATACCTCAAATCCTGTAGCATTACGAAGCTATGTGGAAGTTTGGCCAATCTCTGACAACCAGAAATGCTAATATACTGCAGGAATTTCAACTTGCCAATGTTTTCTGGTAACTTAGATGTATTACTGTTTTCTATTGACAAATACCTCAAATGTTTGAGTTGATACAAAGATTCAGCTAATGGATCAAAATTTACACTGTCCAAATGTAGTGTTCGAAGACTTGTAAAAGAAAGAAATGAATCATCTCGCTTGATATTTATACTGCCAAATAAAATCAATGTTCTCAGGGACGCTTGTTTTTGTAGAGAACACCACTCGAAGTCATCTTGTTCTGATGCTTTGTGTTGCAGAGATAACCGAAAAAACTTTTGGGATTTAAGTTTGTCAATTGGAATTTTACTATTATGTGCTATGAGTGCTTCATCTCCAAGCACATTATGAGCAAATGATCGAACAATGTCATGCATGCTGCAGACTATTTGATCAACGTACTTCATATCTGGCTCAATAAGATTCCTCTGTATTAACTCAGCATAGTATTCCCTTCCAGTTTCTTCTAGCTCATGTAAAGTTCCATGAAGAAATCCTTCACTAATCCACATGCTGACAATGTCATCAACAAAAAACAATGTGCCCCTAGGAAGGAGGGAGTAGTGCAAAAAGCAAGGCTTCAAACAAGGGTCCAGATCTTCATAGCTAAGATATACTGCATAATTTAACTCTTGAGGCATTTGTGATACTGTCCACAGGGAGTCATCTAACACATATTCCCATTCAGTTCGTCTTATCCTTTTTTGACGTAGGAGACCTCCCATTACTTTGACCGCAAGAGGTAAACCATCACATTTTTCTACAAGTTTCATTCCAATATCCTTTAGTATTTCAACCTGGGGCTCATCACTCATTTCTCTGACAATCTGCAAGTATTTAGGCGAAGCAAGAATTTATTGTGCAGTGTCAGATATCCTATCAATGCAAAACACATGAAGAAAGAAACTTATTGCGGTTCGCTAGCACACTGCATACAGTTTTTGGTCTCTAGCACATTGCAAGCAGTTTTTGGTATCTAGCACACAGTTCCTCTTCTTTGCTCGTGGTCACCTGTGAAAGTACGACCGTACCTTTCCTAACATGAAACAAAATCAGCTTGTGCATCGTATATACACACCAGCTGCCATTGCATCAATTCTTATATCCTGCTGGAATAAACGCTGCGCCTACCAGTGGCCAATCAATATATTATGTATAATAAAGCTATAATCATTACAAGGCAACGCATAAGTGAAAGAATTTTAATAAATATTTTTTTTCTACATGTGGTACATACTACTGAGAAACAATTATAGCCGACAAGCCCTTTTATTAATAGAGCAGATCAAAGGTATCCTGTCTCCTAAAATGTCTAGTGATTTCAAAGGCATTCGGTAGACAAGCCCAGCCCTTTTACAACTGGTACACACTATTGATATCGGATGTAGATCAACTTTATATAAAAATTAGGTCTACATCTTTATAACTAGGAAAGTTTTTTATTTGAAAATATTTAGTCTTAAAATTTAATTTAAAGTTCTCTGATTCTGAAATTCTAAATTTAGAATTCTCTAACAATATCATATGTCGATAATGTCTGAAACAAAGTTTTATTTCACAACACGATATACTAGTTTATTATTGATGAGTTTTTATTTGAATATATTAAGAGTTATAAATAAGTGTTTGAATTTCTCAAATTTTAGATTTTTCAAATGACTTGGGATGTTAACATGTGGTCGATACCAAAGTTATAGTGATCTTTGCTATCTACAACTTTTTTTTACAAGAATCTACAACTTTATAGTTGACATGATTTTCATTTGTAATTATTTAGAGCCACAAATATTTATCTTTATGTTCTTAGATTTTTAGATCAATTCCCCTTGAGAAAGTCACACATCCTGCTCCTGCAGAGTTGCTCAGACATTCAATTTCCATGAAATGACTTGACAAACAATTCTGGATGGACACAGGCTGTATAGTAGAGTTGTAGTGTTCTATAGGATCTAAAACTCTATACCTAAAACTTGTTAATTTGAAATTATTTGGTAGCCAAATTATTCAATCCTATATTCCAAAATATTGATACAAAAGGTAGTACTCTATGCTCACAAGTGATAGTGCATTACTGTCGTTCGTGATGACAATCCATGTGATAGGGTGATTTCCACTGCCAGTTATCACCTCCAATGGGCACTGATATATCTATTGGTGGTCACTATCAACAATTTTGTACCACCAACTAAGCTCTAAAAAGGGAATATCTAGTATATATTATACGCATATATCCTTACAATTGACCTATTTCTATTTGTATTGGATGATCACTATTTTGCAGATAACATATAAGAAAACAATGGAAAAGACAACAAGAATACACTTTCTAGGCTAGGAGTCCATCAGGCCTAGCTCACAGCCCACCTGCGAAAGGTGATGCCGAGAGGGCCCACCTGCAGGCACACCAAGGTATGGCCGCACCCCGCAGCTGCCAAGTGGGGCCAACTTTCACATGTTCGGTTCAGGAGGGCATTCGCTCCACCTTAGCTAGAACTGACCTCAAGCTGGTATAAATCAAGGGGTAGATCCCCCACAACAACACGCACCACACCATTCGACTCTCAACCTCAAGCTCTCTCTCTTGTAAGTGGTGGAGAACATATTGATTTATTGTTGGTATGAATATATTCCTTTATATCACGTTCTTCTTCCTCGCTTTCTATCAATACATCTATTTTCTAGAATTAGAGTATAGTTCTTACGTTTTGATCTTATCATGTGAATTAGAATATAGTTTGTGTGACTTGATCATACCATGTAGCACTTCTAGTTTTTGTTTGATGTTCTTCATATGTATACTTGTTCATATTTTTATATCATGATCATAGCATATAGAACACTATTCTTAATCATTCATATATTTAGATAATTAGGAATAAAATTATGCTAGGGTGGTGGATCATCATATCTTAGGATAAACCTAAGTGTTACTTGTCCATCTATAGGGTAGGAGATCTAGGAGGACATGGGTAGCTTCTCTATATGCTAGCATAGTGTCTGGATATAGTGGAGTCAGTGGATGCATTTCATAGTCCATGGTAGTATGGTGGCGGCCGGTGATGATAGTCCTGTTTGTCCGTTGCACTCTCCCACATTCGGGTATGGTGTAGGAGTATATAAATTGTCACATGAGATTGCTGGCAGACCAGTGTTGGTGGCCTCACGATCCATCTCATGCATAGCTTTATCTCTAGATCATGTGTTTGTGTGAGTAACTACTTTATAGACATTAGCTATATTAGGATAATTGCTATAAGTTATTCTATCATTCTTTTGCTGCCACCACGTCCCTCACTTGAGAGTAGATGTGTCCACTATCATCAAAATCGTATATTGTTTACTCCTGTTATGAGCACTGGTCTATTTCTTACACTTTATATCATTCATATTCATTCTTAGAGTCTTTACTAGCCTTACTACAGAAAAAATATAATATGATACCTAGAGATTCTCCCAGGCTGAAATGCTATAATGATATTTTTGTGCGCTTGCAAAACTATTTCTATAATCTGCAATGAGTTATCATATGATAGTTTTCAATATCGTAGCTAGGAATGTAGTCTCGGTACTAATACTAAAGAATACCAAAAGAGCACCATACCGCATCTCTAAAGTGTTGGTTGCCTAGGCTATAGTCCTATTGTTGTTAGAGTTGCAACTCCCCTGATAAAGGTAAGATTAGTCTTGCTATGCCACGGTGTCCAAGCTAGACTCTTCTAAAACTATCATTAGAGGTACATCGCTAGTAGTGGATGTTGAAAAATGCCATAGACATTTCTAGCACTATTGTCGGGGATAGATTCTATCTCTATTCTCAGTATGACGCTAAAAAATACCAACAATATCACTGCTGATTATTGGCTACACCATGACAGTGGAAACCAACCATTACATAAAAACATTTTATATGATCTTGATGAAGACAACATTAAATCAAAATTATATTTACTAATAGTTTTGTAACTTCATACTTGCCACTTCTCACTTGAGAAAGCTTATGTCCAAAAATTTATTATAACTTTGTAGATCAATTAAGCAACATCCAGATGAGACAAGATCTGCTCCAACGTTGTAGTACTCGATGAGATCTACAACTAACATATGCACATATGATATTTTGTTACCTTATATTTTCAAGGTCACCGCTATATATAGAACTTGATTTCAAAAAAGCAATACAAAATTGTAGTGATATTAGGGAATCTAGTTCTGTGTTGATATAAAAAAGGAAACTATAGTGATATAGCTTACCAACATGGCGCATATAGAAAAAGATTAAAAGGAAATATTGTAGATTACCTGTTTCTTGAGTAGCAACCAAGAATCTTCATGCTCAAGTTTCTTGATACGATGGTAGGGTTCCTTTGCCTTCATCCCATGTGCAACTGTGTCATGCCTTGTGGTAACCAACACACAACTACCATGAGCTAACATAGCATTGACTAACGGAGTTTTGAGAACATCTTCCCATATACGATAGTCCCAAACATCATCCATTATTAATAAGATTTTGTGTCCCCTCAAGGATTCTATTATAGTTTGTTCCAGAGTCGCCTTTGAATGTCCAACAACTTGGTGATCTGCCCTGGCTTCGGTAATCACTCTCTTTAACATCTCAGTCTTGTCATAGCCTTGGTTGACACTCAACCATATTTTCTTTGTGAACACATGTTTTATGACTTCATTGTTGAAGATATTTTGGGCGAGGGTGGTCTTGCCAATCCCACCCACGCCAACAATGGAGAAAACCATTATTTCTTTGGATTCTTTATTGGTTTGATACTCATTTGTAAGCATATGTACTAGATTTCTTGTGTCCTCCTCGATATTTTCACCAACCAAACCCAACTCATCTAACCATCCCGACGTCTCACGCATACTAAGACTAGATGATGTTGTCTTTGTTCCTTGGTCCACATAGGTACCAAGGTTGATGAAGTTGAATGATACAGCACGTGCCTTGATATCGTCTAGCCTCTTGGTAAGGTTCTTAATGCGGCTTCCAATGTCATGGGCATGGAGTGGATTCTGCATACAGAAGAGCAAGGGGTTGAAGCATCCTACATCATAACTCGGGGCTCGCTCCATGGCCTTAAGTTGGCATAGGTCAAGGATGTCTGTGGCAGCATACATGGCATCCCTTAGCTCTCTCACCCACGATTGGACACTATGGTCAGTGATGTTCCTCCTATCAGCATCAGCAAGGAAGTTCTTCAAATCCTGAAGTTTGACGGCCATCTTATCAATCTCACTGGACACCCCAAGCAACATATGCACCTCTTCTGCAGCCATCTTCATCAACATGTTTTGGTTGTAGGATGCCAAAGCATCTAAAACACCTGCCATATGTATGGCTACTTTGATTTTTCCTATAACAAAATCTGAACAAATGTCAGCTCCAACATGGTATTTTAATTTCCTATAACAATGATATCAATCATCTGCGTCTAAACTTGCAGTCATGATAACACTACTACTAACTAGTAGTCACCCATTGCAAAGTTACAATCTTACCAGGTAGAAACTGGAGAGTGATATGTAGGCTATCTACATCCGTACTTAGATGATAGCATATTTCTCTTCTTATAAAAAATAAAAAACAGAGACCATTGATACAACTAAATAACAATGGCAGATCTAGCTATGCATAAAACCTCATCAAGGTAATGAAAATACAGTAATTAATTCAGTATATCCTTTTTCTAGTGACCCTATTCAGAAAAAAAAATTACAAAGGGTGGGTATTTGTTTCGGTGCTAAGGAAAATTTAATCACTGGTTCTATTGCTCTAATAAAGAATGCAGAAAAAGAAAGATTGAAACCCTCATATGTTGTTAATTCGTCTGATAAAGAAATTGAGTTAGAAGAGGATGAGATCGATCCTGATATTGCCACCATCAGTTGACTTTGTGGTGACTTGATGGAGGAGGTAATGGACGATATAAGTGCGGGCCTGGATGGTGTACTTGTTGATGTACCCGTCAAGGTGGCAAAAAATAGAAAGTCAAATAAAACCCTTAATAGAAGGGTGCCTGCAAAGAAAATTTGTTCCAATGAAAGGGATCTTCTAGAATTGTAGGGGTCTATGTAACCTCGCTAAGCATACCTTTTTACATGATATGGCTGAAGATTTGAGACTTGATTTTATAGCTCTATCAGAAACCAATAGAAATAGTTTTTCGACTCAGTGTCTAGAAATTTTTTGTGTGGGAGCTGATTTTGTTTGGTTTGGCGATGTCCTCGGGGTATGTCCAGGGGGATGCTAATGGGGATAAATCAAGATCGCTTCGAGGTGGAAAATATTATCGAAGGGGACTATTATATAAAATTTTTCTTAAGAAATAAGGTAGATGGTTATCGATGGGCCCTTTTATCGGTCTACGGCGCAGCTCAGGAAGGGCATAAAGAGAGCTTTTTATCAGAGTTAGTTCATGCTTGCACTAGCTGTGGGGATCTACCTTTTGTAGTAGGCGGGGATTTCAATATATTTAAAAATCCTTCATAAAAAAATAATTCGAGTTATAATGACAAGTGGCCTCTTCTCTTTAATGCTATTATAGAACTCTAAATTTAAGGGAGATAGAGATGTCAGGTAGAAAGTTTACTTGGGCCAATTATGTAGAAATTCCAACCTTTGAAAAGTTAGACCGTATCTTGGTGACAACCAAATGGGAACAAAAGTTTCCATTGGCTACTGTCCAGGCCCTTACACGAGAGATCTCTTATCACACACCACTTTTACTTAATGGAGGGAACCATCTCACAGAGGCAATGCTAGGAATTTTAAATTTGAATTAGGGTGGCTGACAAGCGATGGTTTATTTTGATCTAGTTAAGAAGGTGTGGGTATATGAGAATAGAGGTAGGACACCCCTGGTGGCAATCCAAAATTAGAAGACTATGACGATTCGTTAGAGGTTGGGCTCAAAATTTAGTCTCTCAAAACATGAAACATAGATTAGACCTATTGGGGAAAATAGATGCCCTTGACAGAAAGGCAGAGACAAATTTGTTATCATCTTAGGAGGAGATTTATTGGCTCCAATGGTCAAAAGCAACAAGGTTGTTGCATGGAGGTGATAATACTAAGTATTTCCACATGATGGCAAATGGGAGACATAGAAAAACAAAAATTACACAACTTGAACACGAAGAAGGAATTATTGTTGGGGATTCAAATTGGAATGATTATATAACTAATTAGTACAAACGATTGTTTGGACCACATTTATAGAATTCTTTCTCATTGGACGGGACTTTGAGGCATGATATACCGCAAGTGTTGGTGGAGGAGAATGAAGTATTGGTGGCTCCATTCAGTGAGGAGGAGGTCAAATTGGCAGTCTTTGATATGGAACATAATAAAGCACTGGGTCCGGATGATTTTCTAGCAGAATTTTACCAATTATTCTAGGACATGGTCAAGCAGGATTTGATGAGTTTATTTTATGAATTCTATATGGGGAGATTGCCTATTCACAATTTAAATTTTGGGGTAATTACGCTACTGCCTAAGATAATGAAGCAACTAGAATACAATAGTATAGACCGATTTGTTTCCTAAATGTGTCGTTCAAAGTCCATCTCAAACAGCCTTTATTCTAGGGAGATATATAATGGAAGGTGTTGTAATATTACATGAAACAATACACGAGTTGCATAGGAAGAAAAAACATGGTGTGATCCTAAAGTTGGATTTCAAAAAAGCATATGATAATCTTAAGTGGCCTTTTATTCAACAAGTCCTTAGAATGAAAGGATTCTCATCATTTTGGTATGAATGGATTTCAAAAGTTATGGCTCGAGGAAGTGTTGCAGTAAAGGTCAATGATAATTTAGGCCATTATTTTCAAACAAGAAAAGGGGTGCGCCAGGGGGATCCACTATCTCCAATCTTGTTTAATATAGTGGTGGACATGTTGGCAATTCTTATTTCACGAGCTAAAGAAGATGAACAAATTCATAGAGTGGTCCCGCATTTGGTAGATGAAGGACTCTCAATTCTTCAATATGCGGATGATACTATTATTTTTATGGACAATGATTTAGAGAGGGAAAAATATGAAGCTTTTGCTTTATGCACACTGTTTTTTTGGTCGTAATGTAGGATCTTTCCCTTTTAGATATGGAGAAGCTAATGCTCATCAAGTGGAGTACACACTATTTTTTGGTCGTAATATAGGATCTTTCCCTTTTAGATATTTAGGAATTCCTATGCAGCATCGAAAACTAATGAATATGGACTGGAAACAAGTAGAAGAAAGATTTCAAAAACGGTTGAGTGGTTGAAAAAGTAAGATGCTTTTGGTGGGAGGAAGGCTTGTTCTACATAATTCGGTTTAAATTAGTCTTTCTATGTTTATGGATTATTTTAGATCTTAGTTTTCTGACAAAGTAATGAACATAATAAAAAATATAGATTGATAAAATGGGAGGCAGTATGCGCACCAAAAGACCAAGGCAGATTTGGAGTCCTAAATCTAGGTGTGCATACTACATGCCTACTAAGCAAATGGCTTTTCCAATTAATAAATGGGGATGGAGTATGACAACAGTTGCTTAAAAATAAATATTTAAGAGATAAACTCTAACTCAGGTTCAATATATGCTCGGGGACTCTTAGTTTTGGGCTGGCCATATGAAGGTCAATTATGAGTTCCTGTCTATGGGTAGATTTGTTCTAGGTGACGGATCTCAGGTGCTTTTTTGCGAAGATTCATGGATTACGCCATGTCCTCTCAAAACAATCTTTCTGTCACTCTTTAATATTGTGAGAAAGAAAAGTACTTCTGTTAGACCAGTTCTGTCTATAATACCGTTAAATGTAGTGTTCGTAAGAAGATCTCGATGGGAGTTAATTTGTTGGCATGGCACAATATTGTGGCCATGATTACATATGTACATTTAAATAACCAAAGGGACCGCTTTGTGTGGGGGCTACATCAAAATAAGTTGTTTTCAGTTAATTCTATGTACAGAGAGCATTGTTAGATGTACGGGCATTACCATAAAATACTCTAATTTGGAAACTTAAATTGCCCCTCAAGGTTAAAGTCTTTATGTGATATTTTTATAAGAGAGTAATCTTAACCAAGGATAATTTAGCTAGGAGACAGTGGTAAAGAGACAATTGTGTTCTGTCTGTTCTTCTAAGGAGACCATACAATATTTACTACTACACAAAGGGGATTTAGTCCCGGTTGGGAATTAGTCGGTGTCCCAACTAGAACTACGAATTTGGGACTAAAGGTCCCAGCCTTTAGTCTCCCAGCCTTTAGTCCCGGGTCTAAAGCCTCACCAGAGGCAAAAATAAATGTTGCGGTGTGTGTGATTCGAACCCAGTATCTCTCGTCTCACATATAAAGTCTTTACCAACTCAGTTGTACAACACATGTGATAAAGTTCTGTACACTTTCCTTTTAAATTGATCCATGGGGGACCTTTAGTCCCGGTTGGTAACACCAACCGGGATGAAAAGGGTCTTTAGTCTCGGTTGGTAACACCAACTGAGACTAAAAAGTCGACTTTTAGTCCTGGTTGGTATTACCAACTGGGACTAAAAGTTAAGGACCTTTAGTCCGGGTTGGTGTTACCAATCGGGATTAAAGAACCTTTAGTCCTGAATGGAAAAAAATTGAGACTAAAGCTGAATTTGTGCATCGACCAAAGACCTGTTCTCTAGTAGTGATTTACTCTTTGACTATCATTATGCTAAATTTATAAGAAGAATCATTCATATTTCTTTTAACCTAGAATCTCTAACTAGTGTCCACAATTTGTTTACAGGTTGGTTGGAAGGGTTAGATAGGAAAAGAAAAAAATCTAATTCTTGTGGGTGCAAGCACTATTTGTTGGGCACTTTGGTTAATACGGAATGATGTTGTGTTTGACAAGGCCATAGCACCATCTTATTTGCAGGTTATCTTCAAGGTAACGTATTAGACCAGGTATTGGTCTTTACTTCAGAAGGAGGAGTATTGCCGGCTTATGAAGGTGGGCTGTTGGATTACTGAGATAGACACAATGGAGGTGTTTGCGAGACATAGTTGGCGTTTTAGCAACATAATTGCTCTTTAGTTTTTTCTATTTGAGAACAGTTTTATATTGATGGCTCAAAACTTTGTTTTTGAGGTTTCGTGAATTTGTTTGACACGTGTGTAATTAAGAACAGCCACATGCATTAGTCGATGCAGAAGTTAGGATATTAATATATATTCCTTTTTTCTAAAAAATGTTCTAGAAACGGGATTGCGAATCAGTATGGTCGATGACATCGATACACTGGATTGCGGCATGCTGGTGTGGGGAACGAGTTGATGCTGGTGAAAACAACCATCTAATATATACTAATATAAACGAGTGCAAGGCAGTGCAAGTTCAAGCCAGTGCAAGTGGCTGCCAAATAGTAGAAAATAAATGATTAGGTATTCAATGACGTGGTTATGAAAGCACCAAAATAAATTGCTTATAAGATTGTGTGATTTTTTTGACTCAGGCCGCATTTGGTAGGTCTCCGGCTCTACTTTCTTACAACTCGTTGCAAGGAGACTAGAGAAGCCTCTGAGCCATTTTTTTTTGTGTAGAGGAGCCCAAACTGAAAAAGTGGTTTCTTATGGCTCCTTGTCACAAAAAATAGTATAAATTATTATAAAACTATTAGAAGAGCTGTTTCAGCTGTTTCGTCAAACGTTCTGCAGAAAGACTATGTCTACCAGAGAAAGTTGCTCCACACGAGAAGCTAGAGCCAAAGCCCTTTTAGGAGGATTCAGAGCCCTACCAAAGTGTGGAAGATGACTACAAAGATGGAAAATGCCAATAAACTGATGGAGACCTTCGGAAATTTGAAGTGGCAAAGGCTTTAAGAGGCAAAGAAGCTGTGCACCTATTAGCTGTGGTTGTAGTTTCCTCTTTAGGGTGAGTTTTTACCTCTTCTAACTACTTAGTTTCTTTTGCTGCTACGGGTTATATGACTTTGTCAGTTTTTGTCAGGAAGAAAAGTCAGAAAAGGAAATGATAAGGGTTTTTTGGTATATGATTGGTTTGGGAAAAATAGGAAGATTACCTGCTTTAGCCAGTAGGATTATGAGTACAAGAGCATATTTTTTAGGTGTTATGGAAACTAAGGAAGCGTCATTCACTACTAGTTAAGTCATTCACTACTAGTTATCTTAAGTCTTTCACTACTAATAATCTATATACCTTTTGAGTGGTTCTATTAATCTGCTAATAAGTCTGCTGGTGACGAGTTCGCTGCTGCCTTAGACTTTTCTCTTAGCCAAATGATGCAGGATATTAGTGGTGATCTATGGATCCACTTATGGGGAAGGGAAGGTTGCTTTATTATAAAGCTTCACAGTATTAGAATCCTGGCAAGGTCTAGTTAAATTTTTTTTTTTTTGAGGGGTCGGGGGCTTCAACTTGATTAGGTTTGCTTCTGATAAAAATAATGCTAGAATTAGTTACAGATGGGCTGATGCTTTTAATGAATGGATGCATCAGTGGACTGTGTTGGAATTCAATGTATCTAATAGGAAGTTTAGTGGACTAATAATTAAGACCAATTAGTGATGGCCAAAATAGATAGAATTTTTGTAACCACTGAATGAGATAGAGGTTTTCCTTTAGCAACTGAATGGGATAGAGGTTTTGTAAGCACTGAAGCTGATGCAAATATGTTTTTTTTGGTGAAAAAATGTTTTGTATTTGTAAAATGGTGGATTCGACAGCAAGGCTTTGCTGATATATTGGAGGCTTTGCTGATATATTGGAGAGAGTCTAGAATACTCGATGTCATATTTCTGATAGTATAAATAGGTGGCAATTTAAAGTCAGAACTTTGAGAATACTTGTGAGAGGTGGCGTGGCTGGCCTGCTGGCAGTGGCAGAGGCTGCTTTCTCAGCCATGGCACCTGCAGAAGGAATCCGAGATGGCGGGCGCAGTGGGTGGCTAGAGTTTTACATTTCTGGGCTGAGAGTGCAGCCTAGGCCCAGAGAACGTTCATGCAAACAAACATGGCCATATGAATCCAGTAAAGCATTTTTGGTCAAACGAATGAAAAGATCGTAATGGATATTTTGCAGTTACAACAGCCTGTACTCAATTATTCTCAACCTACAAGCAGGGGCGAAGCTATATGTATATTAGGGGGTGCCCATGCACCCTCTAAAAATTGTAAAAACAGTGATAATATCTGTATGCATCCACAAGGTAAGTATACCCCCTTTAGTTTACTCTAGATTTGTCATTGCCCACAAGGTAGACCCAAAGCACTGCACAAAAGGTAGACCAATAGATGTGGATTGTGTGTGTGTGTGTGTGTGTGAGAGAGAGAGAGAGAGAGAGAGAGAGAGAGAGAGAGAGAGAGAGAGAGAGATTAGGCACCTCAGTTTGCTCTTCAGATGTTGGCGTGGAGATCTCCAGGTGATTTGTTCTCGGGTGAAGAGAAGACAGGGGTACTCTGTTTTCGCCAAGCAGGGTTCTTTGCTGGTTTGAAGAACAGTAGGATTGAAGGCAGATTTTGCGTTTCACTCTCTTTTATACTTAGCTCCACCCCATGGATCTCAAGTACTCATAATTTGTTGTTATTTATGGTTGTTCTGCAGTGAATATAACTAGCATTGATTGTATCCATCGGTGGTTTAGTGGTTCTAGTGTACTGATAAATAATAATAATAGGTTGTAAGTGTCAAAGTCTCACCAACTAGCAACTTGACATAAAAAGATGGAAGAACTAATCAAGGTGACAACTTGAACCATATATAATCACCATGATATATGGTCTTGGGTAACTTGTTCTACTTGTTCACAGGAAAAACAAAAAATAAATCGACAAACCTCTATTACTTATCTCTCTTTAAAAATCCATAAACTGCATTATAGAAAAAAACATTGGAAGGATGGGGATTTGGTATGTGCTTATTATTCCACATGCAAACTTACCAAATAGTTGAACTGATCTTTTTGTTTCTTTCCCACAAGATCGAAGTTCATTTATAAAACTCTTGGTGTCGCTCTATGGATTGATGTCAACTTCATTGACTTTTTCTAGAGTGGTATTGCCAAACTGCAGAAGAAGGCAACTAATACGGGAAGGAAACAGATAGTACTAAAAGAAAGAACATCAGACAAAAAATCAATTGTGGCTGGCCAGGCTGCTTAATTTTAATTATTACAATCAAATACAACTATATCTCCCAAATTATAGGTCATTTTAGGTTTTCTAGGTATATAACTTTTGCTATGCACGTAGTTATATTGGGGTGAGAACTTTGAATGCGGGATGTCTTCTAGGGCCGCTCGGCTTATTCCACAGAAGATGTCTATGGAGTTTGGATACGAATGACCACGACCAGGTCCAGTAGTTGGTATTTGGGTTGGAATAACTGGGTGTGGCCGCGTCACGGAAGATGTGGGCGAACAGGTCGTCGTAGACCTTGGCCAGCGCTGGACAGCCGTGGAAGAGGTGGGCGAGCTCGCTCTGTTAAAAATCACTGGACCTTTCAGGTAGTAACGAGCTGCAAGGTCGCATCCAGGCCGGCTCCTCTGCAGAGGTTCGCTCGCAGCTGAAAACTTCGCCGGTAACGACGGGCTCTGCTTGGTGCTAGAGAAGAATATTATTAATAATTTGTTCGCATCATTATATATGACTAATGAGTTATTATGTGATACAAGCAACGTATTTAAAAGTTATATTAATAGCCATGACATGCATTTTTTATGCAATTTGCACTGTTAGTTTATTTATATTTTTACATTGTAGCTAAAAAGCTCATTACAACACATCCAATTCCTTCATAAGAACATATATATTTGCAGTCTGCCATGAGTCCATAATTAACATTAGCAGCGTAATAGAAAAAGAATCTAAACCAAAATAGTACTGAAGAAAAGACAAATGGATGCATAGAACTGGAGGAGCCTGACGAAAGCAGAGCCTCAACAAATACAGAGCCATTGTTGTTTTGCGATGCTTAGGTACCCAGATCAATGAACGGCCA
The DNA here is from genome assembly GCA_015844335.1 of Chrysopogon serrulatus. NCBI lineage: Eukaryota > Viridiplantae > Streptophyta > Magnoliopsida > Poales > Poaceae > Chrysopogon > Chrysopogon serrulatus. The sequence goes on from JADLZL010002884.1 coordinate 39,003, forward strand.
AAATGCACATATTCACATTAAGCTCTTCACGTCGTTCCTCTCGTGGCTCTTGTCTGGACCGAGTAGTATGTTTACATGCTGCACACACTGCTGCTTCGCTCCATTGATCTGATGATCTGTCATTTTGATGTCTTTTCATTGCAGTGCAGGCACGCTTGGTGCAACTGCACGTCTTGCGTGCCCAAAAATGTTCCATTGGATGAAACAGTAAGCTACTTGCAAGTAGTACTAGTAGTAAGTGATAAGGAGGTGCTAGCACAGTCCGCACGATTGGTCCAAGTGGATTCACTTGAAACAAGAAAGCACTCAGCTGGAATTACTCAAACAGCACTAGGGGAACACGTCTGTCTGCATACTCGTCTTCAATGGGACATGTGCTAGCGTAACAAGGAAACCACCTACGTGGGCGGGAGCTGCAGAAGACGAATTGTGTTGGGTGCAGGGAACCAAGAAAATAAAGTTCATGAAAACAAAATACATTGTACACTAGAGAGTACACTAGAGAGGGTCTGAGCTTTCATGTTTATTAACTCTCTAAGACTCCTGTAAGGTGCGTTGAATCGAACTTTTTCTCTACCTTGATACAAAGACGCGAAGCAGAACAAAATGCATTAGAGGAAGGCTTTGTTGAATTACCTTTGGTCCTATTGCACTCTTGACGTTTCCAGTACTTTTCTGCTGCACCTGCTCTTATGTGGGCCAATAATACCTAGAAGCCAGATACCCTGCGCGAATTCGATCCATTGGTAAATTATTAGTATTAGTTTGGCCATCGGTAAATTATTAGTATTAGTTTCTGCTGCAGCACTCTTGATGTTTGCAAGGAGAGCTGCTTGGATTGTCTGCACAATTATTGACGGAGAATGAGTCAATCATTAAGTTCAAATGAGAGTGGGGTACTTGATGCAAGCAAAATTTTCAACCCAGATACTTTGCATCACGCTAACAAGACAAATGGCCAAGCTGTTATGACTCGAGTTATCTTGGTAGTGGTAGTGGCCAGCTCAAGACGCCGACTTGTTTTCTATGGCTCAACCAAGAATGGCCGCTCGGCTCATCCAACTCGATTCAAAATCGCTTTTCTTTCTCTCCCCATCCAGCTCCGTTACGAAAGCCTTCTCTCTCTTGCGCCGGTGTCTCTTTATCCGGCGTAATTTTAAGCCGATGACCATCCAGAGGTCAGTGCCGGTGCCGGTGCTGGTGCGGTAAGATTCAGGCCACTGGCGTGATTGCATATTGCCATGGCAAGCAAGAGCGATGACGATGGATGCGTGTTCACCTGTCATCTAGCGGCAGATGAGAACTAGCTCATTGGTCTTCAAATCAATCAGGCCACGGCAAGCAAGTGCAGCCACAGACCCGCAGTCGAGGCTGTGAACAGCGGAGGGCTCTAGGTGATTGTTGAGCGTGGCCTCCACTTCCAGGCTGCAAGCGAGAGATGCGGCAGTCGATTTTCTATTTTTTTTTCCTTCGATAAAGGCAGTCAACTGCTTGTATCAGATGTCAGAGCCGCAAACTGGCAACTAGTATAGCCTAGCGACGATTTTTGGTACGCTGTGCATCAAAGGTTGTCCAACCCGCTTCGGAACTGCTAAACAGGGCAGCCATCAACATGAAGCAATTAAACAAAAACAAGATGCGGGCTGATGCTCTGGATGACTCCAGCCAGTGTCAACCCATCTGCCCACGGTAGGGTAAACCCAATGCATGTCACAATCAGCTGGCAATAAAAGACACCAATAATCGTGAAACTGTTGCTTCCATCGTCAATATCTTTGCTGGCAGATGCAAAATTCAGTGTTCTTACATTCAGGAGATTGAATGAAAAAGTACAGCAATAGATGTGAAGCCATTTGGTGTCTGGGGTGAGAAGACAAATTCATATGCCCGAACAGAGCATCAACGAAGAAGAGTGCACAAACAATGAAAATAGAGCAAGTTTTGTTTTGTACTCCTACAAGCAGTTGACGGAAGGTACGGATGCAGATCAACAAAAATGACCAAAATACATATATTCACAACAAGGCCTTGACGTTTCCTCTCGTGGCTTATATTTGTCTTCTCGGAATATACTTTGTATCCGCATAAAACACTGCTGCTTCGGTCCACTGATCAGATGGGGAAGCGATGCGGCCGGCTTCACAGCAGTGTAGGCACGCTTGATGAAACCAGCGAAACAAGTGACGATAGGCGTTGCACCTGCACACGTTGCAAAAAATACGTTAAACGGGATGAAATGGTAAACAACTTGCCATGTTCGAATAATCAAGTGTCAAGGAGGTGTAAGCATGCACGATTACTGAAGCACAGGCAAGCAATCAACATGTACCAGAATTTTTTACCTGAAGCGTACGCAGAGGGGCACACGTCTGTCTGCATGCCTATGTTGTCCTGTGAGACACTCGTCTTCAGTGGGACATGTTGCGAAGCAACGAAGCCACTTGCGATGGCGGCGTGCTGCAGAAGAGGAATTGAATTGAGTGAAGGAAACTAAGAAAACAGAGTACCCGAAAATAAAACAAGTTAAATGTAGGCTATGTTAATTTACCTTGGACAATAGCAGACCTGCTGATATTTGTCTCAAAGTAGAAAGGATCCCTTGTGTAGAGCACATACCACTTCCTTGGACTGCCTTTATCATTTGCATAGGCTTTGACTTGTGGGATGTGGCAGAACTTGTGCCACTCAGGACCAGATTTCCCTGCTGCTATACACGTGAGCAGGGATAAGGAACAATCTAGCAGCAAATGCCTTGGGTTCACATCCTGCAGGTACCTGGGGACGGTTTCCATTTCATAATCCTCGAAACTGAGTCTCTGTAGTGTAGGCATATCGTCCAATACCTTCATCTTTGGACACTTCATGATGACGAGTTTCTGCAGTTTCGGTAGATTATTGATCCTCTCTAGGTCAGTGTTTCTAAACACATTAAGCAGAACAACAGAAGTGAAGTTCTCTAAAGAGCTTAGGTTCTTGACATCATATATGTGTAATTCCTTCAAAGCCCTTGCGTGGAAGGCAAGGCCAGGAGGCACGTGCCTCAACTTGCACATGTGGAGTGTAAACACCTCCAAGATAGGCATGCCTTTCACTTGTTCCTCCCACACCCATTCCTCCAATTCAACCATTCCTCCGAAGTGCAGCTTTTGTAATCTGCGAAATTTAAACCTTACCTGGTTGTTTGGTTGTAGGAATTCAACCCCAATAAGTTTGATTGCCGGAGCCCTTCTAATCTGTAGGAGCTCCAAGCAGGGGAGCTGACTCAGGCCACTAGGAAGCTCTCTGCAGCAGGCCAAGTCATCCATCATGAGAATCCTCAAGCTCTGAAATGGCGTCACTGCTGTGGCCATCATCCAACTTGGGAGTCGCTGACCAAAATACCCTCCAATGCAAATTTTATCTATGCATGGTGGAGGGCAAAGCTCATCATAAACCTCCTCGATTTGTCTCTGCTCTTCCTCAGAGATCCCTCCTTCCACATTTACTAACAACCCATCTTTTCCAAATCTACTTGTGCAGTGCAGGAACTGACTTCTCATATAATTCTTTTCACTAAGCCTTGCCTGTGTAGCAAATGAGCTGGAAGCTACTTTCTCCAAGAAATATATACCAAGGTTCATTAGCTTGGATAGAGGCCCCAGTTCTTCCAAACTACACCAATCACCATCCATGTGTGCTAGAAACCCATATAAATTCCTCAAACAAGTTAAACCAGAGAAACCCTTTTGTATAGTATTTATACTTGTCCCCCTTATTTGAAGATACCTCAAGTGTTGCAGCGTTCGAATGCTACTAGGAAGCTTAACTAGATTATTGCAGCCGCTAAGGTTAATATACTGCAAGAATTTCAACTTGCCAATGTTCTCTGGCAGCATAGATGTATCACTATTTTGTATTGACAAATACCTCAAGTGTTTGAGTTGATACAATGATGCACCTAATTCATCAAAATTTTCCAATTCCTTCAGATATAGTGTCCGGAGACTTGAAAAATAAAGCAATGAATCTCTGATCGCCTAAATAAAGCAATGAATCACCTGGCTTAATCTTTATATGTGCAACTGAAATCAGTGTTCTCAATGGCTTTTGTGTTTGCATAGAAGACCACTCAAAATGTTGTGCTGTTGATACTTCCTTTCCCATGGACAATCTAATAAACTTTTGTGATTTAAGTTTATCAGAAATTTAATTTTGACATGCAAGTGCTTCATCTCTAGTGACATGTTGGGCAAATGACCGGACAATATCATGCATGTTGCAAACTTGTTGATCTATGTATTTCATATCGGGCTCAATCAGGTTCCTCTGTATTCACTCCTCAAAATACTCTCTGCCCTTTTCTTCTAAGTCACATGAGGTTCCATGAATAAATCCTTCACTAATCCACATCCCAACAATGTCATCTCTGATGAACATATTGTTCCTCGGAAGGAGGGAGTAGTACAGAAAGCATGGTTTCAAACTGGGATGCAAATCCTCATAGCTAAGGTATCTTGCATTATTTAGCTCTTCAGGCATTTGAGATACTGACCAAACAGAATTGTGCAGAACATTTTCCCAATCACCTTGTCTGATTGTTTTCTTGCGTAGGAGGCCTCCTATCACTTTGACAGCAAGTGGTAAATAATCACATTTTCCAATAATCTGCATTCCAGTTTCCTTTAACATCTCGACTTGGGGCTCATCATTTATATTTCCAACAACCTGCAAACATTTTCAACCAATTAGATAAGAAAGAATTAATCGCCTGTGTGGCGAATGTCTGAGATACGCTAGCTGCTAATCCAACGCACATAAAAAAAATAACCTGGATATTTCCTCCGTCGCTAATCAAATATGTAAATGCAATTAGTAAAACTAAAATTCAGACCACATGTACATGCATGTGTGTACGTCACCGTTGTTTGCTAAGTCATCAATGCTATTGCGCGCTGCATCTATAGAGATCGATCTTTGTTTTGCTCCTGGCCATCTGATCCCGGCCGCATCCAGAAACCACCATGCTGATCTCAGTGGACCCCAGTGGATCTATAGAAGTAGGCCAAGCTGTCTATGATGACTTGGTCAAGCTTTCTCTTTTCAGGTTCACATAATAGTGAAAGATAATAATATGGTCCGGTTTTCCATCAGATAACCCCACCACACTAACCTAGCCCGTAGGAGCCATCTTGTTGGATAGATAATCTTTATCTACCCCTTACTTCAAGTTCGCATAGTAATGATAGAATTAGAATAAACCCTTCCATCACCTACAACCAACCCCGTTAGGATCCCCCTTCTTGTTCTGGTTGATCGTGCTTGCTTAATTATGCTTGTTGTGTATGCATTGTTTGGTTTTGCTCTCTTGTTTGTCAAGCAATAGATCGCGTAGACTAGAAGACGTACAAGGACTCGACGGATCCCTGAAGCATGGTGATGTCAAGACTCTGAAGGATTACTACTACACCAAGACGAAGTACCGCTACACCAAGACACTGGAGACAGAAGCGAAGGAATCAAGACCCTTGGATATACTCGTCAGCAAGCGGAGGCAAGTCCTAATTTCTACCCTTCTACCATCCCTCTACCCTATAATAACCTTACCATGATAATGATTAAAGAAAGAACATGAGAACAAATATGATATGACAGTATGATAATGTGATAAAGTGATAATGAGATATTATGATTACATATTGTTGTTTCGGGGAAACAAACTTGTATTGTCGATCCGGAGAAAATGTTACAATGGTCGGAGCACCGAAGTGGCAGGCTGAAACGCACTGAAACCACTTGGTGCCCTTTCTCCTCACCTTCCAAAGGGTCATCCCCGGGCTATTTATAGCTACCAACCCCACGGGGGTTGGACGGTTCTACCCTCTCGCCAAGGTCTCAGCCACCCCTGAAACCCTAGGGTCATTCTCGTCTGCCCCACACTCGATGCCGTGGCCGGCTTGGCGATCCAAGAGTGGGACGTTCATCATGACAGCTGGGTCTTCAGCAGCTCCTGCCGGCAAGGCATGCATTCGTAGCCCGAATGCGAGAGCCGGAATCGCCGAGCTCCCGCCACCCTGTCATCATAAAACAAACCCGGTCATCGACTAATTCCTTTCCCCGGGCTAAGCGCCCATTCGCCGCTCGGGTCCGGTCGAAGGTACTCGCGCAGCCGAATGACGAAGCCGAATTCGCCGCCAGCGGATCCGTTGCTCTCTCCTCGCCCGATCCCCGAAACTCAGAGGCTCGGGCTCGCTCTCGAGATTCGCGCACTCTGAGCCGTCCGCTAGCCACCCGGCAGCGTCGGCCCGGATTTCGGGCGTTCTATTCGCCGGCTGCTCTTACCATCCCGCGCCGGCCAGATCTCAGGGACGGCAGCAGCCTTTTGCCCGACACGTCATTCGCGAAAGGGTGCTTGGTCCCATGGTCCGAAACCCGGAGAGATTACCGCGGTGCTCGCTGCGTAATCGCGCTACCCCGCTATTTGCTATAATCCGTACGCCATCCGCGGAATGTGGTGCCTTGTCGTTGCCGAGCGACAACGTGTGAGGAAGGGGAGGGCCAACTGGGCATGCTCCCCCCAACAATAGCCCCTTGGGCCGTCCTCCTGAGCTTCGCTTGCTGGAGGATGGGCCACTCCCCAAAAGGCGCCACATTCCCGCAGGCGACGCATGCAGCGAGGAGAAGAAGTTTTTTTTTTATTTTTACGGTTGTTCCCGCCTGTTCGGGTGCTTTCGGGGCGCGCGCTTCTGCCCGTTCGGGCCTCCTCGGGGAGCGCGCTGCCGCCTGTTGGCGCGGCTATATAAGCCTCCCCCCTCCATTGAGCGGGGGCCTGCTTGTCTCATTTGTGCACTGACTCCCTTGCGTACATTTGAAGCTCTCGCGGGTCTGCATCTCGGTTGTGCATTCGCTCGTCACTTTCGCCCACTCGTCGAGGTAAGGAGTTAGGCTTTACTATTCGATGCTATCTTGTTAGTTTCTATCTATTTCGCTATGGATGAGTTCTCTTCCAATTCGCTTTCCATTTTCGGGCTGGATTGTTCCGATTAGCTTCTTTCTTTCCGCCCTTTGGTTGTTTAGATGTCTGCGCCGGGGTCTTCTAGTGGAGCTCGGTTAGCTGGGCGGGAATCATGCTCTCTAAGCGAATCTGACGAAAAGCTGGGCACAGAGAAAGCGTTGTCTCCGTCTCGCAGTTCTGGGTCAACATCATCCGAGACCACGTCTGGTTCGGTTTCATCCGATTCGGATCACTCTGCCGAATCGGGTGCCGAGGACGGAGCGGATGCAGGCAGCAATGGTGGCGAAAGAGATGATTCGTCCGAAAGTTCAGGGTCAGACGAGATTGAGTCAGTTGGGACTCATGCTGCTTCTCCTACTGCTCACGGAGTTTTCTACTTGGGTCGTTCCGCGGTTGGCGCGAAAGAGCTTGAGAGTTATGTTTCGAGGAGATTTCTTGCTGCATCCGAACCTTCGCTATTTCGGGCCCCTAGAGAGGAGGAGGTTCCGCAGCCACGTCCCTACGAAGCGGTCGTATTTCATGATTACTTCACTGCTGGGCTGCGGTTTCCTTTGGATGAATTCGTTGCTGGTGTCTTGGACCGGTTTAACCTTCAGCTTCATCAGCTTTCTCCAAATGCAGTTTCGCGCTTGGCCGTTTTCTCTTTCGCAATGAAGATGCAGGGCATCCTTGCTTCGGTTGATGCATTCGTGCATTTTTACACGCTGCACCGCAGTCCCGTCAAGGCAGGCGACGGCAATAGTGCGGAATTTAGGGCGTACAACTTCGTCCCGAAATCCGTGAGGCGTGTTCGGGGGATTGCTCACACTTATAGGAACAAGTGGGAGCAGTGGCAAAGTTACTGGTTCTATCACCGTGTATGTTCCGATTCGGATGTTGCTCTTGCCCGTGCTGGTGGCTTTTCCCGTGCCTCTAGGCTCGTTTCGGAGCTCGTTGCTTGGGTTGGCTGCAAGAAACCCCGCTATTCGGCCGACGCTGCCGGCTGCCGCGAAAGTGAGGAGGCGTTCTTTCGGACTGCTCAGCTTCAAACGAGCCGGGACATTGTTGAGGAGTGGATAGCCTTGCGCAAGGCTCCGCTGTGTGCCTCTCATACATTCGCTGCTTTTACGGAAGTAAATGGCTATCTTCGCCCGGCTCTGGTTTGCCAACGCCCCAGTCAGTTTTCCAGCGATGCTTCGTATGTGCGGTCCGTGGAAGAACGCGCGAATCTGATTTGCGGTCCGATTACCAGTCGGGAGCGAATGGCAAAACAAAAAATTCTTGGGGACAGGTCTCGGTTAAACCATGCTTTTGAAATAATGGGAGTTCGGTACGGTGAAAGAGGTGTGTCCGGGGCCCAAACTGGAGGGCCAAGCGTTGTATTGGCCGTTCCGGCTGCCAGCAAGTCTGCTAAGGGTGCGAAGAAGGGTACGAAACGATCGGCGACCGAAACCGCGGATGTGCGAATCGGGAGAGATTTGTCTCGGCCGGTCAAGCGAAGCCGTAAGGTGGCGTTTACTGATTCGGTGCCCGTTATCGAACTTGATTCTGAGGGGGAGGTCTGCCTTATTCGCGTTGCTTGTGGATGTGTTTTATTATCCTCTTTGCTCGTGCCGTTTTCAAACTCCGCTATGTTTTCGGCTTTTCAGGTTTCGGAGCCCGAAGAGAGGATGGCCCCGACCAAGCCCCGCGGATCCCAGCATGTCGCCTCCGCTTTCAACGACGACTTGTCGTCGTACGTGATGCCCACCTTTAACAAATCGAAGAAGCATTCGCGGAAGGGTGAGGCTGACGGTGGGGAGTCCGCGAAGCGGGTGAAGATCGCTGCTACGAAAAAGTTGAAAGGCACCGAAACTTCGGATCCGCGTCCCCCGAAGGAGAGCGACGCTTCGCTGCCGAAAGACAAGGGCCCAGCTGTAGGTAAGAGCCGTTTTTATCGTGAGTCCCTTCGCATTACCCAGGAGATGCTTGACACACAGCTTTTGGGCTTCGGGCGCTTGGATCTTACCCCGTACCCGGAAGACTATGGCGAACCATGTTTCTATTCCGGGTCGGGCTCTTCCGGGGATACTGATCCGCGAAAAGAGCGGTCTTATCAAATTGCTCGTGCTCTAGGTGCTTCATCTCGAGCGAACTTGGCCTGCAACTTCGACTGCCGCGAGGTTGGGGTGCTGCCGGATGCCGATCAGGACACCTCAAAGTTCGTTGATTTCTGCTCATATTCGCTGACTCTTCCCGAAATGGAGAGAGACCTTTTGAAGGTGGACAGTACCTCTCTAGCTGACGCGGCTGCTTTCCACGAAGTTAGCGTAAGTGTCGTGGTCGTGCTCTCTCATCTTCGCATTTGTCTTGCTCTTCTCTAACCTTAGCGAGTTTCGCAGGCTCTTATCCTTTCGCGCACCCTCGCGAAACAAGGGGCAGTCACGCGGCGCTCTCTCGAAGCGGTGGAAACCAAGTCGAAGCGACTTGAGGAACTTGAGTCGGAGTTGGCGACCCTTCAGCCAGAAAGCGCGTAACGGCGTGGAGAAGAACAGAGGCTTGGAGGCGCGTGTCCAGGAGCTCGAGAAATTCAAGCGAGATGAGACCGCCCGCAAGGCCACCTTCGCTGAAGCTGCGAAAGAGGCTATCGCGAAGTACACTTGGATATGTCGCTCCTTTGGCGCAGAAGTTGTTCCTCCCACTGACAACGAGCCGTCCTCTTTCGCGCTTTGGATCCGGAATGAGCTGGCCTCTCTGGAGGGCAATTTAAACCAGGCTCGTGATTTCGCCGCCACCATGGCCTTCCGCACCCTGTGTGCCGGACTTGAAAATGTCCAGTGCGACCATCTCGGGAGCGTCGATCTCAGCAGTGTTGATGACTTCTGGCGCGTGTCTCCAGAAGCGAATGCTGCCGGACTCCGCTTCTTTGATCAGTTCTGGTGCCAGGGCGGCAGCGATCTCGCACTTATGCGGGCGGTTGCGGGCCAAGCTAAGGTGCGTTTTTGTAACTTCTCATGGCGAAATTAACCTCATTGCTATTATCTTATTGCCGAATTTTGGAGTGCGGGGCGATGCCGAGAAGGACCGACTCATTTATTTGGTGAAGGAGTTTATTGTGGGGGACGCGCGAGATTCGGAGCATCGCGGGGACGGATGAGCGGGGGACGCCATCGACTCCGGGCGTAGGAGCTTCGCTGGCGACGCGAATGCCGCCCCGATGACTCCTTAGTAGATGTCTAGTTTCGCCGCTAGGCTTGTCCTAGCTGCTTGCTTGCGAGGTGTTGTGCGCGAGACACATTTGTTTTGTAATAACTAAGTGTTGTGATTCTCTGCGCAGGTTCCCGGTTGGGGGCCTGCGCAGCCCGAATTTGTGTGGCCTTTGGCCATTAATCGTGATGGACTTCACGTGGGCGGGTCTTCTTGGTTTCGGCACCGCCAGAAACTCCCCGACGCGAAGCTCTCGGATTTCATGGATTCTCGGCTTACGCGTGCTTTGATTGCGGATCGTCGGATTAAGGATTTTTTTGCTCGTTTGGATCCCGTTGTTATCGTGAATCGCCGCCCCGCGAAAGGCGCGCGTTGTTGCGCCCTTCGATGGCGCGCGTGCCACGCGGCTTCCGGACTCGAGCTGTTGGAACCGAAAGAAGAACCTATCGAAGAAGATGTGTCAGAGGGTTCGCGACGTTATTATTTTTACTCCCCTTCGTGATGGGGTGTGGTGTACGGATAGTGTGTGTGTCGGAGTTGGTCCCAAAGCGGGACGAATGACAATAATGCTAGTTCATTGGCTGGTTTAAGTCAGCTAAAGGCACAGTTTGTTGGCGAATTCGTTTAGCGAAATTATATTTGATCAACCTCTTTGATTTCGTTCAGTTTTCTTTAAAGAGGCGTCACCTCTTCGCATTATTTGGGCGGCGGTGGCGAACATGTGTTGCGAAATGGAGCATAACCAGCCCCTTAGCGATGTGGTTAACTTTTCGTTGAGAAGGCGCCACCCCTCTCATTTGCTGGGGCGGCTGGCGAACATGTGTCGCGAAATGGAGCGTTGCCAGCCCCTTAGCGACTTGGTTAACTTTTCGTTGAAAAGGCGCCACCCCTCTCATTATTTGGGGCGGGTGGCGAATATGTGTCGCGAAATGGAGCGTTGCCAGCCCCTCGGCGACTTGGTTAACTTTTCGTTGAAAAGGCGCCACCCCTCTCATTATTTGGGCGGTGGCGAATATGTGTCGCGAAATGGAGCGTTGCCCGCCCCTTAGCGACTTTGTTTTTCTTTTTCTCCGAAAAGGCACCACCCCTCTCATTATTTGGGGCGGCTTAATATGTGTCGCGAAATGGAGCGTTGCCGGCCCCTTAGCGACTTGGTTAACTTTTCGTTGAAAAGGCGCCACCCCTCTCTCATTTGGGGCAGTGGCGAATATGTGTCGCGAAATGGAGCGTTACCCGCCCCTCGGCGACTTGGTTAACTTTTTCGTTGAAAAGGCGCCACCCCTCTCATTTTGGGGGGCGGTGGCGAATATGTGTCGACTTTTCGTTGAAAAGGTGCCACCCTCTCATTCGGCTGGGGCGGTGGCGAATATGTGTCGCGAAATGGAGCGTTGCCAGCCCCTTAGCGACTTGGTTAACTTTTCGTTGAAAAGGCGCCACCCCTCTCATTCGCTGGGGCGGCTGGCGAATATGTGTCGCGAAATGGAGCGTTGCCAGCCCCTTAGCGACTTGGTTAACTTTTCGTTGAAAAGGCGCCACCCCTCTCATTCGCTGGGGCGGCTGGCGAATATGTGTCGCGAAATGGAGCGTTGCCAGCCCCTTAGCGACTTGGTTAACTTTTCATTGAAAAGGCGCCACCCCTCGCATTTGCTGGGGCGGCTGGCGAATATGTGTCGCGAAATGGAGCGTTGCCAGCCCCTTAGCGACTTGGTTAACTTTCCGTTGAAAAGGCGCCACCCCTCGCATTCGCTGGGGCTGCGGCCGGATCTACACCGCAAATTTGTACATGGGTGCACTCTCATGGAGTGTCCTTGCATGTATTACGCAAGGTTACGTCATCAGATTCTACAAGGCTGCCTCTCTCTTGGAGACTCTCAACTGTCTGCAGTCGGCTTGCTTCGCGTAGCTGCGCGTAGATGGTGTCTCATTTAAGGTTTTCGGCCTGCCGTTGTTGGGTTATTTCGTGCGGCTTCTGTGTTTTGCTTTTCGGCTACACGAAAGACGGCGTCCACCCGCTTTCGCTCTTCCTGCATGCCTATCATGCCGACTCGGTTTGAGTGGTGGTCCGATTAGGCCTCTCTTGCCATTGTCCATTGCTACCCGTTGAGGTGTACCTGTGAGGTCCTGCCATCTCGCCTATTTATTGGCGGCTTTCTAGTCATGCTGTCCATCCTGCATTTATTTCTGTCCCAGGTGTAACCATGACTGACGCACTTATTTGGGTTGTTCCTTCATTTATTGTCACTTGCTGCTTGCTGCTGTATATAAGGGCTGTTGATTGACCGAGCGTGGGTGTCTTATGCTTCCCGTTTGTTCTAACCCCCTAATTTGGGAGGATGGTGGGTGGTGATATGCTTCTTTCGGAGCGAGGCTGTCGTGTTGCTGCTTTGCGACGACCAACGTCATACACCACTTTGGGATGGGAGAGCATTCGGAAGGCGGTTTGGCCCGCGGCCTCGGATCTGTCCGGAATTTGCATTTTGCCGCAGTTTCACGATCGTGTCCTTCCGCAGGATAGACAAGATATGTAACCTCGGTGCTGTGTGAAGGTTCCAGTTAATGTCAGTCCCGCGCATATGCCACTACAGGGATCACGGGGCGCTTGCTTGTTGGCGCTGAAACGTCCGAATCACCCTGCTTTCTTATCGTAGTTTCGGGTGGTCCGGACCGGTCATGGGCTTGTCTAGGCCATGGTTGTACGTGGATATTGTAACTATCTTGGGTACTTTTGTCCTTTCTTATGATGCTCCTTATTTCTGTGGATCGGTTTTGTTGTGTATCTAGCTTCCGTGGTTTTATCCTCGCTCGCGGGTGGTGATATGCTTCTGGCGAGATGCCGAACACTTATAGGCTTTTCTATATTCGCTTTCTTATTTTCTCGGGTGATCGAAGCATTTTAGGCCCCTAGGCTCTTTCTCGGCCGTCCCTCGCCCCTCGGGGGATCGAAGTATTTTGGCCCTTAGGCTTTTCTCGGCTTCGTCCCTCGCCTTCTCGGGGATCAAGTATTTTAGGCCCTTAGGCATTTTTTGACTTCGTCCCCCGCCTTCTCGGGAGATCGAAGTATTTAGGCCCTTAGGCATTTTTTGACTTCGTCCCCTCGCCTTCTCGGGAGATCGAAGTATTTAGGCCCTTAGGCATTTTTTGACTTCGTCCCCTCGCCTTCTCAGGGGATCGAAGTGTTTGGGCCCTTAGGCTTCTTATTTGGATGCAAAAGGTGAAGGCGGATTCGTCGAGGAGCTTCGCCATTTGCATCCTTTACTATTACTTCGGAGTTGCCGATAATCGAAACAAACGGTCTCCTTTGTCTCGCATTCGGCCTGTTCGGTTCGCGTTTCATGCGGGATAAATCTGCGGGATACACTACTTTCTTGTATCCCGCGGGCGAAAACCGAACGGTGTATGTATAGCTGTTACAATAAGTTCAAAGTGGGCTTAGAAAAGAAATTATTACATTCTCCATTGCTACTGCAGAATTTTGAGACTACGGATAAAAACGCTTCATGTTGTCGGTGTTCCATGTGTGCGTCGTCTCGGCGCCTTCTTCATTGAAGAGATGAAAGGTGTTTTCGCCGACTCTCTTGGCGGATTTAAGGGGCCGTACCACTGCGACGCAGCTTGCCTTGTTTGTCCGGATGACGGATGAGCACCATATCGCCAGTCCGATGTTCTTGCGGAGCACCTTTTTTGTCCCTCCACGCCTTTGCTTCGCATGATATTTGTCAAGATTGTTAGCCGCTACTAACCTCGTGCCTTCCACACTCAAAGTTGTTGACGAGGCGCCGTTTGGTGATTCTTCTCGAAGTTGTGTTCGGAAAGATCCGAGCGATTTCTTCCGGGCGTGATGGCCTCTTCGCATATAGTAGCCGGAAAGGAGTGAAACACGTCGCCTGGATTTGGAGATGTTGTGTCCCTGCATCTGCGGTTGTGAGTTCAGCGGACCGTCTTCCCTTCTTTGCGTCAAAAAGTGACTTGGATATTGCCGAGAAAATGAGGCCATTTGCCCTCTCCACCGCGCCATTTGCCCTGCGGGTGATTGATGAAGCGAAGGTGAGCTTGATGCCTAGTTCGATGCAAAAGTTTTAGAATTCCGTTGAGTCGAATTGTTTGTCATTGTCGCAGGTTATGTGGGCGGCACACCGAATACGCATATGATTCTTTGCGGGCGAAATTCCCGAGTGAACCCGAGGTGATTTTTGCCGGCGGTTTTGCTTCAATCCACTTGGTGAAGTATTCCATTGCTACTGGCTGGGGTTTAAGATTCCTCGGTGCGGACGGCGGTGGTCCGACGATATCGATCCCCCGCTGAAGCGGCCAAGTTGGGATTATGCACTGGGTTGGCACGGATGGCGCGGACTGGTTTCTTGCGAACATTTGACATCCTTTGCAAGTTCGGACGACTTGTTTTTTTGCGTCTTTGCGGCCGTTGGCCGGTAGAACCCTTGGCGCATTGCTCGTAATGCGATTTCATGCGGACCTCGGTGCGCCCGCACATTCCTCGCATGAATGTCGTTGAGCAAAGCCCCGACCTTCTTCTCTGCCGATGCACTTTAGGAGTGGGGCGACTATTCCGCTTCGGTAAAGTTGCCCCGAGACTAGAGAATATTGCTCGCACCTATTTGCATCCGCTCATCTTCGTGTTTGGTATGTGGCTCGAAAGCTCCGTTGAGGTACGCGATGATCTCGGATCGCCAATCCTCGCTTGTTATGACGTGAATTGATGCGTTTTTCTTCCTCTTCTTTGATTGCTTTATTTGTGAGCTTTTGGTAGAAGACATCGGTAACGGTGTGTTCTCGAGCGGCGGCCTTTGCCACTGATCCGCTTCGGCGTTTTGCTTCTTGGGATATGCCTCATTGTGAATCCCGCGAAGTGCTTCTCCATTCTTCTCATGGTCGCCAAGTATTTAGCTAACTCGGGCTCTTTGGCGATTTAAGTCCTTTTCGACGTGCCCGACCACAATCCGCGAAGTCCGACAGACAATACACCTTCTTACTCCCAAAGCTCTCAGCTTCCGAAGACCCAACAGCACTGCTTCATATTCAGCTATGTTGTTGGTTGATACGAATTCCAGCCTTGCCGCATATCTCAATTTCGGCCCTGATGGTGGTGTGAGAATAGCGGCGATTCCTGCACCAGCCGCTCCCCATGCGCCATCACATAGTATGGTCCATTCAGGTTCCTCGAACCGCATTGGGTATCATATGCCGATGGTGTCCAATCCGCAATGAAATCTGCTAGGACTTGGGATTTGACCATTTGAGCGATGCTCATAGTCGACGACAAATTCATTTAGTTCGGCTGCCCATTTTGCGATTCTTCCGATCGCCCATTTGTTCTCGAAGAGCGCTTCTAACGGTTGCACCGAAAGGACTCTTATCTTGTGTGCTTGGAAATATGGCTTCAGTTTCCTTGACCCCATGACGACCGCATAAGCTATCTTCTCGAGTTCTCGAGTAGTTTAACTTGGCCCCTCGACAGTGCTTCGGACACGAAGTAGATCGGGAATTGCCTCATTTTGTTCTCGTGCTCCTTTTCTTCGACTAAGATGGCGCTGACCGCCGACAGGGAAGCGGCAATGTAAAGGAGAAGGACGGCTTTCGGCGATGGTCATGACAATGTCGTTTGCTTGGTGAGGTAAGATTTCAGCTCTTCAAACGCTAATTGCTGCTCGGGCCCCCACTCGAATAGGTTTGAGTTCCGCAAGACTCGGAAGAAAGGGAGGCCCTTCTCAGCGGATCTTGCTATGAATCTGTTGAGCGCTACGAGTTTTCCGGTCAATTGCTGGACCTGCCTTCTGGTCTTTGGGGGTTGCATGTTGATGATTGCTTGGATTTTGTCGGGGTTTGCTTCTATTTCCCTTTCCGACACGAGGCACCCGAGCATCTTCCCCTGTCGGACTCCGAATACACATTTGGCCGGATTGAGCTTTAGGCCGCTGCTTTTGAGGTTTTTGAAGGTTTCTGCGATTTCTGAGATATGATCACTTTTGGCCTGACTGGCGACTACGGCGTCGTCAACATATGCCACCAAGTTCGGCCTTTCTGCTTGCCGAATACTGCGTCTGTCATCCGGGAGAAAGTCGAGCCTGAATTTCTTGATCCTTCGGGCATTCGACGGAAGCAGTATGTGCCGCACGGTGTTATGAAGCTGGTTTTCTCTTCGTCTTCCGGATTCAACCATATCTGGTGGTATCCCGAGAAACAGTCGAGGAGACTCAGCATCTCGCTGCCGGCTGCTTTGTCAACGAGCGTGTCGATTCTTGGTAGCGGATAAGGGTCTTTGGGGCAGCAATTGTTTAGGTCTGTGAAGTCGACGCACATTCTCCACTTTCCGTTTGCTTTCTTTACCATTACCACGTTTGCGAGCCATTCCGGGTATTGGACCGGTCTTATCACACCTGCGTCAAGTAACCTCTGAACTTCGGCCTTCGCCGCTGCAGCCCTTTCCTCGGACATCTTCCTTAACCTTTGCTTGCGAGGTCTGGCTTCTTTGTCTACATTCAAGTTGTGTTGCGCAAGGTCTCTGCTGACCCCATGCAGGTCTTCGGCTGACCATGCGAACACGTTTTCGTTTTCGCGGAGAAATGCGACTAGAGCATCTCTTTCTTCTTCGGAGAGGTCTGCTCCGAGTTTCACTGTTTTCTCCGGCGCTCGTGGTGCATTGGGACCTCGATTGCCTTTTTCTCGACGGCCGCGCTCTTTCCGAGTCTAGGTTCTTGAACTCCTTGGGTTTGCGCTCCTTGGCGGCGACTTCATTGATCATTTCAGAATAGGGCATAGGCTTGCCTTCAATTCTCCTGGCGGCAACCTGATTGCCATGTATGGCTATGACCCCGAATGGGGACGGCATTTTCATGCAAAGGTAGCTTTGTTTGATTATCATCTCGAATTTGTTTGTTACGCCCCTTCCGAAAATTGCCGTGTACGGGTAGTCGATGGCCACGATATCGAACATTATCGACTCTGTCCGGACTTTCTCGCCTTCCGCGAATGACACCGGAATACACTTCTTACCGATTGCATTTATCTGCTTTCCTCCGAATCCATACAGCGGATTTCCTGCTGGTTCAAGCGTTCGAGTGTCGAGACCCATTGCCTCGAACGGCTTGATGAAAAGAATATCAGCCGAGCTGCCTGTGTCGAGGAGAATATTGTGCAGCGTGGAAACCGTTCACATTTGCGCTTGTGACGGCGCCGGTGTGAGGGAAATCTCGGACTTGAAAATCTGACTCATCGAACGTGATCTGGACTTGGGACCATGCTGGCCTATTAAGGGGCAATCTCGGGGTGACTGTCATTACTCTCCGTTCATAATCTCTCCTAGCTCTTTTGGTGCTGAGTTCTTGGTTTGATCCGCCGGTTATGGCGAAGATGTGTCCTCTCGACGGGAGGATGTTGTTCACTGTTGGCTGCTCTTGGGGCAAATGCTGGTACTGATTCTGTTGGCTCGACTGCGGTTGCTCCTGGTGGTGGCTAGATGGCATTGCCGCCGATTGTGCTGGGTATATGAGGTTTTGCTGAGGAGCGAAGTGCGGTTGGTGCCAAGTGTATCCCGGCTGAATGTATCCTTGCATCGGCGGTGCGGAAACTGCCGGATGATGCGCTGGGTTAGGTGCCGGATTTTCGATCTTGGCATCGTGGAAAATGTGCTTGGGGGCTTCGCTTCCTCGTGACGCGTCATCCTTCTCCTTCATCTCCCTTGCTAGCTTGGAGTATTTACATTCCCGGTCGTGTGCCCGGCGTTTTTCCTGCATTTAAACAGAATGGCGGTCTTTGGGGTCGATCTCCGCGACCACGACCTCCTCTACCTCCGCGCATCGCCTGCTCCGCCTCTTCCCCTTGGTGGACCTTCGAAGCTGCGGAACTGCAGCCTGATTTCTCGTGATGTTCGGTTTCTTATCGGAGCTCCCGAATTCTTCGCGGAGGTTGTTTATCGTCGGCGGAAAGGCTTTACATTCCGCTGGTTGTATTGTATTTGCTGTTGTGCGGGTCTTGGTATCTTGGGTGCCTGTCGGGCTGAATTTCGTTCGCCTTGCGCCGCCGGAAGTCCGAGTCCGATTTGGCATAGTCATTCATGACGTGGAAGAGCTCGGCGATCGAAGTTGGTGGCGAACGAGCCAAGAATGCCGCGCATTGCCTGGGGCTTGCGAGGCCCTCGGTTGCCGCTGGGCGATGACAGCAGCTTCTCGGCACATTTGGCGCTTTGCGCTTTTACTTGATGAACCTCTTGATGTAGTCGGAGAGGGGCTCGTCATCGCTGCACGCAGTTCATTAGGTCCCTAGTCGTTTGCCTCGGGTTGATAGCCTTGAAACGCCGCTAACAACTCGCTTTCACCTGGTCCCGTGATTTGATGGATAGCGGCTTTAGGGTGATGAACTGGGCCGTGGGGCTACGCCGTCTGCCGCGAGGATGAATGATTTCGCCGTGGCCTCGGTGTCTCCTCCCCGACGAGAATACCGCGGTTTCGTATGCTGCGATGAATTTCTTCGGATTCGACTGGCCGTCGTAGTGTGGGATCTTTGGCTTGTAATTCGGTGGCCACGGATATTGTTGTAGCTCTGGCGACAGCGGTGATGTTTCGTCTACTGGCACAACATCCGCCATTCGAGCGGGCCGTGCCGGAGGTGGTCCTCCTGGGGCGTCGGGTTCTATTCCTCTTCTCAATGCTTCGACCTCGCGGAATAGGGCATTCCGCCTTGCTTCCGCCTGACTCACCATGTCTTGCATACGTATTCCTCTCTCCTTTTCGGCCAACAGTTCGGCGAGTTGCTCTTTCTCCTGCTCGAAGCATTGGATGTCTTGCTCGAACTCACTCAGCCTCTTGAGGTGTGCCGCTTGGGCCATTGTTTCGTCATCAGCCTCTTCTTCTTCCTGCGCTGTGTCTTCGACTCGAATGTCGTCGGGCTCATCGTGCATTTCTATTCCGGGAACCGTGGCAGCGACTGAGGAAAGTGGGACCACCGTGCCTCCAAGGGGGCTGGGGCGGTTCAACCACGCCCGCAGTGCGCCGCCGGTCGGTGGCGGAGGTTGGGCGGCTTCCACCGCTTGCCTCTTTTCTTTTCTTGGAGCCATGGAAAGCTCGTGCAACAACCACGGTGGGCGCCAATGTTGTTTCGGGGAAACAAACTTGTATTGTCGATCCGGAGAAAATGTTACAATGGTCGAGCACCAAGTGGCAGGCTGAAACGCACCGAAACCACTTGGTGCCCTTTCTCCTCACCTTCCAAAGGGTCATCCCCGGGCTATTTATAGCTACCAACCCCACGGGGGTTGGACGGTTCTACCCTCTCGCCAAGGTCTCAGCCACCCCTGAAACCCTAGGGTCATTCTCGTCTGCCCCACAATCGATGCCGTGGCCGGCTTGGCGATCCAAGAGTGGGACCTTCATCATGACAGCTGGGTCTTCAGCAGCTCCTGCCGGCAAGGCATGCATTCGTAGCCCGAATGCGAGAGCCGGAATCGCCGAGCTCCCGCCACCTTGTCATCATAAAACAAACCCGGTCATCGACTAATTCCTTTCCCTGGGCTAAGCGCCCATTCGCCGCTCGGGTCCGGCCGAAGGTACTCGCGCAGCCGAATGACGAAGCCGAATTCGCCGCCAGCGGATCCGTTGCTCTCTCCTCGCCCGATCCCCGAAACTCAGAGGCTCGGGCTCGCTCTCGAGATTCGCGCACTCTGAGCCGTCCGCTAGCCACCCGGCAGCGTCGGCCCGGATTTTGGGCGTTCTATTCGCCGGCCGCTCTTACCATCCCGCGCCGGCGGATCTCGTGGACGGCAAGCAGCCGCTTGCCCGACACGTCATTCGCGAAGGGTGCTTGGTCCCATGGTCCAAAACCGGAGAGATTACCGCGGTGCTTTCGCAAGCGTAATCGCGCTACCCCGCTATTTGCTATAATCCGTACGCCATCCGCGGAATGTGGTGCCTTGTCGTTGCCGAGCGACAACGTGTGAGGAAGGGGAGGGCCAACCGGGCATGCTCCCCCCAACACATATGCTATGACTTGAAACGGGTAGGGGTAATCTAGGTGTAGATTACTTGGCGGATATTACTGCGAAGGATATCCTGTCGGAGATACCTGTTTTGGTCATCCCTAAGGACCGGTTCATAGTCTCTTATTCATCCCTATGTGATATTTCGTACAGCCACATGCCTATATGGGTAGGCTGGATCTCACACCCCGGTGTAGGCAAACGGTAGAGCAGGAGAAGGCATGGATGCTGTGTGATCTTCCATGGCCTGGTTGGACGTGGTTGCTATGTGATCCTCCACGTTAAGCCCTTGAGATTTTTGGCCGTGTTCGAGCCCTTATATATATTTCGAGAATTGAGACATGGTGTCTCCCTTGTGATGTGTGATGTGTGTTTCCAACCCCCCGAGCGCCGTAGTGGATTCATATGGATATCTAAGGTCGCGCACTATCGGGTACGAGTTTCGTAGGGCCTGTCTAAGCCATGACGATGGTGTCAGACTACGCCTATCATGTGGGGAAATTTGTACAGCCTCTGCAGAGTTTTACTTGAATCTATTCGAATAGCCACGTCCTTGGAATGGGCAGATGCCGGGATGAGACGCTATGATTAGACTACAACAACAATGGATAATCTGGTAAGACGTATTAATGATTTGGTAACCATAACTTAATTCGGGAACTGGTGAGGATGGTGAATACCCTACCAGGGACCTATAATTATAACTACTACACATTTAGCCTCCATCCACCCAAAGTTAGGGCTTGCTCAGTATGTATGTACTCAACCCCCCCTCTCCCTATGTTTTAGGCAGGACGCTGCAGGAGTATATCCGAGGATGAAGCTGATCGAGAGCATACACCAAGATGGACTACTGGAGCTACGCAAGGATAGGGCACCTAGAAGATACATGAGGACAGAGCCACGCGACCACACGAAGAAGCTACGCTAGGACTACACTTAGGACTACGATGTATGTGATATAGGAATACGCTAGGGTTTTGTCCGCACTCCGAGTTACCTGTAGGAATGGAGCCATAATAGTATAGGACCGCTGTCTTAGAACTCTGATATTTAATATAAGGCCAATGGCCCAAGCTATATAAACCCTAACCATGTATCATGTTTTTTCATTAGCAATAAAAGTATGCTTTTTGATATCAATCTTGTGTACTTGTGCGTGTCGCCATCGATCCGAGGGGATCGACATATGATGCCTGATGGACCCTAAAAAGTTAGGGGCCGACGGTAATGCATGGTAGTTGGTTAATTAATGAAATGTCTTAAGTAATTAATAACCGTAGTCATCATCACATGTGTAGTAATAGTTAGTTAGTTAACAAGTTTAATTAGTAGCTTTCAACAACTGTAAAAATAGTTAATAAATTAGTAATTAACCTTAACCACTATTAGGGTTGCTTGATTTTGGATTGAGTGATGACCCTAGGTCATTAACCCTAATGACCTTCGGCATTTCATGTTGCTTGCATATCGTTAGTCCGTCGTCGTCGACGCTAGCTATACTTCCGTAGTGCAACGTTACCGTGAAGGAAAGTTGTACTCAAGATGCAATGTAATTAACTTGTTTCATCCATGTTGCATCATCTAGCATCATGTCTTACATTTCGCATCATGTCAAGCATGTCATTAAGCATGCATTCTTTTGTTTACGCATAGTTTACGTGAGAGCGAAGGATCGTAATGGGCAAGCTTTAGAGAAGATTAGCGGTGATCCAATTCGACAAGGTGAAGCCACCAAAGGTGTCAACGTCAAGACTAACAACCGACCTTCCCTCGCAACACGAGGCAAGCCCCCGCATGCATTTAACCCTTCCTTGAATTTTGAAAAGCTTTTATAATTCTATGTTCATGATATGATGCATTAGGTGCAGGAGTTGAGTGATATCCTATCTTGATGCATTTGCCGTACCTTGAAATATTATCCTGAATACCTGTTTTGGTTTATAAAATGCATAGTATGCTTATTTTTGCTAATAGCATAGGCCTTATAAATAAAAATGTCTGCAAAGGTGATAACAATATCCTCTGAAGGAAAGTTACGAAAACCTGATGTTGCTTATTGTTTATCCTTGACTCGACGGGGGCAAGGGTACGCAATAAGGACATGATGATGAGTAAATTGAGACCGGGTGGAGTGACTTGCGCCAGGAAGGGCTAGTACCCCGGTGTAGTGTCGCCCACTTGTGAGTTGGTCAAGGACCGTTCGTTGTGGTGATCCTGTGGTCAAGAGGGTTATTGGATAGTACTAGTCGCATGCTAATGGCGGTAAGCTCCCTTGTATGATCCATGCGAGAACGGACAACCGGGACAGGAAGTAGCGTGTACCCACACGCCGAGCGCACCGTCGACGGTTAGACTGACGGCGTAGGGAGATGGTGTACTGTACTCTCGTGGCTAGGACCCGTTCTGTCAGGGAGAAATGCAAGCGTGAGTTGATGTATGTAAGATGTTCGGTCCTGCATACATCGTGTGGCTAGGAAGCCCCGGCCGGGTATATAAGCGATTCGAATCGTCGTTGCTCCACGATATGGGAGACTTGACCAAGCGTCAGCATCGTAGTAATGATGAAAGTTGTTGAGGCTGAAAAGTTTTAGAAATCGAGATCTTGTACGACAAGTATTTGCTCTAGACTAGGATAACATAAAAATAAATAGTAAGGATCAACATTAGTCGCTTTTCCGTAAATGTGTCTTTGATTCTTGCTAAAGCCTTACCTTGATTCCTATCAACCAGCATTCCTGAGTCTTCTCCCCAATTTTATGTCGGGTAAGTCTTGCGGAGTACCTTTTGTACTCAGGGTTTGTTTGACCCCTGTTGCAGGTGCTGACTAGTGAAGCTAACTTCGGTCATACCAGTGGGCTTGGCATGATCGAATACCTTCCATCTGAGACGTTATCTTATAAGTATTCTATGGTTCTTCCTTACTTCCGCATACTTAGTTAAGTTTTGTTTAATCAAACTCGATCAAGTCTTGTAATTTCTTTTGTAAATCTTACGCTACTACTGTTGTATTTGAATGAAACGGTTGTAATACTGCAAGTTCTTTGTAAGAAGTTGATCCTGGAGGATCGTGGTGTCATCGGGGTTTCACCCGACGTAATATTCCCGAGTTATGTGGTACACAAGTATGGCTGACAGAGGTCTTAGGGACAATGTCAGGTGCTTATGGGCCATATAATTTAGAAGGTTCTGTCATGGAATGGTATCGGAGCAATTCTTACAAAGATACTTGTAGTATTACTTTGCGAAAACTTCAAAATAAATTTATAATTAAAAGTTTTTAACAAAACAACGTAAAACTTGTCTTATGTTCTTTCCAAAATTGCTGCAAGCTGCCGAGAAGACTTTTCGGACAATTCTCGCCAATACTGAAGAATCTTCGAGTCTTCTCGAGGAAGTCTAGTGAAGAATCAACTTCATCAACAAAACCCTGCCAAAAGTCTTTCTATACTCCATCTTATTCTGCAGGACTAATGTGTATAGTATTGCCCTATAGTGAGTTGTGAGTGGTGTGCTAACCAACGTCGTGAGGACGTATAGGACGAGCATGCATCATATCTATCATATAAGAGAAAGGTAACATGTCCATCCTTAATCCAATAATAGCTATTGATCGCATAGCTATTAAGATCCCACTAATCTCGTCCTATATCTCGCTTTGCTAAGAAACTTTTGCTTAGCAAATACTTGAAGACAACCTTGATTCCTTTGCCTATGCGTGTGTCTTACCTTGGTCTTTCTAATCTCGACACACGCCAATTTTCTTGACCTCGTCATTCCACATGTGTCATGTGGGAGTTACCGAAATTATGTTTTATGGTGGTACCATGATCTACGATCTCGATACAGCGTCGAAACCTGGGGTCTTCTGTGTGTTGCAGCCACATGAGTTACTGTTGGGCGCTCGTTTGTATTGAGATCAATGATCATCCTCCATCACCTTCCACCAATAAAGTGTTCCCTTGAAATCATTCTTCAAAATCCCAACTCCTTGTATATACTAAATTTGTTCTTGCATATCCGAAATTCATTCAGATCTAGCCTTGCAACCATATATAATCTTGGTTGTACCCTCGAAAACCAACTCTCTTGTTACGTAAGATTCTTGAAATTTAATGTGCTTGATACATTTTCTTTTCCATTACTCAAACATCACCTTCTTAGGTCTTTTCCACTGTGTGTCACTTTGGTCTTCTTAGTCTTGACACATGCTATTTTATTGACCTCGTCACTTTGATATGTCTTATATTGGAGGTACTGCAATAGTGTGTTATACTGGTATCTCGACCCGTGACTATGCTACTATGTCCGGAAACTAGATTTTCCTAGAGGGCACTAGTATCATAGTCGGTGCTCCTGATACAAGGTAACCTACCATTGCTGTATTCTCTTTCCTTGATCTTTGTATACAAAATTTCTGTTGACACTCTCACCACCAATCACTATCTCTTGATTTTAGTTGGAATTCTCCAACCCAACCCTTGTTGCTTAATGAAATTTCTACAACTCAATATGTCTGGTACATTTCTTTTTTCCATTACCTAACCCAAGCCTTTAATCTCGGGACGAGATTTCTTTTAAGGGGGATATAATGTAACACCCCTGGTGTTACGTTAACCTAGACCCACCATAAACCCAGCATGTCATCATTTTATGCATTAAGCATCAGGTTTATTAATTCATTAATCACCAAGCATCAAGTGCATTAGAGCATGTCATGGTGTTAATGATCCATGCACAAGTGATGTTTTGTCTTGTATGTTAAGCGTGTTTTGAGATACTGATCATGATTGATGCTCACTAGTATAGCTTGCTATGTATTTCAATTAGAATGGTGTGGAAAAAGCAATTAAATTTCACTTACATGCTTTTATCAAGTTTATAAAAGTGATTAAACTAAAAGCAACCTTGAAGTGATTAAGTGTTTGGCTAACTATGTTTAACATCTTAAACATGTTTTACAAAGTCAAACAATGTAAAAGAAAGAATCAAATTTAAATTTAGAATTCAAATCCCAAACCCTAGCTCAAGTGGCTAAGTGTTGGGAATTGAATTTCATTTTCAATTTTGATGAGCTAACCATAATTAATTTTGTTAATAAAAGTTGCCAAACTTTGGCATCATTTTAAAGTATGAACTTTGTACTTTGAAAATATGCCATTGGTTGGGTTTGAAAAGTAACACAACACCATTAATTAATTGCCCAAAAATTCAATTTGAAAATCCTTTTCAAAAGCTGAAATTCAAAAGCCTTTTGCACCTTTTCTCAATTTCATCTCAAAATATTCAAAATTTGAGAAAACTCTAAAAATACATATTGTACATATTTTTGATCTCTACAAGTTTGGTATATAAAGTTTTTCAAGTTTTTGAATAAAATCTAAACTAATTTTAAAAGTTCTTTAAATTGGGAATTGTCCCTTTTGATTTTTAAACCCCAATTCAAAATATATTTAGTTTCATGAAAAACTCTCTTAATGAAAGTTGTAGATCTTGAGAAATGGAACAACTTTTATTCTTGGAGATTTTCATCTTTTATTCAAAATTCAAAAGTAATTTTGAAATCCTTAATGTTAGGGTTTTGCCCTCTTTTCAAATTTGAAATGCAATTTCAAAAATATTTGGAATTTGACAAAACTTGTTTAATAAAGTTTGTAGAGCATAAAAATTTGCACAATCTATATTTTGGGTATTTTTCAAGTTGTTACACGTTTTTGGGAGTAATTTCAAAATGGAAAAGGGAAGGTGACAAGATGCTACAGTAGTCTAGGGGGGGGAATCCTTCTTCTCCTCTCTGCCCATGCCACCGACCGTCGCTGTGGCTGCATCTCCGGCAATTCGCGCGCGCAGGCACGTGGCCGAACGCGTGGCCAGGGTCACACCGCAGCTGGCATCGCCTGGAAACCGGCCTCACCTTCTTAACGCCGCTACCGGGTTGTCTTCTTCTTCTTTCTTCTTCACTCTGCCATCGGCAAAGCTCCACGTCACCGGCAAAATTCACGCTGCCCTCTGCATCACTGTCCTAGCCACCGCACCAGCAGTCCGCAGCTTCCTTGCGCACCCATCGAAGTCTCCTATCACTCCTTGCCATCGCCGAGCGGGCCATACTCCGTCGTCTTCCTCCTCGGCGGCAACCCGCCCGCCCTTGAGCCATCGAGCCCGGCATAGCGCAGCGGGTCGCAAGCCCGGCCGTCCCCTCATCCCCGCTTCGCCTCGAGCCGCTGCTGAAGCTCCGCTCACCAGTTTCCTCAGCCGGATCCTCAATGCGCCGGAACATCGCCAGAGCCGCCGGGGTGCGCCACCGCAGCCGCCTCCGCCGTGGGTCTCCTTGATCTGCTTTGTCTCCAACTTGGATAAGAGGAGCATCGGTTCCGTGATGGGTCTACGAAGCTAACCCCGTCCTTCCTTTGGTCTCTACCGAGCTCTCGTGGCCGGAACGTGACTGCGCCGCCGCCGCCGTGGACTCCCGCCGCCACTGCCGTTCCCAGCTCTAATTGAGTCACCCAACCCTCCAGCTTGGTTCGCAGGGTTGTGGGGAGGGTGCCTGTGTGCTCGTCGTCTTCGGAGTCCTCGTCGCCGGCGAGGACGGCCGACGCCGCCGTCACCGTCTCCTCTATTTGAACGGAAAAGAGAGGGAGAAGAGAGCTGACAAGCCGGACCTGGTTGTCAGCGAGAGAAGGGGGAGGAAGACGTCCACGCGCACGCCCGCGCACGGTCAGGCCGCTTGTTGGGCCGGGGACCGGCCCAGGGTGAGCAGCAGAAGCGTTTGCTTCTCTTTTGTCTTTTCCAAAATGAATTTAAATTCCTAATTTTCATATTTTCATAATTAAATAATTTGGGCACATAAAAATATAATAAAAATATTGGTGTGATCCTCATGATGTGTAGTTTCATAGAAAAATAGGTTTGCAGTATGTTGATCACTTTTGTCATGATTAATAATTCCATATTTTAATGAATAAATGCGTGATGTTTGATTTTTGTAGAGCAACCTTTTAATCCAAAAAATCATAAAAATTTAGGGTTAAGCTTTTGATGCTAAGAGGAACCTTCAATAAAAATTGGGCAATGTTTTGAGCAAGTTTGATATAAAGAATAATTTTCACCTTGTTTAAAGCCTGTGAAAATGATTAATAAAATAACCATTAGTTAATTAGTTTTCTAATTAAAATGCTTGGTGATTTGTGGTATTGTTTGAAGACTATGGATCAGTAAACCTTCCTGGTCCATGGCATTGTTTTATATAGACTAAATATAGAGTTTGCTCACATGCTTAATAATTAATAAAATGATTTAAGTAATTTATGAATGCAACACTTAGGTTGATTCCCTTTTGGTATGATTTGAAGACTATAAACCATTACTACTCTAATGATTCGTGGCTTGATTGTGCAGTGTTACTAGTGGCCATCATCACATGTGTGATGCATGGTAATTGGTTAATTAATGAAATGTCTTAAGTAATAATCGTAGTCATCATCACATGTGTCGTAATAGTTAGTTAGTTAACAAGTTTAATTAGTAGCTTTCAACAACTGTAAAAATGGTTAATAAATTAGTAATTAACCTTAATCACTATTAGGGTTGCTTGATTTTGGATTGAGTGATGACCCTAGGTTATTAACCCTAATGACCTTCGGCATTTCATGTTGCTTGCATATCGTTAGTCCGTCGTCGCCGACGCTAGCTATACTTCCGTAGTGCAACGTTACCGTGAAGGAAAGTTGTACTCAAGATGCAATATAATTAACTTGTTTCATCCATGTTGCATCATCTAGCATCATGTCTTACATTTCGCATCATGTCAAGCATGTCATTAAGCATGCATTCTTTTGTTTACGCCGTAGTTTACATGAGAGCGAAGGATCACAGTGGGCAAGCTTTATAGAAGATTCGCGGTGATCCAATTCGACAAGGTGAAGCCACCGAAGGTGTCAACGTCAAGACTAACAACTGACCTTCCCTGCAACACAGGCAAGCCCCGGATGCATTTAACCCTTCCTTGAATTTTGAAAAGCTTTTATAATTCTATGTTTATGATATGATGCATTAGGTGCAGGAGTTGAGTGATATCCTATCTTGATGCATTTGCTGTACCTTGAAATATTATCCTGAATACCTGTTTTGGTTTATAAAATGCATAGTATGCTTATTTCTGCTAATAGCATAGGCCTTATAAATAAAAATATCTGCAAAGGTGATAACAATATCCTCTGAAGAAAAGTTATAAAAACCTGATGTTGCTTATTGTTTATCCTTAACTCGACGGGGGCAAGGGTACGCAATAAGGACATGATGATGAGTAAATCGAGACCGGGTGGAGTGACTTGCACCAGGAAGGGCTAGTGCCCTGGTGTAGTGTCGTCCACTTATGACTCGGTTAAGGACCGTTCGTTGTGGTGATCCTGTGGTCAAGAGGGTTATTGGATAGTACTAGTCGTATGCTAATGGCGGTAAGCTCCCTTGTATGATCCATGCGAGAACGGACAACCGGGACGGGAAGTAGCGTGTACCCACACTACGAGCGCACCGTCGACGGTTAGACTAACGGCGTAGGGAGATGGTGTACTATACTCTCATGGCCAGGACCCGTTCTGTCAGGGAGAAATGCAAACGTGAGTCGATGTATGTAAGATGTTCGGTCCTGCATACATCGTGTGGCTAGGAAGCCCCGGCCGGGTATATAAGCGATTTGAATCGTCGTTGCTCCACGATATGGGAGACTTGACCAAGTGTCAGCATCGTAGTAATGATGAAAGTTGTTGAGGCTGGAAAGTTTTGAAAATCGAGATCTTGTACGACAAGTGTTTATTCTAGACTAGGATAACATAAAAATAAATAGTAAGGATCAACATTAGTCGCTTTTCCGTAAAGGTGTTTTTGATTCTTGCTAAAGTCTTACCTTGATTCCTATCAACCAGCATTCCTGAGTCTTCTCCCTAATTTTATGTCGGGTAAGTCTTGCGGAATACCTTTTGTACTCAGGGTTTGTTTGACCCCTGTTGTGGGTGCTGACTAGTGAAGCTAACTTCGGTCATACCAGTGGGCTTGGCATGATCGAATACCTTCCGTCTGAGACGTTATCTTACAAGTATTCTATGGTTCTTCCTTACTTCCGCATACTCAGTTAAGTTTTGTTTAATCAAACTCTGATCAAGTCTTGTAATTTCTTTTGTAAATCTTCCGCTACTCTGTTGTATTTGAATAAAACGGTTGTAATACTGCAAGTTCTTTGTAAGAAGTTGATCCTGGAGGATCGTGGTGTTATCGGGGTTTCACCCGATAGAACATTCTGAGTTATGTGGTACACAAGTATGGCTGACAGAGGTCTTAGAGATAATGTCAGGTGCTTGTGGGCCATATAATTTAGAAGGTTCTGCCACACTTTCTCTCGGCGGCGCGGAGGTTTTCCAAATATGCTTAGCACCAAGAGGCCTCGACGAACCGACAAACATGGCCCCATAGGCCGATGAGGCCGAGTACTACTGGTCTGCCGTGAGCCGCTAGCAGAAAGTATCCGGGACGCCTTGCTGAAGCTCCACGCATTCTAAGATGTTCCAGAGAGCGATGAACTGGGCTATGACCCCCACTGTGCGCGGCCCGGAGATGTGATGGACCCACGTTCTATCAGCCAACGCCTCTGCCACCGTTGCATTCCGCCTCCTCTTGGGGATGGCCATGAACACCGCCGGGAACAGGCTGCGAATACTCGCTCCGTTCAACCAGTTATCGGTCCAGAACACCGTGGACTCGCCGTTGCCTAGCGTGGAGACCGTAGCCGCCCTGAAGACGGCGAGCACAGAGCATTCGGCATTGTCCGGCAACGGTCGCCAGGTGCTGTCCTGGTCGACGCGGCGCAGCCACTCCCAGCGTACTCGGAGCGCGACCCCAGCCTGCCGAAGGTCCGCCACGTCGAGGCCCCCCAGCTCCTTCGGTCTGCACACCACCTCCCAAGCCACCTTGCAGCGTCCTCCAGTGACGGAGTCCGAACCGCTCCATATGAAGGCCCTGCGCAGCTTGTCGATGCATTGGATGGCCCACGGCGAGAGGCACAGGGCCATGGCCGTGTGCACCGGGATGGCTGAGAGAGTGGCCTTGACCAGGGCAGTCCTCCCCGCGACGTGCAGGACCAGGAACTCTCTAACGACATTGCGGCGCGCGCGGCTGTTCAACCCGCGCACGTTCCACACAAAGCAACTCAGCGTGAGCGACATCAGAAATTGCAGAAGTGACGTTGGAACGCGCGATGGGCCTAGGCACCATCGGTGACCCCCAGCATGTCCAGATTCATGGCCAGCGGATCGAATTCTGCGCTGAAGAGGAGCTGCAATGCCTCTTGGTTGGATGCCGAGAGCGGCGCCCGGAACGTGGCCTTGTACTTACGCAAAGTTTCTGAGTCGGCATTCGGTGAGGCGGAAACAACCCCGAGCTTCTGCATGAGGACGAACTGCGCCTGCTTGATTGAGTCAGCCTCGCGCGGCTTCGCGGCCAACCGGTGACTCCGCCTCAGCGACAACACAGTTGCCGGAGTCCTGGGCCGGCGCAGGCGCGGAGGCCCCCGGATGATGGGGGGTCTGCAGCGGGAGGCAGAGCTGGGCTTCCAACAGGTCCTGGGGTGCTGGGGTTGCCACGACCGGCGACGTGCACCGTGGTGACGAGATGCCCCCGGGCGGCGACGCCGTCACGTCCACGGGAGGCGCGTCCCGCGTCTCATCCTGTAGCTCCGCTTCCCAGACGTCCCAGTCCGCAGGCCTTTAGACAACTGGGCTGGCAACGGGCATGATGCAGAAATCAAGCCCATCAGCAAGCACAATGGGCCTGCACGCAGGAATTTCTCCTCTGAAACCTGGGCTGT
This sequence comes from Chrysopogon serrulatus, assembly GCA_015844335.1. Lineage (NCBI taxonomy): Eukaryota > Viridiplantae > Streptophyta > Magnoliopsida > Poales > Poaceae > Chrysopogon > Chrysopogon serrulatus. The sequence continues at coordinate 69,999 of JADLZL010002884.1, forward strand.
GGAAGAGGTTGTCCAACATGCATTGTGGACCTTGAGGCAGAGGCGAACGACGCGGCGCACGCAGCCACCCATCTAAAGGGCGATATGCATTGCACCTGCACGCGTTCCCGTGTACGTACGTTATACACGATGAAACACAGTAGAAAGCGACTTGCAACATCCTTTGCGATCCTCGTCCGAGCCGTCCTTTGCGATCACTGGCATCCGCACCTCGCCAATGTCGCGCTGCCCCAACTTCGAGCCTTGTCTCCGCCGCGCGCCCCCACGAGCCCACCACAGCCGCCGCCTCTTCGCCGCCGCTGAGTCCATTCTAGAAACCAACCAGACCATAAATCTTCCTGGTGTCCATTTATTTGTGGACTAGGTTTGCTTGTTATTATAGTGAATCCTTAATGCAACCTGTCTGTTTAATCTCTATGTACTCTCACTTCTGTACAAAGAAAAAAGACGTGCTTAATTATTCTCTCGATGAAACAATTATTCTAGATTTTGTCCTCGGCTTCTTGTTTATGTTTCATAGCGTTGCGTGTGTGCGCTACCTTAGTACTTTCATGCTATAAGTTGTTAGACAAGGTAATAATAGTACGACCCGAGTAACTTCCCAACGCAGGTCAGCGCCACAAATGCGAAACTAGGAAGCTACGCTGAATAACCAACGCAGTGAGAGGCAAGCTGGAGAAATTCGTTTACCATGGCTGTGCAAACAGCACGAGGATGTAGGCTGTAGAGGCAGACTTCGCAAGTGCAGGAAAGCAGAGTATAAACAGTTTAACTGAAAACAGAGCATTGTCATGCGTGTCAGGCCCAAAGCAGCGCATCAGCCCCATCTTTGCCGATGTTTTATAGCGTGTATGGGCTGCCTTTTTTAGTTTCATGCCGTGAGTTGTTAGACAAGTAAGGTAATAGTACCAAATAAAATTGCTGAGTAACATTTCCAATGCAGGTTAGCACCACAAATGCGAAACATGGCTGTGCATACAACTCTGAATAATCAACGCAGTGACAGGCAAAGTGCTGAAAGTTCATTTACCATGGCTGTGCATACAACACGAATATAGGTTGTATAGTGGTGGAGACTTTGCATGTCCAGGAAATGTAAAAGGAACCCCGAAAAAGTATTGTAAGGAAAGCAGAGTATAATAAATAGTTGAACAGAAAACAGAGTGCGTCTTGCTTCCTACACCAGTTGGGCAAACGGTCTGGACTCCTGGTTTATCTAAATCATTTCTGTTCTCAGACGTGCAATGCCCAAATCAGCGCAGCAGCCCCATGTTACACACCTATTTCGCCTCGTAGTATGGATTTGCCGCACCCTCTTCTCCATCGATCCACTGATCCGTCGAGGGAGCAGCAATGCGCCTAGCTTCACAGCAGTGGAGGCACGCTTGATGCAACCAGACTACCAAACGACGATACGCATTGCACCTGCATTCATTCAAGTATTGCCCAAATCTGTCACACTAGATGAAACAGAAAGCAGCTCGCAACGTAGGAGTCACTGTGTGTCAAGGAGGCATATGCATGTTTGTTCCAGAGCTGAGATAACTGAACACCACCAGATGTTCTCAGGGTGGACACAAGGACACAAGCAACCAACAAGTAGGCAAATTTACCTGAAGCGTACGCAGAGGGGCACAAGTTTCTCAGCATCCATGCGTCGTCCTGTCGGCCGCTCATCTTCAACGGGGCATGTGTCAGAGTAAGCCAACCACGAGCGATCCATGCGGGCTGCAGGAAACGAATTGAATAGACTGAATGAATGAAACTCAGAAAACAGAGTACGAGAAAAATATGTAAGGATCGACGGCTCGTCGTCCTTGGAACTCTCTACGCCGGCGATGCCCGGCGGCGCGCGGTGACCGCGCACTGGAACGCGAGATGGGAACACAGAGCGAGAAACACGGCGAGTTTGTTAGCTGCTGAAGGCGCAGCCTTCCCCGATGCAAATTGTTCTCTATTTATACCTGGCTCGACCGACATCCCCGCCACTGGTTGTTGCTGCGTGATACGCCGTCATTTGCGAACGTCCACGCGACAAGCACGGCAAACAAACCCGTGGCGGAGTGAGCCTCTTGGTTGCGGTCACGGCGCAGCGGTGTGCAAGTCTCCACCCTGCCCGTGATTCTACGCAAGTACAAAACATGTTCATGCACCTAATGAACTTCCTAATGCACCTAACATGGATACATTGACCCTGACACGATTACAAGGACGTACGCTCTAACAAAATATGTTAGCTGAAGGTTCTATTTGTCTACCTTGGGCAATGGCAGAGTGACTGATATTTGTCTCAAAGTGGAAAGGATCCCTTGTGTAGAGCACATACCACTTCTTTGGGCTGCCTTTGTCATCTGCATAGGCTTTGACTTGTTGGATATGGCAAAACTTGTGCCACTCAGGACCAGATTTTCCTGCTGCTATACACGTGAGCAGCGATAATGAACAATATAGCAGCAAATGCCTTGGGTTCACATCCTGCAGGTACCTAGGGACTGTTTCCATATCATAATCCTCCAAACTGAGTTTCTGTAGTTCATGCAAGCCCTCCAATGCCTTCATCTTTGGGCACTTGACGATGACGAGCTTCTGCAGCTTCGGTAGGTTACTGATCCTCTCTATATCAGTGTTTCTAAACACTTCGAGGTGGACAACAGAAGTGAAGTTCTCTAAAGAGCTTAGGTTCTTGACATCATATATGCCTAATTTCTTCATGGCCCTTGCGTGGAAGGCAAGGCCAGGAGGCATGTGCCTCAACTTGCACCTATAGAACTTAAGATTCTCTAAGGTGGGCATAGCTTTCAGTTGTTCCTCCCACACCCATTCCTCCCATTCAAGCATTCCCACAAAATACAGCTCGTGCAATCTAGGAAACGTTACCCCTTCCTGATTGTTTGGTTTTAGGAACTCGAGCCCAACACACTTGATGGCTAGGGCATTAGCAATCTGCAGATGCTCCAAGCAAGGGAGCAGACTCAAGCCACTTGGAAGCTCTGTGCAGCAGGCCAAGTTAAACATCGTTAGAATCCTCAGGTTTTGAAGGGGCATAATTGTTGTGTGCATCATCCAACTTGGGAGCCGCAGACCAAAATACCCATCAATGTCAAGGTTTTCTAAGCCAAGCGGAGGGCAGAGCTCATTGAAAACCTCCTCGATCTGTCTCTTTTCTTTCTCAGAGATCTGTTCTTCATCATTTATGAACAGACCATCATCTCCAAGTCTACTCGTGCAATGCAGTGACAGATACCTTAGGAGATTCTTTTCACCTAGTTTGGCCTTTATAGCAGATGAGGAAGAAGTTACTTTCTCCAAGAAATCGATACTAAGCTCTGTTAACTTGGAAAGAGGCCCTAGTTCTTCCAAACTACAGTGATCATGATCCATGTGAGCTACAAATCCATATAATTTCCTCAAAGAAGTTAAACCACAAAAATCCCTTGGTATAACACTTATATTTGTCCCTCGAAATCTAAGAAACCTCAAGTTTTGTAGCATTCCAATGCCACGGGGAAACTTAACCAAATTCTGACAACCATTAAGGCTAATATACTGCAAGAATTTCAACTTGCCAATATCTTCTGGCAACTTAGAGATATTACTGTTTTCTATTGATAAATACCTCAAGTGTTTGAGTAGACACAAAGATTCAGCTATTGCATCAAAATTTACACTATTCAAATGAAGTGTTCGAAGACTTGAAAAAGAAAGAAACGAATCACCTGGTTGAATCTTTATATTACCAAATAAAATCATTGTTCTCAGCGACATTTGTGTTTGTAGAGAACACCACTCTAAATCAAGTTGTTCAGATTCTTTGCTCTCCACAGATAACCGGATAAACTTTTGTGAATTAAGCTTGTCAATCCCAATTTTACTGTTGTGAGCTATGAGTGCTTCATCTCTGAACCTGTTTTGAGCAAATGACCGGACAACATCATGCATGTTGCAAACTATTTGATCAATATAATTCATATCTGGCTCAATAAGGTTGCGGTGTATTAGCTCATCGTAGTATTCCCTTCCTATTTCTTCTAGATCACGTAATGTTCCATGAACAAATCCTTCACTAATCCACATACCAACAATATCCTCAACATAAAACAATGCACTCCTAGGAAGGAGGGAATAGTGCAAAAAGCAAGGCTTCAAACAAGGCTGCAGATCTTCATAGCTAAGATATATTGCATAATTTAGCTCTTTAGGCATCTGTGGTACTGACAATTGAGAATCATCTAACACCTTTTGCCAGTCAGTTCGTCTTATCCTTTTCTGACGCAGGAGACCTCCCATTACTTTGACCCCAAGAGGTAAACCATCACATTTTTCTACAAGTCTCATTCCAAGATCCTTTAGTATTTCAACCTGGGGCTCATCATTTACGCCTCTGACAACCTGAGAGAATTTCTGGCCAATTAGATAAACAATAATATATTATGGAGTTTCGAGGTATCGTATTGATGCAAAGCACATCAAGAAAGAAATCTGTCCACTCTCTAGCACAAAATTTTGGGTCATCCTCTTTTAGTATTATACTATACTCATGTGCAACTAGGTAAAAATAAAGAAAAGGCATGACAGTTGCATAGGGGACAACATTAACAAAGTATGTGCAACTAGCAATGTTCTTGATGAATTTCGATCTGTACGGTAGTACAGCGCGCCTTTCCTAATCTGTAGCAAAATCAGCAGTGTTATTCTCCACGACATGCATATTCTCAGCTAATACAACATTGTGTGCACTGTATGCCACTGCACACGTCAATATTGAACCCGCTGGAATGATTAACTTCCTGTGACCAATCAGTAAATTCTGCATAATAAAGCCACAGTGCCCTAGCAAACAAAATATAATGAGGAAAAATATTCATTACAGGGCGCGCATTAAACAGTTGAAAGCAGTATAGGCTACATCCAACAAAGGCGGGTGTTTCAAAATAATTAATATTCTAGGTGGTACTAGCTCTAATCTATATCGGTATTTTTGGGCCCACACTTCATTAAATTTTACTCAACAGACACCTCCCGTTTACGAAGCATGTACATTAATTGCCACCAAGAGGTTAGCGTTGGTATGTGGATTCTTTTGCGACATCATGGTTACCACAAAAAGGATGAATTGTGGCATGACACATAAGGGCATATAATGTGTTAGGGCACATTTGGAGATGGATGTTAGCACGTGAGAAATAAAGTTTGGAGACCTCAATGACATTCATTATCAGAGCTTGGGACTTAGATTAGATCCTAAGACAATTTATCTAACCTCACAATATTGTATGCATTTTGAGAGTTTAGGGACCCAGATATAACACCATAGAGAATAAGTTCAACGATGTTTAACTTTATTTTACTCTAAAAGCATAATGGTAAATAGACTTATTATAGTTGCCTTAATTAGTTTGTGAATTAAATTGAGTTGCTAATTCGCTGTTTGGTATTGCCTACGTTACAGCCCATGACAGCTCCCCTTGAACCTACAGATCTCAAGTTCTTTTAAAAAAAGGAGGAAGTGTAGTACAATGTCCAAATTTGAATTGGCTTAACAAGAAGTTGTGTATACCTGTCCAATGTGTAATCCCATATGAATAATATTGCAGTACTAACATATGGAAGTATGGCATTTTTAATTTTATAGGACAGGGAATCTAGTTGTTTGAAACAAAGAACAAGATGTTTGAAACAAAGAAGAAAAATGGAAGCTGTTGATAGGACAGGGAATCTAGTTCCCACTACTAAGATAGAGGCAAAAAAGTGATGCAACTAGTAAACACAATGTGTAAAAAAGGGTATAAATGCATGGATTAACTTTTACAGACCTGCTTTTTGAGTAGCAACCAAGCATCTTCATGCTTAAGTTTGTTGACACGATAGTAGGGCTCCTCAGCCCCCATCTCACGTGCAACTGTGTCATGCCTTGTGGTGACTAGGACACGGCTACCATGAGCTAGCAATGCATTGACAAAGGGAGCTTTCAGCACACATTCCCATATACCATAGTTCCAGACATCATCCATTATTAATAAGATTTTGTATCCCTTTATGGCTTCTATTAGTGTTCGTTCCAATGTGGCCTTTGCATTTCCACAAACATGGTGGTCTCCCCCCAACTTCACTAATAACTCTCTTCAACATTTCAGCCTCATTAAAGTCTTTGTTGACACTCAACCATATTTTCTTTGTGAACCGATCTTTTATGACTTCATTGTTGAAGATCTTTTTGGGCGAGTGTGGTTTTGCCAATTCCACCAACCCCCACAATGGCAAAAATCAAAATGTTTTTGTACTCTCGACATTTTTATTCTCATTTAAGAGCATCTCCAATAGATTTGTTGTGTCCTCTTCAATCTTCTCACCAACCAAACTAGACTCATCTAGCCCCCCAGATGTCTCATGGGTACCAAGACTAGATGGTACCCGGTTTCTTCCACGGACCTCATAAGTACTAAGGTTGATGAAGTTGAATGATGCACCACGTGCCTTGATGTCATCTAGCTTCTTGTTAAGGTTCTTGATGCGGCTTCCAATGTCATGGGCATGTAAGGGATTTCGTATGCAGAAGAGCAACGGGTTGAAGCATCCAGCATCATGCTTTGGGCCTTGTTCCATGGCCTTGAGCTGGCACAGGTCAAGGATGTCAGTTGCATCGTACATAGCCTTCCTTAACTCTGTCACCCATGCTTGGACACTTTGGTCAGTGATGTTCCTCCTATCAGCATCAGCAAGGAAGTTTTTCAGATCTCGAAGCTTGATGTCCATGTTATCAATCTCACCAGACACCCCAAGCAACATATGCACCTCTTCAGCCACCATCTGTGTGAGCATGTTTTGGATGTAGGACGCCAAAGCATCTAGGACACCGGCCATGATTGAGAACTTCGGTTTTTGCTGTAACAAGATCAGAACAGATGTTAATTTCAACATGGCGGCTTTATTTTATACAACAAAGATTCAATCATCTTTATACATGCGGCCATCGCAACACTAGTACTGACTTCTCGTTGATTAATACAACTACTTGACTGTGGCAACTACAGATCTAGCTACCGATAAGCAGCTGCAGAAACGTAACAACTACATCACAGTAGGCACTATATGCGAAGATCTAGCTACGCATAAGCAGCTGCAGAAACTAGCAGTCAAGGAAACAGGGACGAGGGGTTGTTGGTTCTTTGTGCTGGAACAGGATCGACTGGTTAATGGTTAGACAGGAATCGCCATGGACATCGTCGACCTGACCGACCAGATACTTATAGTGCTGGATTGTGGCGTGCCGGAGAGTGAAGAAATAAGGAGCAGCGAGATGGATTTATGTTTCCGATGTGAGGATCTTGCCCGCAAGGATGACAGTAGCTGGTTATTTTGGCTTCTACTAGTTGCTTCTGGGAAGTAGAAGGTGATTGGAGTATGTCGTGGTGACAGTGCGAGGTGGGAAGCAAAGTGTTTGCGATCGATTTGCGTGCGGCGTCCTAGTTTATAGGACAACGGAGCCTTGGATGCTAATAGCTCAGAGCCACCACGTGAAACGCGGACAATGCATTCGCGTGCCGTAGCGTGAGGCAACGCCAGAGATGCTTTCTCGTTGCAAGAGATGACTAGCCAGGGAACCTATATATAATATCAAATATTTTGGCCAAGCATAGACTAATAAATATATAGTAAAAAAGTAACTAATTACATAGATTGTGATAACTTTAAGAGACGAATATTTTAATTTTAATTTAGTTCATAATTTGATAATGTGGTGCTATAGTAAACATGTGTTAACGATGAATTAATTAGGTTTAAAATATTTGTCTTGTAGTTTTCTCGTGAATTCTATAATTAGTTTTTTTATTAGTATCCAAATAACTTTGGATGTGACATCTCAAAACTTTTCACCCTAGGATCACTTCTAAGACTCGCTAATGAGAGGACGTATTATTATAGGATAAAGAAATGAATGCTACTTGTCGCCGACTCTTAAATCTTGCACTTGTACGAGGATCGAGGAGTCAGGTTGGCCTGGTTTTGGCACCAATAAATGGAATTTCCCGTTACAATGCTGGAGATGGCAAATAGCAATTCATTTCCTTGCAATCATAAGTGTCGACGGATCCTCGTATTGGTATGAATTCCTCTGGAGCCTCAGCAGCTACTAGATTGGCCCCATTTGGGACGGCTCCGGGAGCTAGAGCTGGAGCTGCTAGGAGCCCTCCTAAACCGACGAAATTACTAAGTGCACTCATAATAATGCTAGAAATCAAAAGTTGATATACTCATAGAAACTATGTTTTCAATAGATAGTTTCTCACATGTCTTATCTATACACCAAAGAGATTGTGCAGAGAGTGCAGACACACTTGGTGCGGTGGTTGTCGGATGGAGACATCTATGCCTTGACTGACGCCGATGGAGGTTGTGATATACTCCCTCCGTCCCAAAAAAAAATATGTCGTTCTCACTTCTCAAGAAATGATTCTTTGGCAATTTTTATAAATAATAAATATCATCAATTAGTATCATAATTAGTATTATCGGAAAGATCTTTAGATCTAGTTTTTAAGAAATTTATTTGGAGATATAAATATTGCACATATTTTTTCTGTAAATCGAGTTAAACTTGTAGACGAACATCCAAAAACGTCATCTTTTTTGGGACGAAGGGAGTATGCCCGCTTTCACTGTAGAAAATTATTTATAGGGCCCTACCATGTTACCGATCACAATCTGATTTTGAACGGCCGATGTGAAAAAATGGTTTAATTTATAATTTATAATATATATTAGAACTGCAGATGAGTGTAATTCACAACGAAATTGGAGTCAATTTTTATTATATTCTTTAATGGTGGAGGTATATAATTTGGATACAAAATATAGGGCTGTTTCAAATTGTCTTTCATAACAATAGAAATCGATTATCTAAATAAGAATTTGGAGTGTTTTATATTATCTGTAACAAATAGCAAAAAGTAGATAATTTAGATGCAAATTTGATGATTAGTTCATGTTTTTTTTATAATAGGAGAGGTGGGTCATATTTTTTTAAAAAAAATAGAGCAGATCAAATGACTATTAGTAGCCATGACGATTAGAGTTAACAAATTATAAGCTAGAAGCTTCAGAAAATTCTGGGCTTTATATGTTTTTTCTAGAGCATCTTTAGTATAACTTTGGAATAGGAAGATACGTGGTAGATGCAATTCCTCTTGATTATAACAAAGAAACTGAAACGTACCTGAGGCTGGTGAATTCAGCTATGGCGTTGTTCTTGGTACCGGATCTGTTGGAGCACAGAGCTGGAAGCGGACTGCCGATCTAGCCGTGGTGCTCCGGCGGCGCGGTGGTCTTCTGCCTGAGACAGCTACTGCTCGACAGAGGCTGATGGATCGGAGGTGGTAGGGAAGGCCGATTGCTTTAGGCCGGTGTAGGGAACGAACTGAAATTATCAGATGCAAAAGAAGCAATGAGAGGGCTTTACGCGTTCCAATGAACAAGCACGGGCCGGCAGCTGGACATGAACCTGCGGTGGCTCTTTTTGTTTGTATGACTTGGTGATGGAAATAAAGATGAGACTCAGGGAAGAAGATGATGGTGGTTAGGTGGAAAGCCTAATGGCGAAGGTAATTACCTACATGAACCAGCGCTATTGATAAGTAGTACGTACTCCCTCTGTCAAAATAAAGAGTGCAAAAGTCGACTTGGTAGCATGCTAGTTAAACTTGTTCACATTTGACTAAATTTATGTGATATTCACATTTTATGCCTTCAAATCAATTTATTAATGAAACACATCTCCTAGTTAATCTAATGATATTTATTTGATATCGCAAATATTGATACTTCTTTTTATCTATAATTGTATTGGTCAAACTTAAGATACTAAAATATGACACTGTTAGAGTTGCATTTTTTCGGGACAGAGTGAGGGAGTGCAATCTAGCTCAGAGCTAGCGTATATTCGAGGAAGGAATCCTGACTAGCCATGTTACTAGTCTTGCTCAATGTCATTTGTAAATGTACTGATGATTGACTAATCCAAGCTAGGTCAGGCATAAGAAGGTCATTAAAGCAGGCTATATGCAATGTTTTCTGGCTAACATATCCAATATCAAGTGGCAGCCAATTAGCTTACCAAGCGTGCATATATCTCAAGGAGTTGTTGGCGTCTCACCATCTGGCTTTTGAATATACATTGCTGCTTTGCCGCGTCAAAGAATGGCTCTTCGGTCATTTTGCTTAATTTGTTCGTATACTCACCTACTACCATGCGCAGCTAGCTCAAGCTCTCATTTCATTGATGACTGAACTATTTGTTTTGTGCAGAGGAGAGAAATTTGTCCATCATCACTGCAACTGATGCAAGCAATCTGGACAATAGAGTTGTGTGGGAGAACCCTAGAAAAAAAAAAAAAATCGCGGAACAAAGTGAAGGTTGTTGAAGGCTTGAAGCCCACACTCTCTTATAATTTTCTAAGCCTGTGGGCTCTCATGGGTCATGGCCAGCCCATTGTATGGTTGGGTAACATCGGTTGGGTTGCACTCTCAAATTAAACGGTGACACTTGCGCCCGGACGTCCGGAACGGACAGGGCGTCGGACCCCCCCACAGGACGCCTGCAGTCCCGTGACTGCACCGCCCGCCGCATCAGCCTAAAAAAAAAATAAAAAACAAAATAGAGGAACGCCCACCGCACTCCGCCCCCGCACAGCCTCGCCTCCGACCACCGTGCTCCGCCCCCGACGACCCTCGCCCCCTGCACGGCCTCGCTCCCCGCCCCTGCCCTCGCTTAGCCTCACCCCCTCGCCCCTGCTCAGGCTCGCACCAGCCCCCGCTCGGCCTCTAACCCCCACCACACACGGCAGTCTGCCCGCAACGATGCGGCTAGAGCGAAAAAATTGAAAACAAAATCTCAGAACCAAAATGCAACAAACGAAGAAACCCAAATGCAACAAGGTGAGATATCTCCCAGATGAAAACATCACATGACCCCCTGCTGCAAACATCAAACCAAAGGCCAATCAACAAATGAAGGAAACCATTAAAATATGGGGGAAAAATAAATCCTAACCTGCTGCAACATCAACCAAAAGCTAATGCACACAGACGAGAGGAACCATTGAAAAATGGGGGGAAAATAAACCCTAACCTGCTGCAACATCAACCAAAAGGCTAAATGCAACAAACGAAAGAAACCATTGAAACATGGTGAAAAGGTGAAACCTAACCTACTGCAACATGCATAAACTGAAGCTTCAACATAGGAGAAAAAGCTACTGAAACAAAGGAGAAAAAGCTACTTCGACAAGGAGAATAAGCTACTACAACAAAGGAGAAGAAGCCACTGCAACAGAAAAAGAACCTACTGCAACAAGGAGAAAAAGTTACTGCAACAAAGGAGAAGAAGCAACTGCGACAAGGAAGAAGAAGCTACTGCAACAAAAGAAGAAAGAAGCTACTGCAACAAAAGAGAAAAAACTATTGCAACAAAAAAGAAAAAGCTAGTGAAACAACAGAAGCAATACTAATGAAACGTCGGGAAACATAGGGGATGTTGCTGCAAAACAAAAGGAAAAAAACTATTAAAATATCGAAAAATAGCTACTGCAACATCAGAGAATTCGTGCAAAAAAGACATTTCGCATCATCTGTTGCATGTAGATCTGAATCGCTAAAACTCTAGCCACCATCAAAACCTTGGATCCAAGGGGGAGGAGGAGGAAGAGGAGGTGGAGGGAAGAGGAAGAGGAGGGACTGGATCGAGATCCAGAGAAGGAAGGAGGGGAGGGGTGCCTCAGATCTAGATCCCTCCCCACCTACCTCGTCGAAGCCCATGGAGCGTGGCGCCCGAGGGCGAGGGCACCAAGGAAACAGTGGCAGGGACCATGTTGAGCATCAACCGCGGCACGTCGCTTGCAGGCAACATTTTAGCATCGTGTGTAGGCGGCGGCGGCTGTGCAACAAGGCAGGGAGAGCGATAGCGGCCAAATTCGCGCTTGGTCTGCTTTGCCGGCCGAGCCTGCCGGGGCCGGCCCATGCGCCATGCTTGCTGCCGGTGGGCGCTCAGCCGGGGGCAAGCGAGAGGTGGGAGAGCGGAGAGTACGACGCGTGCGAGAGATGAACGAGCCAGCCGCGTGGGAGGAAACGGATTAGGGTGTGAGATTTTCCTTTTTTTTTTAAGAAAATAGACGGATAATATTGTTGCGTGGCCAGCAACGCGCGGGCGTGCGTATGGGAGTGGAGCCGCGTGTCCGACGCCGATTGGGCTTCCGGACGTATGAGCAATATCTTTACCGCAAATTAAAGCTTGGTCTGCCATTGATTCCACAACACACTCTAGTCCGAATGGTGCTGCCTATACAGGACAGGACAGGAGCATCAACAGACCGCATGGTTTTTTTTCGTGGGCCGTCGGTTCCGCCCTGTGGGTCCCACTATAGATATACTAGCCATGCCATTCATGACGCCCATGCCAGCGAGAGCTCGCTTTTCCCCCCAACAGAGTTGTCATCTTCTCCATCTCCGGTGGCTTTAGATAAACCAGGGGGGGGGGGGAGGCAGGCAGGTCCAAGCAATGGGGACGGAAGAGTTTAACAATGGAGGTGGCCTAAGGTAGGATTGGGACAGAGGTGACTATGACCGTAGCTGCAGTGGGGATAGGGTAAAAGGAGGTCACCGCGGGTACAATAGGGTCTTACCAAAGCTTCACGCCAGAGCCTACCACGCCATAGCAAGGTAATAGGTAGCAGTAATTAGATGAAATATCGAGGGGCCATGGATGCGGGAAGCGGTGGCCAATGCCGTGGATGCAAACCTTGATGTTGTCCATAGCCAGGATGATAGGCCTGGCAGCCCCATAGCCAGGATGATAGGCCTGGCATGTGGAAAACCCACTCTCGTCCAGGTCCGTGTCAACCCTATCATGTATCAAACTCTAGTCACTGGGCAACAGGGTTTATCCTACCAGTTGAGGCACAAATATCGTAGGGGACCCATAGAAACTAAAAATTTACAAAAGTCAATGAAAATTGGGTTCAAATTTCAGTAAAGAGAAACACAAATTTTAGCTAAAATTTGGAAACATCAGAAAGAAATGGAACCGAAATTACCATTATTATATTTATTTACTGGAGGTCACCGGCTGAAATTGTGAACCCTGTACCCAATTTTTTTGAGGGGATGAACCCTGTAGTCCTGTACCGATTGAGTGGAAGCACAGAAGTTAAACAGCCCATTGCCCTTGAGGCGAACTACTAAACACTTGGCCCACAATGTAAAAGACAGGCCCACAAAGAAATAACGGTTCCCCTCATCAAAAAAAAAAAAAAAAAAAAAAAAAAAAAAGAAAAAAAAAAAAAATAACGGTTCGCCAATCCATCTAGATTTCTTCTCTCGCCTACACTTCAGATTGGAAAAGCTACAAACTAGAAGCCATGGCGGGTGTCTACAGAGAAGGTGTTTGCCATCAAGAGAAGGTATGTCAAGAACTTGCGGCGGCCGGGGTTTTTTAGAAATGCAGAACACGGGCAGGTAGGCTGACCGAGTAGATCACCAGGAGCCTGCAGAAGGCTTTCATGCTACATGCGGTTTTCTTTTTAGTTTCCAAAACATTTGGGCGGAGCCAAGTGGGGCCTGCAGCGGCCATGGCCAGGTGGACAATGTATTTTTTAGTTAGACTTGGACCCTGGACCCATTCTAATTCATCATAAAAGAGGCTTATAAAGTAGGCTAATTTAGTTTTTAGACTCAACAAGTAGTTAGCACCGGCCAGCTGATCCAAATGAGGCCACAGTATATAGTTAATAGTCTATACTTATATCAAGAAAGAAATGATAAAAGGTTCTTGCCATATTTATTGATGTCTTCTAAACAACAAATTCACGCAAACTAAAATTAGAGTAAAATATGAAATATTTTGATTCATCTAAAACATATGAAAACATATTTATTGAAATATCTGAGTTTTAGTATAATGCCCCTTCCCTTTAGTAAAAAAAAAAAAAAAATTCTTCTAGTGAAACCTGACCACCTGAGTTAGTCATTGACAGAACTGCTGCTATTTGCCTAGATTCGGGAAGAAGACGATGGAAAAGATTCCAAAAGCACCCCTCCCCCTTGCAAGCAAAGGCCATAAATTGGTTGCATGCCGATGAAATTGACGTCACCAACGGTGATCTCGTCATGCCAATCACGAAGTCATCACAAAAACATAATCCCGACTGAAAACCATATAATTTCGCCAAAAAGTTTATTATAATTTGTACTCCAGTGGCACCATATTATTATTTTTATTTTGAAAGAGAAGTCTTTTCTTTTATTGAAAGCATTAAAAGGTATTACATAGGCAAAACTCAGGAAACCAATAAAATAAAACCATCCCATTACATCTCAATTTTTAAATCGAGAGAATTACGTGTGGCTTTACAAAAATATGTCTTCCTTTTGTGGTTCTTTTTTTTAACTTACATGGTCCAAAAACAAAAATCTCTTTGGCTTTCCGTCAATTCAGGCCATACATTGACGGTGTTAGGTATGGTAAAAGAACTATTTTATATTTGTCTAACAAATAAAATGTAGAGTTCAGTTTGTCTCTTCTAGATTTGAAGTAATATTGTGCATCGTTAAAAGTGTTCATAATTACATAAAATTATTACACTTAAGTTAAAAAAATTTATCAGCGAGAGAATTTCCGATGAACCGGTAATCCTGTTTATCGTTGAGGTTCGGTAAAATTTATTTATCACCGAAATTTCAATTCTCACTAATCCACCTACATGAAAATGTGGTATTCCCTTATATCAATATTATTATGTGCTAGTTCTCAATGTGAAATGTTTTAGAGACAGATTATGTAATTTTTTGGTATTTATTGTTTTATTTTTGACCGAGAAATTTTCTAATAAATTAGATAAACCCGTTTATCACTGACCTTCGGTATTTTTTTTTAGTACCGGTAAAGTAAACATGGGCAGGGTGTACCACTACCACGTGAAGGTGTTGGAGTGATTTTCAAAGTCACTGCTGTGGCTGCAATGTTAGATGCTGGAGAGCCAATGACCTGATTGCAAGTAGTATTGATCTTCAAAGGTTTTGTTGAAGCCCTTCTGCAGAGATGGAAATGGAGAGTAGTAGATGCAGTTTGGTAGCCATAGATTAGAAAGTGATATCATGAGCATGAGAAGTGTGATTGGTGGAGATTGAGCTTGTTAGTACAGTCAAGTCAAATTCAGTAGATGAGAAAGGGAGTCTGAAATTTGATGTAGAGTAGAAGTATCGAGCTGCAGTTTAAAAGAAGATAAATATAGAAATTAGTATAGGAGAAGGCCTCAAGAATGCAGCAATCAAGGCAGTGATGTAGCAGTATGGTCTGATTTGTTGATAGGCTTGTGTGTTCAGTGCAAGCAAGCAAGTCTGTAATTTTACAATGGAGAGTCAGAGATAGAGATAAAATGCATTGAGCTAGTCTGAGAGCTACAGATTGCATCAAAGGGGTCACTTATTAGTAGTATAGGTTTGATCTGTTGGCAGACTGATGTGTTCAGGGAAGGCGAGCAGAATCTGAACTTTGCATGAGAAAGCAGAAGATGCAAAGTGTGGGAGTGGAAGTTTGTTCATGGTGTTCAGCAGCAGCTAGTGATGTTACACTAGAAGTTTAGAGGGGTGCAGAGCTGAGAGAGCAGTAGCCGGTGATCTGCTCAGGGACTAATATCTGAAAGAACAAAACAGGCCCGAAAGGAGGAGCAGAGATGTTCAGCTACAGTGCGTGGATTTGATTTGGTCCAGTATACATATTCGTCAGAAAAATTTTAGTGCAAAGCGAGTTAACTGAGAGTTTCAGCGAAGGGTGGAGATAGTTGGCTTGTACTGTTTAGCAGGCGTGGACTCCAAAGCAGTAGTGCAAGAGTAGAAGATGTCTGTGTGCAGCGTGCAACAACAGTCAATGGTGTCATGCCACAAATTCAGAGAATGCAGAACTGATGTTGCTGAAATGAGCGGCTTGTCAATGACGAGAATTGCAAAGCGAAGACTTGATGAAGTTCATCAAGGGAGTCTTTTGTGATCTGGAAAATGGCATAGAGTTGATCAGCTCATTTATCTAGTGTAAAGCAAACTAATATGTTAGTGTTTCAGTCAACAATGTAATCAGCTAGCTCCGAAGGAATTGAGTCTTCCCATGTTCAGTGGTGATTTTCAGAAGTTGTAGGGCGCAGAGACAAAAACTTACTGCTTGCAAAATGCAACAACTATCCAGTGATATTGCACCCAAGTTTTAGAAAGCGCAGAGCCAATAGTGCTTGTTTGGAGTGTGTTTTGGGGAAGGCTGTGAAGAACTCTGTTCATATGAAGCAGGCAGTGCAGGGTCACGGCAGCAGCAGTTTTTTGCTCACTACAGAGATGCAATGCAATATTGTTTGTCATGAGCAGAGCTAGGCTGTAAACCACCAACAGCAGCAGCAAGGTGTAGTGATGCAATGCAATAGTGTCCAGCCATGTAAATTTTCAATAGATGTAACCCCAAATTTTAGTAGTTTGTCAGTGCGGGTGCTGTGGAATAAGCGAGCAAGATGTAATATAGGCAATATAGTAGTCAGCATGTGCTGTCAGGTGTCAAGTTGGCGTGAAGACCAGCTGAAAGGATCAGCATGTCTTGTGTAATTTTTAGAATATTTTAAAGTACTAACGATCAGCAGTTCTAGTGGCCTATTGTGAGTTTGGCCCCTTTTTGAGCACCTGGTGCAGCCGATACACATGCCCTGCATGTACAAGCTGGAAAAGCTATTCTGTGAAAAGGCCGGTTGAGTTGCCCCTGCAGTCTCATGTGAAAAATATTATCCTGTATATTTAGTGAGGGATCAGCTTCGCACACTGAGAAATCTTAGTATTAATTTATTCATCATCAATATATACACAAATCATGTGGTCGTCAAGCATGTCAGTGTGTTTGTGGTGATGTTCTGGTTATAGCACTCCTTGACCGACGAGGCTAGCAGAATACTGTTGACAATTTACTTCACGACCAATGAGGCCGGCTTGACCGACAAGACAGGATATTTACTAGTTCTTGACCAACGAGTCTGAGCACTTTTACAGACTTCACTTCAAACGCCAGACTGACTGGCAAAATTTTATTGCCATCTCATAGTCCGTCATTATTACTTGGAGGCCACCACGATTCCACAAGCGACAAGTCGAAGCATCCAATCTAGACCGATGAGGCTAGAAGATCCTTTTGTTCATGACCGAGGAGGCCAAGCATACACTTGAGAGTTCATCATGAATTTCCTGACTGCCGAGGCCAGGTATTTGTCACTAAAGACCCATGAGGCTTTGGGAATCTTATATGGCTATTTTTGTCAACAGTTATATACTTGGAGAATATGCAAGCAGAATTCAGGCGACAACCATTTGTGCAGCTTAATCGGAGGTTTTTCATAGTCCAAAACCATGGATATAATTATCCAAAAACCTCGTTAGGCACCAGGGACCAGAAACTCTTCAATCATGATCGCCTATTTAGTCAAAATGTATTAGGCACGGCTCAATGTAATTTTAGTGGGAACGTGTACTTTGTAGTTCTCCAGAGAAAATAAAGATCTATGTTCCCTAAATTATTGTTGTCCCTATTACCATTTATTTTGTATACATATGTATACTGGCATGCCCGCATATATTATTTATTTACCTACACATTAGGACCTTTCTTCCCAGTCAGGAGTGGTTTCCCTTTTGGAGAAATATCTCTGTCACACACTTGAGTTCTGGAGCTAGTGTCTTCCTTATGCTTCTTGACACGACTTGTGCTACTAGTGTTAGGGTTTTGACTCTGTCAGAAAATTTAGCCCTGAAACTTTGGAATCGACCGACCAATCTATGTCGAACTTTGTTCTAAGGAAACCAAGCAAAGGTGAAATTTTGACTTCGTGAAGGATGAAATTTTAGGATGAAGAAAACTTTGGACTTCACCTAAGTTTAATTCAAATTCAAGTCAAGAAAGTTTAAGTGTGAAAGTGCGAAGGCGACCTTGAGCAAAATATTTTTTGAAGACCACAAAAGAGCACGGATCAGCATAATGTCCTCAAAAAGCTGTGCAACATCGATGCGAATCAGTAGCCCCCCTGGTCCTTCTTGGTTAGGTAGCAAGCCAGTGACGGAGGACCATCACCTCTCAAGGCGGCGTTGAGAGACCCCGGCAGATGACGGACGCCACCCGCATGCTTCATACATGTGGATGACATTGTGCGCCGTGATCTTCTCGTCGCGTCGATGATGACGTTGTCCTCTACCACGTCATAGAGGCAGTCGGATGTCGACGATGGTGACCACCGCCATGCAGCAATGGTTGCTCAGGGCTGACTTGTTCGTGCAGTCATCCACAATCTTCTGGGCGAGGAGTTGCTCGTTGCGGGTGTCGCGAGGAATCTTTTCGTCCTTGTGCAACTCACTCGCCAGGTCTGGTGCATCCATGGCCGTCAGAACCGTGGAGCCCGCGTTCAGCGCTGCCACGTCTTCACTATCATCGTTGCCATCGCAGTCATCACCGTCGCCGCCGCCATTGCCGTCGCCGCCACCGCTATTGCACAAGGGATTGGAGCGATCTGCCGAGGCATTAGAAACTCTTAAAAGCGGGATTTGTTCCTCACTTCATGTTGCATCAGGTGCAACATGGGTCATGTTCTACAAAAGCAACTTGTACTGGGTTGTCGTATTGCTTTGCTTCTTATCAATTCTAGTCTATTCCGTTGGACCGCCTTGTGGCAATGCAACTACTTAATTCATGGTGTCTTGCTTGCAAATGACTATATGGCATTCATCTTCTAGGGCACGGTGTTACATGTTTTACCATATTTACTTCTTACATATCTGTATGACTAGGCTATTACAATGTTAATGTATTATAGGTATGGCTAGGGTTCTTGGTTACACTCTTAGTGTATCAAGCTACAAGCATATCGAGATCTTTGTATGATTTTAATGAGGAGAAATAAAAGAACTCCATGTTATTTGGCTAATATATTATTGATTTCAATGTTTAAGTACCCTATGTATAGTGGGCTATAGTAGAAGCTATTCATTTTGCAATTTTATATATAATATGGAAATTTTTAATGAGTCTCGCACAAACATTTGGGCAAAAAAATTTATAAACACAAATACTTAAATACATGAATATATAGGACAATATGTTTCTAAGTCCATTAAGTTGGAATTGATGATTTTTTAACAATAGAGAGGGGGGAGGAGAGATCTCTGTAGTGGAGAGGGAGACACCTTAGAGTTTTGAACAAGTGAAAATGAGTGGGAGGTGAGGTCCCGCCCTTATGACCTTGGACACTTATATAGACAATAACTATTTACAAGTGACCCCTAGGTGGGGTTGGATACTTGGCCCATGTACCTCAAGGGCTACCCCAGAATCACTACCAACAAACAAGTTAGTAGGATGGCCTCGCCAAGACTTCATCAGCTTCAATGACTCACCTACGCTAACACTTCCACACAAAGAGGCCTCACCATCATCTTCGCCGACTAGAATGACTAATCTTTGATGCCAACAGCTAGAGGAGCTTCTTTGACATCTCTATCATCAACCTCGACAACGTATCTTTAGCAACTACAATAATTTTCCCCCACTAAAACTTCAACATGAGGAGTTTTGTTGACATCTTTAGCATCTACGCCAACATCGCTTTTATCAGCACCTTTGGCCTAATAACCTTCATCAATATCTTAGGCCTCCATAATGACTTTCCTCCACCAACACTTCGGAATGAAGGGCTTCGCCAACATTATCTTCAATGATCACAAGCCATGAGCAATCCACTAGAGCTGCCTTTGCGATCTCCCACAGGGAAAGGCACAAGAACCCCCCATAAGAACACCACGTGTGGAGGCAAACAATCACTAACTTGCCCCAACTCTTCTCCACTACTCTAAGCCATCTAGATGGCGGCAATCACCAAGAGTATTAAGAAAAACCGTAGTAAGAATGATCCCCAAGTGCCACTAGATGCAATCACTCAACCAAATACACTTGGCTACTCGCCAATCTCATAAAGAGATGATGAATATGAAGGAGATGAGTGGGAGTGGTTAGCTTGTGCTCGTAAGGTTGAATCACTAATCAAAATAGCCAAGAGAGTGAGCAAGAATTGAGCCCATGTTTGATGCCACCGTAAGGTCGCCACTTGTCACTAGTCGCCGAGCACACCCAATGACTCTCTATAGACGATGATCGTTCGATGTACACCCGATGTTCCCTGTACCATCCGATGGAGTCTAGAGAGTGTCTAGAGCCCCTCAAAACACATGGGGGCATCCGACAAAAAGTCATGTTCGATCTTTGCTTTGCCATGCACACCGACTTGTCGAACATGTGGACCCATTAAGTGAACAGTGTTGCCGCTATGTCTGATGCGGGTGTGCCCTGCGTCCGATGTTGGCATTAGGCACATCCGATGGGCGCTATTCGATGCTTGCCTAAGAACCTAGGGGTATGGTAAGCCATCGGACATAGAGCTGATTTGTTTGATGGCGCCTCCCTCTCTCCTCTCGATGCACACAAAGCGCTCCTTCTCTTCTTTTTCTTCAACCCTTATTTCCAAGTGCTAGCACTAAAGTATTTGATGACTTAACTACTTTGAGTTAGCATTTTCAAACATGTTTTCAAGGTTTAAGTTAACTCTCACTAGGTCTTAATGCATATACAAGTATGACTTCACCTAGTGGCACTTGATAACCGCTTTTACCATGATTTTCCTCTCTTCATAGCATAGCTATCTGTCAGAAATCCAATCATGCACTCTATTGCATCTTGATTGATAAAACAAAATCCCTAGTTTATACCTTTGCCGCAAGCACCATTTTGTTTTTTTTTTTTTTTTTTCCATGTCAAAATACTTGATCACCATCTTTTGGCCATCCCCGTCACCTTGAGTGTCATCTCCACTTGGACTTGGACCAACCTATCTTAACTATACTCACTTAAGCGTAGGGTTGTCCAATGGGTAGGTCTTTCATTTGGTCCGGCTGAGCACATGGCGGATGCCGACAAGTTCAAGACATCGCCACGAAATGACCATATGGTTGAGCAAAAACCAGAAGGGTGTTGAAGAAGGTCAACTCTCCACATCTTCATGAGCCTCCCAAGCAACCTCTCTTGAGTTCCTGATTCTAAGCGAGCTGAGGTCTTGATCATGCAGCGTATGGGCTATGCCAATGGTCCTTCATCGCTGTCCACATCGAAATTGGAGGTCTATTAGAATATCTTCGGCCGACAACCCGACTACATCCAACATTGAGTAGTGCTAGGCGCTCTTCGCAGATGCTGGAAAAAGTTCATTCAGACAACCGCAAAGACTTAAAGGCCACCATCTAAATTGCACTGCTACATTGGTATTGGTTGGTTTCCATTTATATAATATCATGATTTGAGTTCTGTCATGATGGTCCAGCTATGCTTGATTTATTTAGGTCGACCTTCTTTGGGGCTAGTTAGAAGGTCTGTTGTCTGTTTGTTCAAACTCTTTTTGGAAATCTTTTGCCTATTTAAGAACAACCGTTTTCAACCCTTGTAGCCATAGTTTAGTTAGGGCATACAAGTAATTCTCTCTACTAGTAACAAAGCAGTGATGGTGCTTCCTTGATCAATTGCTCGATCCTGCACGTACTACGCGCAGACGCAAGGGCCCAGCCTGAGGTGTATTGTCCTGGCTCGATAGAGATCGCCAATATGGGCCTGTTGGCCTGCTGCCAGGTTAATGGTGGGGAAAGAGGAGCTGGGCCATCTTGCAACCAAATAGAGGTAGCAGGAAAAGAGGCCGGCAGGTTAAGTTGGGCTCGGGACAACAAAGAAATAAGCTCGGTTAAGTAACAAGATTATGTTCCACTCTAAAAAAAAGTAACAAGATTATGCCCAGACCAAGAAATGGTTTAGGAAGCAGATTTAACATTTGTTTTATGTCCGAAGAATCCCCTAAAGTTCACTAAGACTTGTTTGGATCTTTCAATTGAAATTCATTCTAATAATTATATTTCAGGCATAGATTATTAATTAAGCTAATATTGCTGTATATGGAAGATATTTATATACTACTATTGGCCATATGAGAGAGATACTTATGAGCTGCATTTCTACTATAGGAGAGCATAAATAAAATTATCAAATCACAAGCAAATAGCGTAGTCCATTAAGTAGATTCTAATTCCTCCAAAACCAAAGGATTCAAATGGCCCTAAGTTTATCGGAAAATTCACCATAGCTGCAGACGTTATCAGGAACAAGATTTAGGGGTTGCAATTTTTTTTTTATAATAACTTGATTTGATTCCTGCACAAAAAGTTTAATGGATAATATTTATGATAAAGAAACCTCAAGAGTTATTTTAAATAAGAATAATTCACTATTTTATTGTTTCTTAGATTCAAAAAATATTTAGGCCTATAGCCCCAAGGCAATTTTTGTGATGGTTCCCAAAAAAGTCACAAATCAATGACATATGCTCTCTTCGTCCCTAAATAACTGTTGTTATGGTTTCTAGACTTGTATGTTTGACTAGATAAAAAATAAATTACAATATTTGTATAGAAAAAAAATTATTATGAAAATGGATTCGGCGATGTATATAATGTACCATAAATATTAATATTTTTTTAATATAAAGTAGTTAAAGTTATATCTCAGAAAATGAGAATGACAATTATTCAGGGAAGACATATATATTATTTCTTCAAGACAGTTAGAGAATAGATTTCTGAAAACGGTAGACAATACTGCAAATTTGAATGATTGTAAGCCAGTTTTAAGAACTACATGGGGTTTGCATCCCCGGTTCCACTTACTGGAGCTCCAACACACTGCAGATAGCTAGGATATAAAGTTTGCTTCATATTTCTATTTTCATGTTGAATCTCGATGTAATCCCACGTCCAGACATAGCGTTCTCAGCACGTTGTTTGCAGCATTCAACGGAACAAGAGGCAACTTGAGGACACCAGGTTTCTTGAAGTTTGAACATGTTTTCGGACGAGCACAACACTACATGGGAATACTAGATTAACAACAGTTAACAAACAATCCTATACATCAGATCTGTTTGGACAGAACCAGCTTCTAGGTCATGCTGTGGACATGCAGACAACCTCATATTACTGTTCATTAAAATACTGTACAGTCACCATCTGATATATATTGGCTATATATATATATATATATATATATATATATATATATATATATATATATATATATATATAGAGCTGTACAGACAAGCAGCACTTGCTAGGGATCAGTACTAACTTGTATTTACTAGTACATTGAGCTGGATGTGGCTGGAGGTACCATCTCCAAGAGAATATAAGATTTGCAGTCCATTTCTTCTCCCAAAGTGCCTATTTGTTCTTAACCTCTTGTCTAGCTGCTTCTTGGAATGAGCTAAAATGCTTATGGAAGCAAGCATCTGATCTGAGCTCAGCACATGAGGACAAACTGCTGTTTTGATATTCATTTAGTTAGATCTTGGAAGCTGGCACGACTCAGTATTTTTGTTGGTTGCGTATGACATTATTCTCTTGCTGTCAGCACTCAGCATGTTATGCTTACACACTATTTTGAATGATTCATGTGGTTTGCTCTACTGTTATGAAACTTATGATTAATTGATACCATCAAAGTTTATGTTAGAATCAGCAGAGAAAGCTATGTTAGATCTTCGGTCAGAATTTTCACTATTAGCCGATTAAGAAAAATTGAAGAGAGAATTGGATTAAAGGATCAACAACAGTGAAATGAAATAACAAAATGATCTAAGTTACATTAGTGGTTACATCTTAATAGCCACTATATATGACTACAAAGCAGGGCAGTATAGCTCTCGGATTGAACACAAACAGTTCATCTAAATCTGAGTAGACCCCTGCCGTGTTGGGACTGACAGAGTCAAAATCAGAGTCCTCCTCTGCAGTCTTCTCGTCACTGGCCTTCTTGACCCTCCCAGCAACGACCCTGCACACGAGCATTGCCCTCTTGTCGCCGTCCGACAGCACCTGAGCCATGTCGTGGGCACGCCCGCTCGTCGCCATTGTCGCAATCTTCCCGTCACCATCCACCCTGACGCATTTCAATACTGTCAGTCAAATGGCCATTCCAAACAATGATTTTAATTTTACATGAAGAACTTGTCAGAGAGATGTCTGAATGTTTTGTACCTGAAACCGTCCCTGATGATGCTGCACAGGTTGCACTGCGCCGACGACGGCGACCGGCAAAGCGCGGTGCCGCCGGCGAGGCCGAGGAGCAGGTGAAAGTGGTGCAGTGGAACCTGAGCAGCTCGTTGCCGTCGGCGAGGCACCGAGGGTTCTTCTTGCCGGGCCCCTGGTCGCTGCTCGCCCTCTCCCTGATGCTCTCCTTGTACTGCTCGAACCCCTTCACGGTCCTCTCGCTGCTCTGGACCTTGAGGATCCGTTCGATCCTGCACACCGGCGCCTGTTTCCTCAGCCAGCTCGACTGGAAGATGATCTCCACGATGTTCCGGCTCGTGTCCTCGGGCCCCAGCTCCGAAACTGCCATTGCACACCACAGATTATCGTTGCATTTTTTGCATAAAAAAATGTACAGAAATGTGACGAAGTTTGAACATTTTTACAAATCAAAGATGCCATTTTCTTTTTGGATTTTTAGAACAAGATACGTACCTGCGTGCCTGGTTGCTCTGTGGAGCTCGAGCGAGTCTGCCTTGTTGAACACCTCGTCGCAGTCAGCGCAGGGGAAGGCGGCGGTGGCGGCGGCGAAGCTCCTGGGGTCGAAGACGGAGTGGCACTCGTAGCAGCCGGAGAGCTTCCTGATCTGCACGCCGCGGAAGGAGCTCCCGATGGAGGAGAGCGGCGAGGAGAGCGCGGACGAGAGCGGCGACGACGAGGACGTCGTGACGACGGTGGTCGCCGCCGTGGTGGTGTCCGAGTTGAAGGAGGACGTTGCGGAGATGGCGGCGGCGGAGGCGTACACGGCGTCCACGTCGAGGTCAGGAGGTGCCCTGAGAGACCTGCTCGAGGCGCTGCGGCCGGCGCCGCGGTCGTGGTCCCGGCTCATGACCGAGCTCTCCTTGGTGCTGCAGATGGAGCCCGCGCACGTCATGCTCCGGCCGATGCTGATGCTCCTCTTCTTCTTGCTGCCGCCGCCGACGCCGTCGCCCTGCTTGTTGCCGTTGCTGCTCTTGCCTTGTGTTGGTGCGGCTGGGGCAGGATGAGATTTGCTCTTGCTAGAGTTGGAAGAAGGGTAGTAGAACCCCATGGACCTGGCGACCCAGGATGACGACGATGACGACCGAGACGGCTTCTTGTTCTCAGCTCCTCTCCTCATCTTCTTGGCGCTGGCGGTGACTGAAGTCGTCGTTACATCCATTGGAGGACAAGGCATGATCTATGTATCTAGCAGCTAGCTAGCTCTCCCACTTCTTCTAAATTCTATTCCTTTCTGAAGTTAAACTTTGTTGAGAGGCAAAAGGGACTTGCCGGAGCAAAGGCACTTAGGTGGCCACTTTGTGCTGCTCCATGATTAGTATAGTATTAGCGGCCCTAATGGCAATGGCAATGGCAATGGCGTCCTTTTATTTCGTAATGGCTTGCGGTTGCGGGCGGCTGGTGGAGATGAATGAAAAGACACGCCGCATGCAGCGCCACAAATGCCAAGGAGGAAAGCCTGGAACCAACGGGGCTTTGCTCGCTCTGCTCTGTGTGTGTGTGTGTTTTGCATGGATGGCATGGCCTGGGCATGGGCAGCCTGCAATCATGCCCCCAATCCTGCTGAGTTTATTCCTGATGATCGACTCCCGGAATGGGACATGCATGTGATGCGAGCCAGAAGCTGCTGTTTCTTTTTCCTTCTTTCTTTTTTTAGAATCTGAAGGGGCCGGGGCAAAAGCCCTAGAGTGAAAATTTTTAAATTAAAGAGGTAAACGTTTACAACTTTACATGGGGGTTTAATAAGGAACAAAAGATGCTTCTCAAAAAAGAGTCCTCTATAGTCTTGGATATTCATTTGAGTGGCTTTGAAGATCGATCAAATCACTTGTTGCTGTCCACAGAATCGTGCACGTAAGTACAAGTCGCAAGTTGTTTAGCGACACTGGTTGTACCAGGGGTGTACGAACGGACGGCCTAAACTAGGATTTGCGCCGTATGCGGATGGAGCAGGGTGCATGGCTTCTTGTTGCTCAACACATGCGGTGTCCTTGAGCAAATACAGCATACAGCACAGTACTGGTTCACGGGATGAAACCCAGGAACACAACTTGCCATGCTTCTGAACCTAGCTGCATTTCAAAACCAGGAACGAACGGCATGCAGGCAGCGTGCATGCTCAGCGAGTTCACGAACAGGGCCGGCGTCGTCGTCGTTGGTTGTGCAAACGATCGATCGACGGGTCAGACGGTGGTGACCGATTGGAAGGCTTGCATGCATGCAATGGCCTCAAAAGCCCTGCCTGCGAGTACACTGCGCCTCATCATTAGCGGAAGACTGAAACGGCTAATAAGCGCCTATCCTGTCCTTCTTCTGTCTTCTGTTACGATCGAGAAAGAGAGGGCGTGCGTCAGAGGGTGAGACCGAGAGCTTTTGCGGTTGATCCGGTCTGGATTGGCGCAATCATTACCGTTGCGTCTGCGCCGTGGCTGTCAGTCCATGATTGCCCCCCGGCCGGCCTGCTGTTGCTCGATTCCATTTGGCCCAATTTTCGCGACCATGCACGACGTTTGCAAATTAATTGATACACAAAAATACAGATACGTTTGAGGCGGAGGATTATTGTGTTTTGAGAGTGCTTTGAACAATTTTAGCAGCCATAGCCAGATATATGGGTGTTCAGGTAAAAAAAAAAAAAACCACAATTCCAATAGAATGCCTACTAGAGCCCTCAAATCTGAGATGGCACCCAAATCCTCTCCCGACAGCCTCATTTCTAGGACCTTAGGCCAATGACCCAAAATCCTCTCGCTCGCCGACCTCTTCCCTGCCCGCATGGCCACTACTACCCCTGATGGCAGTCTTGCTCCACGGCTACATCCGATCCCTCAGCGGTGCGTGACTCCCTCTTCTGGTAGCGTGTGTGTCTCTCACCTCAATGGTACATGACTCCCTCCCTCCCCTCCCCGCCCCCCCTCGTGCTCAGCAACACAACTCCCTAGAGCGTCCTAGATGTCTTGGCCGAGAAAGCCAATGAAAACCCATGTGTCTGTTATACATTTGTGTGTTACTTTCTTTATTTTAAGTATATGAGATGTTTTGGCTTTATTAGATATATAATTTTTACTTTATACTTAGGTATATACTATGCGCAAATGCATGATAAAAACAATATATATAAAAAAGCTAAAATATTTTTTAAATTTAGAACAAAAGAAGTACAACATATATAGTATTCACATAGTTCGTCGTGCATCCAAGGGTTTAGATACATCAAAATCATAAGAACATGCATGGGCTCATCATGGGGCACGGTCGGTCGCTCACTGCTGCTCGATTAGTTAGGTAGGTAAACGTAGGCCACGCGTAAGCACGCATGCACACGCGTAAGCACGCATGCATGCACAGGTTCCGCAAACAAAAAAGGTTTTGATTGTTTTGAAGTACCTGAGATATTTAGCATGATTGCTCTATCGGTTCTTTTATTGAAACACGGAACGATAGGTTGCAATCGAAGAATCGAGGCCGGCGCCCGGCGGCATTAGTTTGATTTCCATGTTGAGGCGCGGATCGGCCCTGCTTGCAAATGCAATATTTGGTTGTCCAGTTGTGTCAAGCAATCAAATCATCCGATATTTCGACCTCATCTTGGATCTGACCCACTGCGGCTCAGTTCGGCAGTCACCACATTTCTCATTTTTTTTTAAATTCTGGATGGAATCACGGTAAAAAGATTCTGACACTCATGTATGCATGTATCACCCAAATGAACGCACGGAAACACACGTGTATTTCAGTATTTGTAACAAAAGTTTGTGCACCGTCATTAGCATCAACCGATTCTGTGTCAACTAGCTCATCAACCATACTCTGTTTCAACTTAGAATGTTATGTTACAGTATATACCAAAATAAATGGCAGATGTTTTTAGCTATTCTGAAAATTTTTAAGAATTTTTAAATTTTTAATGAATCTGATTCATTGGACTCAGTTATAAAACTCCGATTAGTAATAGTGATGATATACGAAATCCATTGCTCGTCTGATTGGGCTCAGACGCTCAGCGGTCAACACATTTGAGTGAGATAGTGATGCAATCGGACTTGTCCACAAACATGCAAATATGCTTAATTTTGTGCTTTAGCTCTTAGCTGAGTTTGAGCAAGGTTCAATAAAAAAATGCAGAGGAGCAAGCATAAGGCAAACAAGGCAAGGCAGTTTTGCACTTTTTCCGAAACTGTAGAGTGTTGTGGACCCTGCTCGATTGGGCCGTCGGGCCGTGCCGTTTCATGTTTGAGTTTGACCAACAGCAGCAACGAGCCATTAGGCGTTAGGCCCAGTAAATGGCTCTCAAATAGCAGGAGTAAGGATTGGGCTCGCCTTGTTTTGAGCACAATGCCCATGGGCCAGGAGTTTAACGCACGGAACAAAAGGCATTGAGGCCAACTAATAAGATGATATGTGCAATGTTGTAGCCCTAAAAAAAAAATGGGCCATGTTCTTTTCAGCCCATGGTCAACAACCGGTCTCGATGTAAATGTCTCTCGAAGAACGGAAACTCTAATTCACGACACGTCGCGCTCCTACGCAAGGGCGCGATAGCACCCAGGCGGCCTGGCCTGCGTTTTGAGTGACCAGCAAAATGGGCCTGGCCTACAACCTACACCGCATAGCGCATACGGCCTTGTCCGCTAGCATGCATGCAGTTGTTTCCAGCGACCTGCTTATTCTTCTATCCGTATTTATTTTCCTTTCTTTGTTTTAAAAATACAATAACTTTCCTATATATATAATTTCTTTTCAGTTTTATTTGTACTATCGTGTCTTTTGTGACGAGAGCCTAGACCCATAATGCGTGTATAGTAGCTACTTATGTATTTTAGATAGCGATAAAGAAAATAACTTGTCACTTGCTCAAAGCATAACTTGTTACACTTGCCACACTAGCTTGTAGTTTTCTTTCTTTTAGTTTTAGTTTAATGAGCTATGCGTTTGATTTATTCAATTTTTCTTTTCTGTCTAATGAGTTTTGATTTCATTTCTTAGTTTTTGTGTTTCTTTTAGTCTCAATTTTTTTAATTTCACTTTATTTTCTTATTGAATTTTTTTTCAATATTTTATGTTTTATTTTTCAGTGTGCTAGTTTTTCCGTTCTATTTGTCAATTTCTATTTAATTTTTCGATTGTCAATTTTAGTTTTAGTTTTATGTTTTAGTATTTTGTTTTTTTTATTATGTCTACTTTAGTTTTCGTTTGTTCAGCTTCAATTTTAATTTATTTTAATAGTTGTCAATTTCAGTTTTGATTTTTTGTAATTTCTATTTTCATTCTTTTTTTAGGTAGCTTTAGTTTCTGATAGCTATTTTAGTGGTTCAGTTTTTCTTTCAAGTTTGAATGACTTTCTAAATTGTGCATATTAATTTCTCTTCCATATTTGTTTCATGCCATTTTGCAATACATTATATATAACTTGCTCCCCTAGTTAGCAGCTTATGCCATGCTTGTTTTAATAATTTGCTTCTCTCGTTTCTAGGTTGTGTCTTGTTTTGAGCTGTTACTCTAGTTTTTTAATATTTTCTTCTAGTTTGCAGCTAATTTGCACTGTTTCTACATGAATTATTATTCATTTTGTAATATATAAGTTGTAACAAACTCTCACTAGCAACTCGATCTATGTAATTTGCTCTTAAAAATATTTCAATATAGGGATAACACCTTTATGTAAATATTATATAACAATTTTATTATATTCCTATAATGACAGTCGATGTGCATTCTATGTAAAAACTTTAATATATGTTTAGAGTAGCAACTTTAATATTATGTAGTAGTAACTCCTTTGATAAATCTTGTAGCACATATTTATATATAAATTGCTACTAAAATATTTTTTTCAAAATATATACAAGTGAGATCAGTTTTCTTCATCTTAATACGTAGAACACACTGGTGCAGATGAAATTAAAAATAGATACAACATCTAAAAGTTATAGAAATTCAAAGAAATTTTATTCTTAATTTGTTTTTGCTTACGTCCGCCTTGAACCACACGCTGAAACTTGCAATGGGCCGCAATGCTGGTCGGAGGTGCTAGCAAGTAGCCTGCCGCAGCAACTGCATGTCAGCATGTGGAAGTGGCCCGAGTCGTGCGCCGATGCACGCTATCCTCGCCTCCTGGGGTCACGCGCTACCTGAACGCGTGACGGGTCGCGGCATAACCGCATCCCTCGAAGAAGCCATTCCAGCTCTAACCGCCGGATTCGCTAGTTTTCTTCGCCGCCTGGGGCACCAGTGTTGAGGGAAACAGGGGATTCAGTGGGCGACATATATATTTCCTCCTGATAGAGTGGTTTTATTTAGTTAGGTTACGTTGGATTACGTGCCTGTGAGGATCTTGCTGGTAAGTTTCTGTTATTTTGAAAGCTTCTCTACCGTTAATTCTGTTGGAGGTGAGTGAGTCTTGATGGAGTCTGAGGTATATGTGGTGCTCGACGATGATATCCTGTGCGGGAGTCTTGATCTATGTGGGTTCATCACCATTTTCCTCTTATGCTTGGAGTTCATTTCTTTTGTGTTTTTCATGCTGCCGTCGATGCCCATGATGCAAAGGACAGCGTCTTGTAAACTAGATGTCCAGGAACATACATGTGGAGAGGCTTTTCAGTTAGATTAGATTGATTTTGTCGTTTGGATAGATGTGATCTCAATCGACCATGATCCTCCCATATATATAGAGGGGAATGGTTTTATCCTAGTAAGAAACCGTTCGAAAATGTATTTTCTAAATTTCCTACGAGTTTGAAAGAGTTCGGATTGGAATCGAAAAACTAGATGCGAACTGCATCTTTCATTAGGTTTGCCAGAAGTATGGGTGTCGGAACATCCGACATGAGGATGATCCAGCACCTAGGCCGGGCTTTCAGGTTTCCCAGAAGTTTTGACTTCGGTCGGAACTTTCAACTTTGGGACGGAACCTCTAGCACTGGAGTATTTTCTTGCAGTTGTAATTCCTTCATCCCGAATTGGTCGTTCCACATATGCTTTTCGATCGTCTCGACAAGAGGGGGACAAGCATTTTGACAACTTCATAAAATGGATAATTTTGGTTGTCAACACTATCTACGCTGGTGTGTGGAGGTGGGGGCCCATAATTCTGGGAGCACTATACGGCTGCAGGCTGCTCACCTGGCACACCCTGACTAATAATAATGGCCCTGTTCTTGTACCTAGCTAGAAGATGATCGACGTGACCTTAATAGGCTAGCTAACGCACGTGCCAATTAAAGCATCAATCTCTTTAATTACATCAAAGGTGGAATACCTACGCACATATATTTGTACGTATGACCAGATGAAAACCGAATATACAGTACTACTGCTCACTGCTCAAATGAACTGCATTTAATTTATTAGCTGATCAATCGTTAGCATCAGTGCTAGCCCTTTCAAGTATGAGATCAGAGATAGACCAATGGTGCATGCGTGCAAGCAATCGTAGACCCATTGTCTTCTTTTCCTATATGCAGGCAGGGATCCTTCCTCCCATCCAGTAGTGCCCACAAGATCTCCATGTGTGCCTCGTACCTCCCGCGAAGGTGCAGTAGCCCCTTTCGGCAAGCAGGCCCATGCGGCGCGTGCCATCGCCAGCCTAGCTAGCTTGCTTGCCAACGCCCAAAGGCAGGCACCACACGCAGCATGCAGCAAGAGATTGATCAATGCAAGCATCATGCTTAGGCATGTGATGAACTGATGATCATGACAGATCAATCGAAAGGAAGTTCTCTGCTTACATTGTGTCTGTTTTTACATCATATCATCAGCTGATCCATAAACATCCATCCGATTCCATGGGCCGGGATAGGGCTGGCAGATGGTCGGCAAGGCAGGCAGGATATCTTCTCTGGAACCTGGACCCCACATGCAGGAGAAATATACATTATACACAATGTGAGTGAATGGGGCCGGGCGGCCGGCCGGCCGGCAGGGGTCCCGGTTCATCAGGGAAAAAGGAGCAGAAAGATACATGCCATGGTCCATGTATGCATGGCCGAAGAAAAAGCGAGGCCATCGCGCGGCCATGATGCATGGCAGCATGGGAGAGAAGAAGACTACTGCGCCAAGGTACCGCGCATAAAGGTGACTCGTGGTGTGCGTACGGCTTCATTTGTTTAAGTCAGTAACGATAGCTAAGTTTGCTTGCATCTCCAAATTAAAGGCTATCATGACAAGCAGATCGAAGCTCGAACTGGAAGCTACCTAGAAAGCTAAGACGATGGACTGCAAACATTATTCCAAAAAGGAGCATGAGCATCGATATGATCGACGACGATTCATTTAGATTTGTACTTCATGTTGTGTTGAAACACCAGGTTTTGAACCGAGGTTGCATAGCCGACTGTTTGCCATATCCTCTACTGGATTAATTTCTGTTATAGTCTCCAAGTGTGTTAATGGGCTGCATGGTAATTTCGTTGGCTCTCCAATTGTTGGCGTCAAGAAGAATAACATTTGGTTAGCAAAGTGTTTGGTAATTAACTATGAGTAGATGATAGTGGATGTATTCAACACATGACCAGTGAACACAAGATGTTCAAATCAATTGATACAAATGGTTGTCATGGTTATGGTAGTATTACATTTGGTCACAATGACAAGGGCAATGAAAGGTCTTCGTAAAACTGCTGTGTCAAACGATCCTTGGATATCCAATATGTTGCTAGTAGAAAGCTTGAATTTCAACTTGCTATCGGTTCTCCAATTATGTGATTTAGATGTCAAATGCAAATGTAAGAGAAAAAACAGTGTTACCTAATATTAGGAGTGACTCTTCCATTCAATATTTTCGTCATGCGTCATCAACTTATATTTTTAAATATTTATTTTAATATTAGTTCATCCTACAATTTGCATAACTATTTAGTTGAAAATTCAATGTTTTGTCTCACCACTGTGGAAGATTGTTTTTCAACCATTTCTTACTGTAATACATGCAGCGGGAGGGTGGATTTAGGCTAGTGGATAGGGAGAAGAAGAGGAGAATGAAGGGGGCGACGCCCGTGAGGGGCGGCGGCCTAGCAGCGACGGTGGGCGGCGCAGTAGGCAGTGGCCCAGGGGGCAGGGCGGCGGCACGGCTGGGAGAAGAGAGAGAGGAGAGAGAGGCGCGGGAGATTGGAAATAAAGAAAATTATTCTAATTACTTCCTTGATTCAATCCGATTACAATGGCCTAATATTTATAGTCCCGAGTGGACTCTAACGGGAAAGTACTTATCGAACACGGACTTTTCAGTTTATCTAATCTTGATTGTTTAATTAATAATAATAATAATAAAAATAAGGTAAATCGGGCGGCGACATGTGACGACGGGGGGGTGGCCGTGAGGGCCCTCGGCTCCCCGGCGGCATGGGGTGGCGGCGGCTAGGGTAGCCGCCGCCCTCTCCTCATGCGGCACTCCCACGCCGCCCCTCCCTAGGGCGGGCCGTGGGGGCCCGCTAACAGCGTCCGTGTCCTCCTTGGGCGCTTTTTTTGGCTCGTCAGATCCGTAATTTATCACCGTAATTATTTGACATGCGACACTTACCTTTATCTTTACCGCTTCCAGTTTGAGAGTTCCATCATTTCATATTTTAATCTCATCAGGCCAGGAATTAGTTAATACGTACTGTGGAGTTCAAAAGGCAAATTTGATATTCCATATATTATTCAAATGCATTGTCTTTTTTGATGGATAGGACTATAGTAGTATCAATTAAAGAAATTAAAGGTAAAAGATTGCCTGGGCTGCCTTCTACATACTGATTCCTTGTAGAGACTACCTAATCATATCTTGTGTACTTTTCTGTCACACACATCACCTTTCTTTAACTTTTCCTAATAGATACATACTATAGTCTGCTTTTTTGTTCCTTCGATCTGCCTCGTGCCCTGTAGGTCCTTTAATTCGTATATATAAATCTTGTTGGAAACTATCTTGTCCATGGTCCCGATGACACATTTATGGAACTATCCCAATTAATAGTAATCAATATGCATGCCAAAACATAAACATTTTATGTACATGGACATAATCTTGGTTGTGATATAGTACACTTTTGGCGGGAACAAAGTACATGGAATTACCTATAGTTGCAAACATTGAGTATACATAGCCCCTCTTTTTGATCGAAGTATACATAGCCCCTCTTCAGAACCAATACATGTGATTCTAGTGTTATTGTTTCTTGTGATGCTTAATTCCACATGCTTAATTCCACTGTGTTTTGTTTCTTTGAAAAAATTTAGTGTCACTGATATTTTGTCATATCAATGTTTAATTTATATACACTAGGGCCACCGTGATCTCAGGCAAATAAATAGTGAGATTTTTTTAGGCTGTCATGTCCCTTTCTGTATTGATTTCCCTTTTTCCATTCAGTTCATCAGAACGGATGATTGCTCCAGGGGGCAATGGTGCTACGCATTATTATGCTACACGTGTGACAACCAATTAGTTGTGCAAGGTAATGCTAGTACGGCAATGATCTGAAGAAACATAAAAAAGGTACATGAACAAAATCTCCTTAAGAAAGAGCAGAACCTATAGTTATAGGAAAAAAATTGTTCCTGTCTGAAAAGAAGAGAGTTAAAAGTTAGCGTGAACAAATGAAGGTAACCCCCGGTTAGCTTCTTGAATTTGTTAATAATTCGGAATATATACTTGCTACTATTATTCTGGCTAAATAAACTCCTACTAATCAGAATAGCATTACAGGAGCATTATTTTATATTAATAAACTTTTTAACACATCAATCTCCCTGTACTTTCTTAGTTTTTTATATTAACATGAGATATCTTTCAACCATATATATTGTGTTGCTCATTTTGTTGTTTGCGCACAAAATATATAGTTTATACTCAGCTACAAACTGTACACTTAATTTTAAAAGTATATTACTGGACATACTTCCATTTGATCAAATACACTATATATGAGACTACCTACCTCCTTGAAATATAAACTTTTTGTCAAATACTACATTTGTCCTTGAAGGATGCAATTCTAGGTTTGGGCATAGTCAAACTAACATTTGTTTCTGGTCCAAAAAAAAAACTAACATTTGTTTAACTGTATTTATGGAAAATATATTTAGTGACTTGTCTAACGAGACTTATTTATTATGTATAGTTTTAATATCTCTTTTTACAATTTGATTCTAATATAGTTTAATTTGATTGGGCATATTATATAATCACATATATTTTTTGGATGGGAGCACATAATATGAGGTTTTGATTGTCCACAACAAATAAATAAACCTTTTGATTGTCCACAAAAATAAATAAACCTTGTATTAACCATGATTTTTTTTAAGCAAGGGAGTACACATAATATGTTGTTTGATGTTTACAATCAGTGAGCCGATAATCTAATGGACGAATGCTAACGTATGATTTGTCTAAGGGCATGCATGTCGTCGTGCGCATGATGCGCTAACTTTGCATGGGCCACTAAGCTCCAACAACGTCCGGTTACCAAAGCAAAGATCACAATCTAAGTCTATCTAGAAATTTTGATTGCACATTTTGTTTGATGCATTTGCCCATATCCCCATCTCATCATCCTACCATCTAGCCAGCCACCTTCTTTTCTTGGGCACAAATAATGAATAAGCATCCTACAGGTACGCCCGTGCACATCTACTAAAAGCTATACACACCTATCGACGATCCCCAAGCTACCATTGTCATAGCTCCGTAGGTACTACACGTACAAATGAACAATCACAAACTTTATGTGCCACGTCATAATAAGGTCTCTCCTCTACCAATGTATATGCACATATTAATAATATAGAGCATAATAAAAGCAAAAAATATTAGAAAAGAAATATGATGAGAAGCTGCGTGGGACAGGCCGCTCGTGCGCTGCCCCGTCCACGCAATGCAAGCATCCCATCACAGCACACTACAGTGCCAGTGACACAGCATGACCTTTTTTCCCCAGTCTCTATGATTCGCCAGCTCGAGCCTAGCTATATAGTACTGTCGTCGCAGCAGCATTGCAATCAGATCATTGCATCGAGCTAGCAGTGAGATCAGCAGAGAGCAACGACGACGATGGCGTCGGAGAAGGTGGAGACGATCGTGGCAGGGAACTACATGGAGATGGAGCGCGACGTCGGCGGCGGCGGCGACCATGGCCAACCGGACGGCGACGCGGCGTCGTCAGGGGGCTGGCGGCGGCAAGAAGGTGGCGCTGTCGAGCCTGTTCTGGCACGGCGGGTCGGTGTACGACGCGTGGTTCAGCTGCGCGTCGAACCAGGTGGCGCAGGTGCTGCTGACGCTGCCCTACTCCTTCTCGCAGCTGGGCATGGCGTCCGGGGTGGTGTTCCAGCTCTTCTACGGCCTCATGGGCAGCTGGACGGCTTACCTCATCAGCGTCCTCTACGTCGAGTACCGAACGAGGAAGGAGCGTGAGAAGGTCGACTTCAGGAACCACGTCATCCAGGTGCCAAAATTTGATTCAGAACAACTATTAGCAAATGTTCAACAGCTACATGTAGTGGTAAAGTTTGCCTTGATTTTGATTCTCTGGATGCATCGAAGAGCAGTGGTTTGAGGTTCTTGATGGGCTCCTGGGGAAGCACTGGAGGAACATCGGCCTCTTCTTCAATTGCACTTTCCTCCTCTTTGGCTCCGTCATCCAGCTCATCGCATGTGCAAGGTAATCATCCATCCATGTGTTTTTCTACAATGATGCAGTAAAGTCATTACCCAAAGTTGTACAGTAAATTTCCTCATTGCAATGCAATATTGCTAGGCATGTCGTGTAATCCTCTAAATTACCCTGTGATCTGTGTGTTGTGCACTGATTGATCCATGGTTGATCAAGCAGCAACATCTACTACATCAACGACAAGTACGACAAGCGAACCTGGACGTACATCTTTGGCGCCTGCTGCGCCACCACCGTGTTCATCCCTTCCTTCCACAACTACCGGATCTGGTCCTTCCTCGGCCTCCTAATGACCACCTACACCGCATGGTATCTCACCATTGCCGCCATCGCGCACGGTCAGGTATATACATACACTAAGTGTGTGACGATGTGGTCGATTGATTGATTGATTGATTGATCGATGCTCGCCTTTCGCCAACAGCCTTAAGCGCATTGATTGATTGCATGATCATTTATCCATCATTGAAATGAACGAACGACATTGTAGGTGGAAGGTGTGACGCACTCGGGCCCAAGCAAGATGGTGCTCTACTTCACGGGGGCCACCAACATCCTCTACACCTTTGGAGGCCATGCTGTCACTGTGTAAGCCTGCCAGAAGCTTACCTAGCTTGACCCAAACAGATAGAATGATTTGCTCTTATTGCTCCATCAGTTTCAGATCAAAAGTTAAGAGGTCACTTCAGACTGATGACCTACGTAAGGTGGCCTTGCACTGTTTTTTTTTTTTTTTTGGGTTGTTTTGGTGCAGGGAGATCATGCACGCGATGTGGAAACCACAGAAGTTCAAGCTCATCTACCTGGTGGCCACGCTCTACGTGCTGACGCTGACGCTGCCGTCAGCCTCCGCCGTCTACTGGGCCTTCGGCGACATGCTCCTGGACCACTCCAATGCCTTCTCCCTCCTCCCGCGCTCCGGCTTCCGTGACGCCGCCGTCATCCTCATGCTCATCCACCAGGTAACAATGCTCACTCCAACGTCTTGAAAGATGAATGAACTACCCATGATCTGATCGGGTGTTAAACAACAAAATGTTGCATATCGCAGTTCATCACATTCGGGTTCGCGTGCACGCCGCTCTACTTCGTGTGGGAGAAGCTGATCGGCGTGCACGAGACGGGGAGCGTGGCGCTGCGCGCCGCGGCGCGTCTCCCCATCGTGGTGCCCATCTGGTTCCTGGCCATCATCTTCCCCTTCTTCGGCCCCATCAACTCCACCGTGGGCTCGCTGCTGGTCAGCTTCACCGTCTACATCATCCCGGCGCTGGCGCACATGGCCACCTTCTCGCCGCCGAACGCCAGGGAGAACGCTGTGGAGCGGCCGCCGCGCGGGATCGGCTGGGCCGGCATGTACGCCGTCAACTGCTTCGTGGTGGTCTGGGTGCTCGTCGTCGGATTCGGGTTCGGCGGGTGGGCTAGTACCGTCAACTTCGTCCGCCAGGTCGATACCTTTGGTCTCTTCACCAGGTGCTACCAGTGCCCGCCCAAGCACTGACATGTCAATGTCATGACAAGCAAGATTAACCGCTTTCATGCCTGCGTGCATGCTTGAATTTCTTTGAGGGAAAATGTGTGCATGCATAGTCATATAGAGACACATCAAGATTATGAAGAGGGTGTTTCATATGCATGTCGATTGTATGAAGACATGTTGCCTTGTGGGTACGTTTTGTATGTATACGTGTGTA
Source organism: Chrysopogon serrulatus (assembly GCA_015844335.1). NCBI lineage: Eukaryota > Viridiplantae > Streptophyta > Magnoliopsida > Poales > Poaceae > Chrysopogon > Chrysopogon serrulatus. Next base: position 108,556 of record JADLZL010002884.1, read on the forward strand.
TGTATCGGTGTGTATCTCTCATGATATATATTGATCGATCGAATTAGTTGTTACTACTACATCTTAGCTGTATCCATATGTCAATTCAGGTTGATTTTCAATTTGCTCTTTTAAATTTTTTACTCGAGGAAAAATGGTCATACGGTATGTGAAATCCAGGTTGTACTACTACTACTACTCTACTAGCCCGATATGATATTCCCATAGAGAGAAAAAAAAAAAAGAGAAAGTGACTACATTCAGATGCTTGAGCTGCTTCTTTACTTGCTGAATTTGTTGATCCATGTCCATTATTGTTTACAATGTAGAGATGCACGCTATGGTATGATCATGCATGGATGCTGTTCACTGATGATATCCATATGTAGGGTAACTATAAAATAACATGGCACATGCATGTAAAGTCGTCAAACGTCATAGTGCAGCTTATCTGGCTGGGCATGCATGCATGATATGGACTTTGCAGGAGAGAAGAACCTGCATGCATATATGGTGGTCTGGTACTCTGGTCCACCGTTCTGCCCTATAAAAAAGGTAGCTAATACTGTAGAAAGATCAATTGGAACTGACAGTGTGTGCCTGCATGTTTTGGAAAGGTGACTGAGGCAGCATGTGTGTCGTCCTGGTCCATGCCTGCCTTTGCTGTGAAGAAAAAGGAGTAGCTTGGAGGAGATCATCATATTATTTTAACATATAGTCCTCAAAGGTTATGATGCTTGCAGTTGCATCCCAGTTCAGACTGCAGCGAAGGTTCAGGACTAAACAAGTGGGTCAGTAGCTCTCATGTGGTTTGCATGATGGACATTGGAGGCTGGGCTGGGTGGGGTCCATGGTAAGTTAGTTTAGTATGCATATCACAGTGAGATACTCTTACAGCTTTGAAATCCTGGAGAAATGATATGTGAACTGTGAAATGCACAACCTGGAGGCAAATTACTATTCTGACTAAAAAACGATGATACAAATAAAACCATTAAGACTGAATGACGCTAAACTTGCTGTTAAAAGATGAGAAGTTTACCACTCTCCTGCAAATGGAAGCAACCAGTTCGTTCAGTTCCTGGATTCTACACGCACAACGCACCCAGCTGGGACCTCCCTCTCTCTAGAGAAACGTCAACAACTAGAAGCCAAAACGTCATGAAACGATGGAGTAAGGACACACCAAGCACTGCAAGGCAATCCACGGCAGGTGAGCATGTGACTCCATGCACAGCAGCTGCTCTGAAGTCTGAAGCGAGCAAGGAACCAAGCGGCAGGTGCCAAACTGTCTCGGCAAGCTGCTGCCTACCTAGCTTTACGTGCCTACGTGGAGTCGTCTGTACAGTAGCACCCAATCAGAATGCAGTCTACTCCCTCCGTCTCTAAATAAGTGTCGCTGTGAGATGCGTACCACAAGTTTGACTTGATTTATAAAAAATACGTGTAATATTTATATGTCCAAATAATTTTGTTAAAAAACCAGATGCAAAGATCTTTCCGATGATACTAATTGTGATACTAATCGATGGTATTTAATATTTATTAAAATTGCCGGCATTTGGTTCTTGGGAAACGAAGCGACATTTAGGGCAGTCCCAATGGGAATTTATTTTAGTTTCTATCTCTATTAAATGTCTTGCCACATAAGTAAAAATGATGACATGGCAGTTTATTTAATGAAGAAAGAGAGAAGAAATTGGAGAAACCAGCGGTTTCATCAGTGCGGGGCCCGTGCTGTCACGGTCAGCCGTGCTCACGCACGTTGCCGTGCTATGCTGGTCCGCACCAGTACCGCCGCTTTGTGCTGGAGCACGCGCCGCCGCCGCGCTGTGCTGTCTACGCCGCTGTGCTGCGAGAGATCACACGCACAGCCGCACTCGCTCGTGCCGTAGTGGGAGCTTGCATGCGCCGCCGTTGGAGCTCGCATGCGCTCGCCGGAGCTGCCGCGGGAGCTCGCACGCGTTTTCCCGAGCTCACCCCGCGCTCGCCCAAGCCGCCGTGGGGGCTTGCACGCGTTACCGCTAGAGCTCGCACACGCTCTTCAGAGCCGCCGCTGGAGCGCGCACGTGTTTGCCCGAGCTCGCCCACGCTCGCTGAAGAAGTCACGGGAGCTTTCAAGTACTCAATGCACCGCTGCTCTCGAGCCGCAGGACGCGTTCGTGCGCTGCCACGGGACTCACCTGCGCCCCCAGGGGAGCTCGCCCACGCCACTGCCGTCGAGCCGCAGGCCGCATTCACCACCGCCCATGGCAAGGTTGAGGCTGGCCGAGGCACCTCCGCGCTCGCCGTCTGTGCAGGTCACTGTCGCCGTCGTTGCCCAGGCCACACTCCATGCTGCTCTGCTGCCGAGGCCATGGCCAGGTGGTGGCTGGCTGTGACGGTCCTCCATGCTTGTCCGCATGGCTCCTTGCTCCGGCGAGCAGCTCACATGGTGCTGAGAAAGACGATGGATGGATTAGGAGAGAGAAAGTAAGAAATAGAGGCCACATTTATTAGATCAAGAAACTTGCATTGTATGATATAGTTTCTATAGATGATTTCTTGTTGATGTGGCTGTTATGGAAACCGTGCGTAGTTTCTTCCATTGGGACTGCCCTTATTTAGGAACGGAGGGAGTAGCAGATAGTTACATACTCCAGGTGCCGCTGGCAGCTCCGGTCACCATGGAGTCATTGGACTCGCCTCCGTGTCCGTAGCATTCGTCATCGTCTTCTGCATCTGGTGGGCCCGGGACATGATCATTAATTTCAGCAAGAGGTTGAACCATGAAAAGGTCAATCCAATTTAACACACGTTGGCAAAACATGCAGTAACAAGGGTTTGGCAACCAATATTAGAGCATCTACGGCAATTGGAGAAAAACTCAACTGGGGGAAGATACTAAAGGTGCTTTGGGGTTTTGAAGGTTTTCTCTCCCATAAAATGAGAAAACCTACTCCCAATGAGCAAAACAATGTATTAGGGGAGGAGAGGTCTCCTCTTTATTTGAGAGGTGCGAGGCCATGATTTGAGAGATGAGAAATTTTTTTTCTCATTAGGGTTGAGTTTGGAAAACTTCTGGAACTATAAACTCCTCAAATCATAGTTTTTTCTCATTAGGGTTAGAAAAGAGGGACTGCTGGAGATGCTCTTAATGCCAATTATAGAGTAGTCTATAGTTGCCCAGCCGCTAGATACCTTTTGACGACTTTGGTCATATTATCGTCTCTTTACACGTACGATTCAGCAAGTTTTGTTTAGTAGATATGCAAATAAATAATTTGCCAGCAACAATAAGATGTAGTAGTTCTGAATGTGAATAAAAGTAAAAATAAAAATAGGAGAAGGAAATTGTAAATCGTAAACATGAGATAGCAAGATCGAGCAAATTGGTACCCATATGGATCCATTCAGATTCAGGACCATATGAGATTCAGGACCATATGAATGATTCAGGTCCTGGCATATGCCTACTGATCCGCGGACAGCCAGTGGCCAGTGCAGTATCAAACCAATCAAGCAGGAAACTAGGCAAGGACACAGAGGGAAAACATGGATTAGTTCAGTGATCGCCACCAGCTAATCAAGCACAGTTAAGCAGATGCATCAGTTGTAGAATGCATGCGTGCATGTCAAACCTGACACTGCATTGCAGGGTGATGAAGCAAGACAGATTGGTTTCCTCATGTCAGATACTAGCTCCTACCAGATCTACCGGACAGCCCTTGAGACCAGCAGCTAGCTCCTAATAATAACGGCTGGCTCATTTCTTCCCTTTTTGGAGCAACAGAACGCTTACGACCATCCGTGCGGCTTATGGTTCGTTGTATAGCAATCATTCGTGGGATCAAGTCCAGTGCATGCATCCAGCTCTCCAAGCATACTATGCATGATTATCCATGGGTGATAATTGATCGAAGATGTGACACCAGCAAGGGTCTGTTTTGTATTATAGGGGTTGCATTCCAGTTTTACAAAGCTATTTTTCAGCTTCTATTACTAGGGACATTGAAAACAGCTCTACCTAGAAGCTGGTTTTCTAGATCCTCTCATTGCTATCTTTACTGAGAAGCTGTTTTACTAAACATTTTTTGAAAACAGCTTTAGCTTCACTGGTAAATATGTTTTATAAAACCAAAGCCAAGAAAATTACTTTATTAGTGAAGACGAACTGGACCAAACAATTCATGGGCCCTGTTGTAACACGGGGAAGAGGGCATGGGCCTTTTTTCACAGAGCGATATTTTTTATAGGTCCCTAGTCTGATTTTACCCTAAAACCAGATTGAAGAGAATATTACCCATGAGGCTCCAAAAAAGTCCGGCTGCCTTCTATGGGCTTTTTCTTTTCATTGAACTTACCTATGGGGCCTAAAAACTAAATTCAGTTATCTTCATGGTCTTCTCGTTAGTTTATAAGCACTTTATTAGCAGTATTAAGCGAGGCCCCTATAACGAAATAAATGAATAAAGTGTAGAGCTTAGTTTGTCTGTTTCAGATTCGGAGTAATGTTGTGTATGGTTTAAAGTTTTTATAGTTGAATAAAATTAAAATTATATACTTTTTGCAGAAGTATATATATTATATTTTAAGTAAAAATGTACTATTGTGAAAATATATTATTTAAGGTTCAGTAATAATATATATTTAATTTTATGCAACTATGAAAACTTTAAACCATATGCATTATTACTCTAAATCTAACAGACAAACTGAACTCTTCACTTCAGCCGGTTTTGATTAGGCATTGAGTACCTAAGCCAACGAAAAGGCCATATAGGTAATTGAATTTAGTTTTTGGGTCTCATAGATAAGTTAGAAAAAGTAGCCATGAAAGGAAGATGGAATTTTTTTGGCCTTGTAGGTAATTTTCTCATATTTTAACCCCTAAACTTTCAAACCATTTAAAGTACATTGCTGTCCTAATTTTGATTTATTTAAAATGTTGTTTTATATTTTTAGTTCACAAATTCAATAAATATTTAATGAGGTTTTTGAACCACAAAAACATCTCGATGATTTTGAAAAATACAAAAAAATGTGTGAAGATAGACTCAGATATGCTAAATCTAGATAAAATATTTACACAACTTTTAAAATTAGTTAAAACCATCACAACCACATGTAATAGTTGTAGGAAAATCATTGTTTCATTTTATTATTTTGGTGGGAAACCATTCAGAGAGGCAAATAGAACTATTTGCACCAAAGGAAAACATCTTGCTCTCTCTAAGGCACCATTTGGCGGCCTAGGTGGACTCCGGCCCAAACCACATCCTCAGTTAGTCCTACACTATTACTCTCGACAAAGATTATTCCTGGCATATGGACCCGGTATCTTGAACCTATGCATCTGTTCATCTGGGCTTAAAAAAATCAGGCTTTTGTTGCGCGAGAATTTGTGCCCCAACAACAACGTCCATAGGCACGACAGGCCTCAGTTTTTTGTGCTAGGCTAGCCCCTACTTTTTTTCCAAGTATTTTGAACCACATCCAAGTTCCAAGTGCATCAATGACTCAAAAAATACTTGAAGTTGTTTCAAAAAAAAATATACATGAAGTGCCCAAGATAAACGAATTGGATAGAAATCCTAAGAAAGTTAATTCGTCATTTCTGCTAGAAGTTACATGACATTGGCTACATAATGCTTTTTTTATCTCACACACTAGTGCCAGCCGGCGGACTTACGAACGTTTGAATCAGTAATAGTAGAGTTAACGGAGTGTCCTCCTGATAGTTAATACGAGGCAAATTACATGACATTGGCTACATACACAACGGCAGGCAGGTGCTTTGCCGAGTGCAATTGCACTCGGCAAAGCCTTTATCGAGTGCAGCACTCGGCAAAGAGCTCTCGGCATATCCCTTCACGGCAAAGCGTTCTTTGCCGAAAGTGCCGCACTCGGCAAAGGATTTGCCGAGTGCCAAAAAGACACTCGGCAAAGAAAAACACTTGGCAAAATAAAAATCAAAAAAACCCGAAAATAAATAGCAAAAAAATTTATTTAAATCCGGGAAGGGACCCACCGCCGGCGCCCGCTTCGTCTCCGTCTCCGTCTCCGCTGCAACTCACGGCATTTTTCACGTAAATTTCACGGCTAACGCGGCCGGTGGGATTCGAACTCGTAACCTTTGCCTCGCGTGGTTCCTTGTCTACCACCTGCACTACACACTCACATGTGTCTAGTTATCGTTTTATTTCCTCAAATATTATAGCAAACCGAGTGTAAATTGCTTGTTTGAGACTCTAATTGAATTCAAATAAAAAGTTATCAACTATAAAGTTTTATAACTTTTCGAGATCTACAACTTTCGTTTAGATTGTTTTTTCATCCGAAGTCGTTTTTCAAAATTTCAAAATATTCTTTGCCGAGTGCTTTTGTTTTTGCACTCCGCAAAGAATATTTTGAAATAACAAATTTTTCATTTGAACTAATTTACTGCCTCAAAATGTGGTTTAAAAAATTCTTTGCCGAGTGTCAAAAAAAAACACTCGGCAAAGAGCATCTTTTTGCCGAGTGTGACACTCGGCAAAGAAATTGCGCGGTGTTAAAAAAAATTCTTTGCCGAGTGTCTTTTTTTTTAGCACTCGGCAAAGAAGCGCTTTTGCCGAATGTCTTTTTTGGCGCTCGGCAAAGAGCTTATTTGCCGAGTGTTTTTTTTTTGCCAAGCGTTTTTTTTTTGACACTCGGCAAAGAAATTGACACTCGGCAAAGACCATTTTTCCCGTAGTGATAATGCTTCTTCATCTCACCCATTGGTACCAGCTACCAGAGCGATTGAGAACCATCCTTGCGTCAGTAATGGAGGAGAGAAATAGAGTTAATGAAAGAGAGTATATCCTCATGATAGTGAAAACGAGGAAACAAGGAGTAAATATCTAGGCACCTAGATTGTTCGTGATTGTTTTATTGAGATGACACAACAGATAACTCCACTTATTGGATCCATTAAAGGGAACAAGATGTCTTTTTATTCTAAACTACTGTATGTTTTATCCTCATTTCATCAATCAATATTAATTCTATCATCAGTACTTGGTTGCAATTATGGGTAGCTAAGATGGCTTGGTAAGTAAACTTGCTTAGTCTTTGAGAAATTAATATTGAATTCTTGAATTCTGTTGGATGAATTTGTTTTTATGGGTGTGTATCTTTTGATGCATGTTAGCTTGTATTCATGTTAATGCTAGCTTGTATTCAGATATGGGCATGTTAAGTAAAATAGCATGTAGTCTAGTGGTTATGAGAGCCTCGGTAGTACCATGAGGTCCTAGGTTTGACTCTCCATGGGTGCGAATATTTCAGAATTTAATGACATTTGTGCTTTTAATGGTAGGTGACGTTCCCTTCGACAGCGATGCGCATGTGATGGCTTAATCAATCTCGAGGACTTATTGGCTTCGGTCTTGAAGGTACTCATAGAGATAGGGTTTGTATGCGTGTGTACATAAAGTTGAGTGTGCATGCGTTGTGAGCGTCTGCGTTCTGTGTAATCTTAATAAACAAGAGACGGGCATGTTAAGATGCCTGCCTCTGTTTATTTAGAGGAGGACAACCTGTCTGCATCTAAAATTATTTGGGAGAATTAGCTATATGGCTCTGAAAAACTGCTCTTAGATGTTTGACTTTTTTATTTGAATTTGGCTCTATGGTTTTAAAACAAAATTTATTTGGCTCTATGTCCTTCCGTCAGTTTTGCATATGTAACGGTGTTAAGTCAAGGGTAAAAAGACCATTTTACCCCTAAAAAAAAAAAATAAAAAAATAAAAATTTGCAAGATTTTTTAGAGACATGCATGTGGGTTAATGATGGTAGACTAAAACTCAAAATAAATTTTGTGAAACTCAGTTTTTTATTTTTTATTGTATATACTCAAAATATACAATAAATAGACAAAGTTTTGTTTTTTTGTCAGGGATAAAATGGTCTATTTACCCCCGACTTAACACCGTTACATAACTAAAACTGACAGAAGGCCATAAAGCTAAATAAATTTTGTTTTGAGGCCGCAGAACCAAATTCAAATAAAAAAAGGGTGAAATACCTAAGAGCAGTTTTTTTTCTAGACACTGATTCTCCTAAAATATTTTCAATACGAGCCACAGTTTAAGAAGTGTAGCACAACTACACGCCTACTAGGGCTAGTTGAGCTATTCATCAATAGAGTCATGGAAATGACTAGCAGTTAAGATGCCTGCCTCTGTTTGTTTAGAGGAAAACCTATCTGCCTCGAAAAATATTTTCTGTACGTGCTAGTACGAGCCGCGGTTTGAGAAATGTAGCACAGCTACGCGCCTACTAGGGCTGGTCGAGCTATTCATCAATAGATACATGGAAACATCATTCAGTATGTCTAAAACACTTTGCGCTCTTTTTTATTTTTCAAGAAAGCTAGGGTTCTTTGAAAATCAGAATATAATGATCAGAGCTAGTTTTCTATGATTGCATACCTGCATGGTCACAGATAGTGGGTTACTAAGCAACTTCTATGACGAGACTAAATCGTCATAACAAAATGAACAAAATAATGCCACGTGTATGATGATGTGGTACATATAACATAGCAGATGTCCAGGCGAGTGATGTGGCAAATGACATGGTAGATGACTTGGCAATTCATATTCGACCCATAGAGCATGGGCGTTTTTATTTTTAATTACAATCAGCCCAATTGATCTAAGGGGCCCTTGATCTAAATATTTTTTGACCCAACTACAAATTGGCTTTTATTTTTGGCTCATCACGGCCCAACGTTAAAATTGTGGGCTAGCCCAATTAAAAATATAACTGAATATAACCACAACAAATTACACAATTATATTGTGAAAGGGTCTCTAGCCAAGTGTTTAGAGCACCTAAGTAGCATTTATCAGGTCTGTGTTTGAATCCCGGAGTGAATTAAACAGGTCTAAAATAAAAAAATAGTTTGGTGTTTCTGTGCTGACTTTGGTAAAAAAAGCAAATACAAAAAGCATATTCTAGAATACAATTTCCAACTGCATGCAAAAAAACAGCAAAAGCATGCATACAAAATGATTCAGCCAAGTATATAAATTCCAGCCAAGTATATAAATTCTGGCCAACTAAAATGTTTCTACAGCTAGCGCTAAGTTCCTGTACCAAAAAATTTCACCAAACAGCCAGTCCAAGTCCCAGCGTGTATCCTACCAGTAGCGATTAACCAACGCCAAAAATCCTGCATTCCAAAAACCAATGCATTCCAACCAACATGCAGCCTGTTGGCCAGTGGCGGAGCTAGGAATTATATATAGGGGGGCCAGGACAATCAAATGCATATAGTATGCTATAAAATTTCAATAATTAATTATGTATGTTGTAACAAATTTGCGATGAAAAATATAACGGTAAGCATAAATGGTTAAAGGAACTAACATGCCCTTGATCTATTGAAACATCATTGTAAAAAGAGTCAATTGTTGTCCTTTTTAAGTTTCATGATGATTATCCTTCAATATAAAAAATAATAGTTTTATTAGCCAATTATACAGGCATTAGCTCTAATTCTCTAAACCGATGGACATAAAAATTAGAATAAAACTGAACAGAAAACATACCTGCTAGTGCTAGCTGCTGCCTTGTTGCCTGGATGTATTCGTCAGCACGTGCTGCGGCAGTGCGGCCTGCAGGCAGATCAGACACCGTCACATCGGCTGGATACAATGAGACGAGCGACGAGGTGGTGCCTGTGTCTCGCTGCTGCCTTTACGGCCGGCGGCGGCGGCGGCAGTGCAGTGCAGCACGATCGTGAATGAAAACTGAATGGTGATCGACGCGGGTCGCACTCGGCTGCTCGGCCTTCGCGCTCGTGGTTAGACAGTTCGGTTTTCTGTGTATACGCACGTAAATGGACTTGGGCTGCACAGAAGTATATGTTTTTTTCACCAAACATTGGCTGGGGCCATGGCCCCCCCCTGGCCCCCCTGCCTCCGCCGTTGCCGCTAGCAACCAGTAGCTCCAACCTGCAAGCAACCAGCAGCAGCACAAAAGGTCCAGGTGCCTGCCAGCAACCAATATGCCCAACCTGCAACAACCAGCAAAAGGTTCAGATGTATGTTTTCAGTTGCTGCACGAAGATAGAGTCTAGACTGAAACAATAGGAAAAAAGCACAGGTTTAGGTTCAGGTTCAGGTTTTTAGGTGCAAAAGGCTCACATTTTGATAGCTTGTAATTGTCGCGCTTTGTTGTCGACCACTTTGGTTACATTCCGATAGTTAGATCAGAATTAATTAATCAGGGAGCAAAAATGATGCTGGATTCAGTGCAGTAAATGGTTTCTGATGAAAAAAAAAACTCATGATTACTTCTACTATTATATGATTCAGCAATGCTACTGCTGTTTGATTAAAAAATGTGTGGCTGTTGATGGCGCAACCAAAAAGGACCAAATTTTCAGTTATAATAGCATGCCACATTTTGAGTTATAAGAAGTGGATGTAGAGCTGGAGGATGCTTCACACTCTACATATTTATATCATGTGATACTAATCGCACCTCATGCTACAAGTACATGCGGTGAACTTTTTTCACTTGATACTGATTAATATGTGACCATACATGTGCCGGTCCACTAACAGAGCTTTATGGGTGTATAGTACAAAAAGAGCTATCTCGTCCATGCAAAGATATGGTTGGTTCGAAGAGTGAATGCGTACAAACTAAAACAGAACTCCTTCCAGAACTATATAGGGTTTCCAGTTTTCTACAAATACTCAAGTGAATACAAGCCAGCTAGGACCACATCGCATGGTAGTAGGCTAGGCTCGTGCCTGATGGTCGGAGCATGAGATGTTCACAAGAGTTCAGAAGAAGATGCTTTTATGTATTAGGAATAGGAGGCAAAAGGGACAGTGAACAGCGATGCGAACGGGGATGGGGTGGCACCATCGCCCTCACTAGAACAAAAAAGTAGTAGTGGCCGTGGAGAATGCGACCTGCCAAATCAATCTGTCAGTGCCAACGCTGGCGAAGGTTGCTAGATCCAAGGTTATGGATCTAGCCATGGAGAAGTGAAGCTCTGGCTGTGTTGATGGGGCAGACATCACTCAAATGATAAGAAATGTAAGTTTCTCACCATCATGTATTCATGATCTAGTACAAGAATTGTAGCACGACTATGCAAGTAAACCTCAGTTGTTTCTTGGCAAATGCACTACCTTTCATGTATTGTAGAAATAACATGCATGATTTGTAAGAAAAATAAAATAATTGATGAGAATGTCTTACCCACTAAACATGGAGAGCCATGTAAGATACCATCTCCGCATGAAGATCTAGTTCTTACCATTGTAGCTAGCCAGGACTGCAGATGGCTGACCAAATTAAAAACATATATTTTTTATCCAATGCACCAAGGGAGAACTAGGAGGCCAATCCCTTGACGACATTCAGTGAGCCAATAACATTGTTTTGTTGGATGTTTTTAAGCTCACTGGAAAAACATTATAATCTTATCTTACTATTACAATTTAGAGGTTCCAATAAAGCCTCCATGTTATTTCTTACTGGACATGCTAAAAAACATAAATAATCAGAGGCATCTTGACTTTCATTTAGTATACTCTAATTTCAATAGTAAAAGATCATCATCTAGGTTTAGTAGGGATTTGAGGCAACGTTAAGAAGTTAGACATTAGATTAACAAGACAAGGATATTCGGTATAACTTTTGCATTAGGTTTGATTTTTTAAACAACCTCGAGTAGAGAGACGACATAAAAGTTGTTGATGAGAGACTTTTTAGTTCCTTTTTTCGTTTAAAATCATATATGGGCTCAAATATTCATTACATGAACTTGTTCATAAGTGACGTCGAAGTGGAGTGGTAGGGGAGGTTCTTTTGAGGCCAGAAATTTTGAGTTTGATTCTGATGGCCACACAAGCTGCAAAAATCCTGTGTGATTTTCAACACAGAGTTTAGGGTTTAGGGTTAATTAACATTTTCTTCTTTTTTATTTCTAGAGACATGCCATCTTACTCCTCTAAAAATAAAATTCTAGGTGGTTGGGTGTTGGCCTACCTATAATTTCTACATGCTCATGGACAGAGGAGGATAGAGCAGCCATCTCTAAAGACCGTCTTTACTGCCTCTAAAGATAGGTCCCTAGTAGTTATTAACATATAGAAAGTAAGTGTGTTTCAAATATTGGCACCTACAAAGTACTCCCTCTGGACCAATTTCTTAGGGATTAGAAGTCAAAACCCGAATACCAGGGAATGAGAGCAAACCATATGCGTGCGGCTCGTGGCTCCATAACATTTACGTAGGTGCCTCCTACTTTCATGCGTGCAAGCTATTCTCTTCGAGTCCTGATGAGTGTTATCATGTAAACGATTGTAGTCCCCCATGCGCATGCAAACGCTTCATTGCAACAATGCCACATTTACTGCCATAGAAATTCTAAGCACTAAACACATCATTTTAGCTGCAACGCCCTACAAAGCTGCCTGGATGAAAAATGAGAGAATGCCTAAGAAAGCGGTCTGGAGGGAGTAATCATTAATTCTAGCACGGATAAGCCTACCACTCTATATAATGCCTCTTCTCACAATTTTACACAAAACACCACGGTTCAATTTATGACTACCCACATACAGTTTCACTAACTCATTTGGAATTCGATGCAAAATGGAACAATAGCATTGCATGGCACTCCTCACACTACTGCTGAAACATTATAAACGTGGGCTCGGAAACCGCAATCACTGCTGGTGGTTTCGTGATTTGGTAGCAAGATGGGTGGTGATGGTCACCTTCAAAACCGTTGGTTTGAATCTAGCTAGGGAACCACCGTTCTGCCGAGGGCTGATCCGAACTGGGACGATGGGCCACCACACTGTGCCAAGTGCTGCTTTGGGGTGTCCGCTGTCCATGCAGAAAGAATATCTTGGCCAAGGGCTGCCAAGCTGCTATAGGGCCACCGTTTCAGTGAGAGAGAGAGAGTGAGAGACAGAGGGAGAGAGAGAGAGAGAGATGGAGCTGTGTGAGAGGGAATTAAAGGAATTCCATCATTTTTTTCATGGAGTCTACTAGATACTACTAGGAGGCCCCAAATCTATTAACTGGACAGTTTGGATGCAAAACTAGACCATAGTAGATGTTGATTAGTCAAGATTAATCGCTAGTCATAGGGTAATTGTCTAACTTTCATCTAGGAGATGACACTTTGACACCAGCAGCAAGTGTTGGAACTAGCAGACCACAGTTTTTGACAGATCAGTATACCAGAGAAGGACGTCAATAAATTGTTACTGTTGTATGTTGGGTTTTCTTAGATGGAACTAGAAAAATATGGCAATATGTTAAACCAAAATTGGAGGGGTGGCGTGAAGTATTCTTTTTAATGACAGGGAAACCATCCAACATTTTTTTGGAGGATTGTTCATGTAGTATTTGGCTTATCACCCCTCTTGAATGTCACTATTTTCTTCTGTATGTGGTTACAATAAACTGAATAAAAATTGTCACTTTGGGCCAGCTTTTCATTTCCTGTGTTGATGTTCCATCTAGTTATAACATATGCCACATTTTCAGTTCCAGGAGTGGATGCAAAGCGGCAGCACACTTAATTCACTACGTATTTATATCCTGTGATACTAATCTCCGTCTTGTGCTACAAATATATAGGGTGAGCTTGATTGTAGTATGTGGTCATACCCGTGTCAGTGCACTCACAGAGCTCGATTGGAGCCTAATACGTACATCCATGCAAGATAGGTTGGTTTGGAGTGCGTAGAAACAAAATGGATCTGCTTCCAGCACAACACTTGCAGCACAACACTTGCTATTATATTAAAGAACTAGTTCTATCGTCACAACATACATAACTGCCTATATATTGTGTTTCCGGTTTTCTACAAATAATACTCAAGCGAATATAGGTTATAGTGTAGGGTAGAGGCCAGGATTGTTCCAGATGGTGGGAGCATGATGTTCAAGAGTGTTTGGAAGAAGATGCTATTATGTATTAGGAATAGGAGGCAAAAGGGACACGGGGCAGTGTTGCCCCCAGGGATGGGGGCACGGTGGTTCTCCCTAGAAGACAAAAGTGATCTGGTGGCGTCTAGCCATGGAGAAGGGAATGCCGGGGAAGCGTTGATGGAGATGCTGCTACCGCCTTTAAGCTTTCTAGGAGAGGAACCACTGTCATCTATGCACGGTAAGGAAGGTTAGAGTCACATCTCAGGATGCCATGGGGAACCTTTCTAGAAGACTTGAATATCTCTCTGCTGATCATATGTCTTTTATTGGTTCACATCTCATATCCACTTTGAGTGGCGTCCGCAAAGGCAGAAAGCCTGACCGATGTGTAATGATCCAATAAAAAAAGTACGTTTCTAACCATCAGGATGCAGCACAAGAAATGTGCCAGCAAATGAGGTGGGGGGAAACTTGAGGGCAAAGGAATAGAAGGCGATCAGGTGATTCTCCGGCGATCGTGCGTATCTTCGACGAGGTGGGGTCCTGCCCCGCTGGAGTCCGACGGTTTGGGGCGGATCCTCCCCTCCAACTAGTTCAACCTCGCGGAGAGCCGGGCGGTGGAGTGGAACGTGAGCAATGGCGACGGTTGGCTCATCTTCTCCTTTCTCTGCTCCACCCGACTCCTCCAGACCAGTTCCCGTCGCGGCAGTGGGCGGCAGAAAGGCGTGGTCCCCGGTTGGGGCCTTTCTCCGATCTGACCGTGCTCCCCATGGTAGTCACTTCCCACTGCTGTCGGAGGTTGCGAGCTGCCGGAGCAAAGGGAGAAAGGTTTGTATGCCGATTGATACTTCCCATAAGCGATTTGGGAAGATGGCTAAGGAAAGCTCCTTCCACTTCGAGGAGATTCAACAAGCATCAGTGAAGATAAAGTTGGTCCCAATTAGCTTGAGTTGGAACATCCATGGCGATCCGGGGAGCCCGCCAGAGTTGGGGGCGGGAAACAGAGTCCAGGAGCAGAGTTCAAAAGGTTGGAAGGGACCTACTGGTCAGAGACCGTGGTTTAGGATCCCCCTATGGTGAGGATAGTTGCTGGCATCCTGGGGCGAGCACCAGGGGAGGAGCCACACGTCGACATCGTAGGCGGTGGTGAGCATGAGGTGAGGGATGAGGGAGAGTCACCACAGCTGCCCCCCCTCTCAGATCCGTCATACCCCAATCCCCAACTAGAGCTCCCCTCACTTCCTCGCAATTGGAGGACCTCCCAAACCCTAACCCCGAATTGCCTGATTCATCCGCCAACCCAAAATGTTCCAATCTTTCTAGATTTGTTGGCCACCTGTGGGGCAAACCAGTCAAATCCTTTGCATCTGCAGTTCGAGTTAGCCCGGCTGCGGTTGTTGGGGTGAAGATGTATCAAGGAGGGGGAAGGAGAGGGCATGGTTGGGGTGGCGGCGCTGGTGGGTGGAGGGGTGGCGGAGCGGGAGGTCCAGGAAGAGGATTTGCAAGAGGGGCCCAGGGGAGAGGTGCTGGGCGTAACACCTGGGAACGCCGTGATCATGGGCAAGGGGATAAATCTGAAGCTTCGGGGGAATCAGCTCAACAGGAGGCTAGGAAACATGATAGTAATGAAAAGTGGGAGACAGCTGCAAAAGCAATAGGCGAGAATGCTGAACAAATCAAGGACCAAGACCTGAAAGAAGGGGAGAAACAAGGTAATGATCTCAGTGCTGATGCTACTCCTCATAACAATGCTCAGAACAGGGTTGCTTGTGAGATATGTGGATTGTTTAATCATAGAACAAGAGACTGCAGGAGGTTTTATTGTGAGATTTGTGGGCTTAATAATCATGTTGCATATGATTGTAAGAGGTGTGCACCATCGAACTGTGGTCCTGAGCTATGTGCTGCACAAGTGGAAGATCAAAGTTTTTTCTTCATTGAAGAAGATATAGACCATAGAGTGTCTAGAGATAAAGAAACCATTGCTGTTATTTCCATCATTCAAGGTCAAGCCTCTAGGAAAGACATTGAGAGGGAATTCATGGATCGAGTGGGGTCAAGTTCCTGGAAGTGGATTGCTAAGCAAGTCAGTGAAAGCAGATACATTATGAGATTTCCCAATGCTCAAAGGTCAAGGAGTTGAGTCATTTCCCTGCTTTGACAATGAAACATGTTGATGCTCAAATGAAGATCACCCCCTGGTCTCCAAATCTGAGAGCCAAAGGGGAGCTGCAATAGGCTTGGTTTAGGGTCATGGTTATACCAGCTGATCAGAGGTCTATAAGAACTTGTGCAAAAGTTGGGGGTCTAGTTGGCAAAGTGATTGAGATAGATAAGAAAACAAGATTCAGGGCTGACTATGTTAGGATGAAGATTGCCTGTCGTGATATAATGAAAGTTCCAAGGGTAGCTAAAGGAACACTTGGTATGTTCTTCCATGACTTCATTTTTGAGAGGGAAGTCCTAGAAGTGGAGTCTGGTAGACTTCTCACCAATGGTATCCTTGTTGGTGATAAGGCTCCACCAAACAAAAAATTCAAGCATGACTCTCAGGGGGCCTTTTCTTAGAATACAGAACATGGCAGATCTGGTGAGCTTGACAAGCATGAAGGTGGGGGAGAAAAAGACAAGCACAAGCAAACAGCTAAATAGGTCTCTCTAATCATTTCAGAAAAGAAGGCAGATGGAAGCAAGAATGATGGTGGCAGGCAAAATTATGCAAGGCAATCTGCTCCTCCTAAGATCAACTGTGAAAAACAGGTGGACAAGACCCCTATCTGCATAGCATCAGTTGAGAACGAGGTGGGGGTGGTGACTGCTGTGGTGGACAATTCAGCTAGTTTGGTGAAAGAAGGAAAAGAAGTTATACAAGCAAAAGGTAAAGAAGTGGTACTGGTGGGCCCTGAAATTCAGAATGAGAAAGTGCACATTCTAGATCATTTTGATGATTCTAAAGGTGATAGTGATACTTTGAGTGAGAAGTTGAGAAGTATTGGTGCATATCAAGATGATGCCCAACACTCTCAGTCTAATGATTCTACAAAAAAATTGCATGTGTTGAAGGTTATGAATGAGTCTAATCTTGAGGGGATGACTCACATCATGATGCAACAGTTCCAGAAATCTATGGGGAACAAGTCTCAGGATATGGAAGCTGCTGTTGAAGAAGGGCTGATCAAGAGTTCTATGTAGAATAAACAAACAGATGCTCAAATGGTTGAGGAGTTAGTTAACTATTCTCAGGAAAGCATCATGACTAGTGAAGGACTGTCACAAGACAAGAATCCTGCTATGAAAAATGATAATGGTGAGATTGCTATGGGTCGTAAACATGACTCTTTCATGCTGGAGAGGGATGTGTGTACACAACATGAATTAGAAGAGCAAGCAGTAGGGTCACTGGATCACTCTACATTCAAGGTGCTGGAGGAAGCAGAGGAAGACAAGATGGAAATAGAGGCAGATGAGCTTATTCCTGAAAGAAGGAGTGAAAGGCTAAAGAAAGAAGTGCATCTTACAACCAATCAGAAGATTGAATCCATGGCATCAAAGAGGGCTCTTGAAGGTAACAACAATAATAAGCCTACCTCTTCTGTTACAAGTTCTTCTATGCAAGCTATTGCTAAAAATATGGGAGTTATTGTTAAGTCCGATATGTTTGGTAATTTTTACTTGGGTGATGATATTATTGCTGTTTAGAACAATTTGATTGAAAAAAGACAAAAGATGAATTATGTTGTAGAAAATACTGAAGTAGTAGAATTTAATATATGTGAGGAAAATGATTGTGTTGAGATGGATAGTGATGAGAATTCTGATGTTTAGATTATGCTGTCACAAGTAAGCAAAGGAAAAAAGAAATATGAAAAGAAAAAAGTGAGAGCATCCCCAAGAGGGAGAAAGCAAGATCAAGAAGATCTTGGCTTGCATACCCATGATTCCAAGGATAGTAGAATTCCTGTGGATCTGGGAAAGAGAAAAAAAACAGAAGAAAAAATAACAGTAAAAAGGATTGATCTGGAACTGTAGAGGCCTCAAAAAAAACGGGTCTCTATGTTCTTAAAAAATCTTATCTTTGAACACAAATTTCACTTTATTGGGATCCAAGAAACTATGATTGCTGATTGCAATGACTCTTTGCTAAGGAAGTTTGACATGAATCAAGATTATCTATGGATGTGGAATCCTTCTAGAGGCAAGTCAGGTGGGATTCTAGTTGGAATCCAGATGGAAAGATTTGATGTAGGTTTATTCAAAAAAGGGGAGTACATGATCCAAATGAACCTGTGGGATAAAGAAGTTAGGAAAAAATGGAATTTGTTGATTGTCTATGGTGCAGCACAAGAGGAGAATAAAAATAAGTTCTTATCTGAATTATCTCATTTCTGTGCATCAAACAATGAGGCAATTTTGATTGGTGGTGACTTCAATATAATCAGATATTCGAATGAAAGAAGTTCTAATACTGGAGTTCATAGACATTCACCTCTTTTCAACTCTCTAATTCATTTCTATGAATTAAGAGAGATCAGAATGAGTGGAGGTATTTACACACGGTCTAACAATCAAGAGTATCCCATCTTGGAAAAATTGGATAGAATCTTAGTCTCTAAAGAATGGGAAGATCTTTTCCCAACTGTATCTGTTGAAAAACTACCGAGAGAGATATCAGATCATAACCCACTTTAAGTTTGATATAAATTGGATAAATTGGATAAAAAACCCTGAGTTCTATCAAAAAGTTTGAGTTTGATATAAATTGGATAAAAAACCCTGAGTTCTTTTCCTTCCATCTAGTTTAAGTTTGATATAAATTGGATAAAAAACCCTGAGTTCTATCAAAAAGTAGAGAGTATTTGGTCCAAACCTTGTAGAGCTAAATCAGCTCTTGATCGTATTCAACAAAAACTTAAATTATGTAAACAATACCTCAAAGGGTGGGGTTTCAATTTGCAAGGAGAAATGAGAAAGAAAAGAAAGGAATGGCAGAAAGAGCTGGGCGAATTAGAAGAAATTGAGGAGAGGTTGGATTTATCTGAATCATAAATAGATAGGAAAATGTGGTTGTTAAATGAAAATATGAAAAGTTTAGAACAAGAGGAAGTTTACTGGTATCAAAGGAGCCATGCTCAATGGTTGCTGGAAGGGGATATTAATACATCCTACTTTCATAAGATAGCCAATGGTAGGAAAAGGAAAGGTAGGATTGTCTCCTTAGAAAAGGATGGCCATTTGATTGAAGGTGATAAACAGCTGTTGCAACATGCTTCCGAGTATTATGCTGAGTTGTTTGGTCCCTCTGAAGAAAATGATATTTAGATGGATCTAAAATTTTGGGAAGACATACAAAAAGTATCAGATATAGATAATAGATTTTTATGTAGAGAGTTTAGTGAAGAAGAAATAAAAGGTGCCCTATTTCAGATGGAAAAAAATAAGGCAGCTGGCCCGCAGACAAAATACCAATCGAATTCTATCAACATTGTTGGAATATTGTCAAAAAAAAAGATATCTTAGAGATGTTTGAGGAGTTCTACTATCAAAAGATAGATATTAGTAGAGTTAATTATGGGATTATAACTCTTGCCTAAAGTCAAGGATGCTGCTAAAATCCAACAATATAGACCCATATGTTTGTTGAATTGTCTGTACAAGTTAATAACTAAAACCTTGACAATCAGGATAGAATCTATTTGTGAGAAACTCATTCACAGGTCTCAATCTGCTTTTATGAAAGGGAGAAATATTTTGACTGGTATTGCTTGCTTACATGAGATACTGCATGAAACTAAAAGGAGGAAAGAGGTTGGCATTGTGTTGAAACTAGATTTTGAAAAAGCTTATGATAAAGTTAGATGGAATTTCTTGTTCTCATGTCTGGAGAAAAGGGGTTTTGATGATAGATGGTGCAATTGGATTAGACAGGTGGTTTCTGGTGGGACCGTAAGTGTAAAAATTAATGACTAGATTGGTTCATATATCAAGAGTTATAAAGGAGTAAGACAAGGGGACCCCTTGTCACCCATTCTTTTCAATCTGGTAGCTGATTGCTTATGTAGAATGGTGGTAAGAGCACAATCAAATAATCTGTTCAAAGGCTTAATAAGTCATATTATCCCTAATGGGGTGGCCATTTTGCAGTATGCAGATGACACATCATTTTTTTGGATAATAGTATAGAAGGAGCTTTAAATATGAAAATGCTACTATACTCATATGAGTTGCTGTCTGGCCTAAAAATCAATTATAACAAGAGTGAGATTTTCATGATAAATGATGAGGAGGAGTGGGGTCAAATATATGCTGATATTTTCAAATGTCAAGTGAGTATCTTTCCCACTAAATATTTAGGGGTGCCTGTGAGTCCTAGTAGGCTGAAAGTAATTGATTGGACACCTCTGGTGGAAAAAAGGAAATAAGAAATTAGATATTTGGAAGGGAGGTTGTATGTCAATTGCTGGTAGGACCACTTTGATTGATGCTAGTCTTAGCAATGCACCAACTTATCACATGTCTGTATATTTGTTACCTAAAACAACCATTCATGACATGGATAAAGCTAGAAGGAAGTTTTTTTGGCAGGGTGGTGGCACAAAAAAGAAATATCATTTAATTAAATGGGAAAGTATTTGCAAAAGTAAGAAAAAAGGTGGTCTTGGTATAAAGAACCTGAGAAAAATGAATATCAGTTTACTGTGTAAATGGTGGTGGAAGTTAGAAACATACTGTTGGTCATAGGTTGAATGATTCTGTTATGTGGTATGATTTAGTCAAAGTAAAGGAATTTTATCTTCAAAATAGAAGGGTACAGATTGGAAAGGGTGATAGAACTAGATTCTGGTTGGATCCTTGGGTATATGACATACCTATTTGCTCAATTGATCAAACTTTGTTTGCTTCATTTGAACAAAAGAATATCTATGTTGCTGACGCGTTGGCTGATGGTAATCTTACCTTTAGGAGATGGTTACATAGTGATCTACAGGAAAGATGGGGGGCCATTTTGTCAGATGCTATTTTGTTTAGACTGAATGATGAAAGAGACTCAATTCAATGGAAAAGTGGGAGGAATAATAGGTTCACTGTTAAAGCACTTTATAATAGTCTTACAGTTAGTGATAATGGTAATGATCATAGATATATCTGGTCAGAAAAAGTTCCTGCAAAAATCAAGATTTTTTTATGGCTAACTGTTAA
Source organism: Chrysopogon serrulatus (assembly GCA_015844335.1). Lineage (NCBI taxonomy): Eukaryota > Viridiplantae > Streptophyta > Magnoliopsida > Poales > Poaceae > Chrysopogon > Chrysopogon serrulatus. The sequence continues at coordinate 129,656 of JADLZL010002884.1, forward strand.
TAATGCCATTCTGACCAAAGAGAATTTGAAAAGAAGAAATTGGCAAGGTGATCCTAGTTGTGTTTTTTGTGATGAGGTGGAAACTGTTGCACATCTATTTTGTCAATGTCCAGTTGCAAGAGTAATATGGGCAATTGTGGCAAAATGTTTGGGTGCTTCGAATATTCCCACTGACATTAATCAGGCTTGGCTTTGGTGTGAGCATTGGTTTAAAAATGGGCAGAAATTTTATACTTGGGGTGTGGGAGCAGTTTGTTGGGCTATCTGGAAGTGTAGAAACAAAGCATGTTTTGATAAAAAACTTATTCTTAGCCCGATGGAGATTGTTTGTCATATGTGCTCCCTAATGAAGTACTGGGCAGGTCTGTATGATGAAGAGGATGCAAAACAGCTACAGGATGGCGCTGATATTCTACTGAAGGTGGCCAAGGATGTTCTAGCCACCCAGACGGCAAGACAGGTGAACCTTTTGCTGCTACAAGACACTGCTGGAGAGAATGATGAGGATGCATGAGTCTTCTTATGTCTTTTGCTAAAATCTGGAGTTGGTAAAGAGGTGGTTGCTGGCTGTAGTTGTAAATGATGGGGTTTGAATTTCCTTTGTTTTGGTAACTGCTTCTTGGTGTGGCTGATCTTTTGCAGTTGTAGTTTCCCGAAGTTGGGGTGGTATTAGAAACTTTGGCTAGCCCTGTTTGCTGTTTCTGTCTAAAGTCTAGTTTCTCTATATCTCTCGTTCTTCTGTAATATCCCCAAAATGCTTGTATTTCCGTTATCAGTTAATAGAAATGAGATATCTCGTGTGGAAAAAAAAGAAATGTGCCAGCAGAACTATGGAAACTGTGTTAATTTTTTCGTGAGTGTTCTAACTTTGAGGTATTGTTTGAAGCTAATATGATTCGAAAGAACAAGAAAATTACTGGATGAGATGTGATTGCTAGCTACTAACCATGGAGAGGCATGCAAGGTACCATCTCCACATGAAGAGCTGGTTGTTAATCTCTGTCTCATCTACCATTGTCCTCTAATAAAAAATGGTGATGTGGATTCTAAGAACTAGTAGAATGCCCCGCGCGTTGCTGCGGGAATGAAGTAAAAATATAAGGAGTTTATAATGGTCGAAACTACGTATTAATAGATATATATATGGATGTAGTAGGTCAATTATGGAGGTTGTATCTATTGACATGGTATAGATTATTTAAACTGGGCATCACCCAAATCTCATCTATACGCATGTTTTGAAAGACCACATGTAATCCATATGATATACAGTTTTGCTAGGTTTTTTTCTGCTTAGAAACAGTTTAAATTTTTGCAAAAAAAGTTATCGAAATATATCATGTGGGGTCTTATTTTGAAAAGTTTATTGCGAGGAACACCATGGTGTAATTGGATTTTAATTACGATACTTAGTTTAGGTGCTACGACTTTTTTTCTATTTCAAAACAAATAGGTAGTGGGAAAAAAATGAGAGCCTTAGTGGAGCGCAGCTACGATGATGTCATCATTGTTGATTCGACCAATCACAGGGCAAAGAAATAGGCTAGTGGGGGTTAGGATTATAGGAGTTATAGATACCTTACGTGGCATTATTAGAGCCCCCCTTATAGAGATCTAAATGCCTAAAGTCAGGGTTGGTTTTTAGGATGCAGAGAATTTATAGTGGTAAAGCAGGAAAACAAAATAAATTATCTTTGGAAGTGCATATAGAAAAAAACTCTTCATTATACAATGCTGTTTGGACAATTACACCATGTGACGCCAAGATAGGGAAAATACAACCAAATCACAGACACTAGCTAGTACGTGTGACCGACAGCACTAGGTTATGTAATGGAGCCATAAGCACTCTGAACATTTCCATCAATAACAGACCACATGCCACAAAGCATGTTGAAAAATTAACAAAAATAAGCCCCAAAAGTAAAGTTTTCCTTATTGGCCCAAAGCTATTTGTAACTCAAAAAAGCACTAGTACAGAAAAGGCACATCTTGGCAGTTCCAAACGTATTTCTATGAGCGTTTTTCGGAACCGCCAAGTATGGGAGGCTGGTCATTTCTACTGGCGGTTGTTTGAGAACCACCAGTAAAAATCGATTTCTACAGGTGGTTCTCTTAAGGAACCGCCTATAGAAATCGTTGCCCAAAAAAAACACCCAAAAAAGCAAAAAAATATTTTTAAAAAGCCAAAAATATTTTTAAAAAGTCCACATATTTTTCGCGTAAAATCACGCGCTACGCGGCTGGCGGGATTCGAACCCGCGACCTTGGCCTCGCGATACCACTGCACCACACACTCACTTGTGCCTACATCTCATTTTTGTTCTCCATATATTATACAAACCCGACGGAAAATTGAATATTTGAGGGTCCAAATGAATTCAAATGAAAAAATGTTCAACTACAAAGTTTCATAACTTTTCAAGATCTATAACTTTCATTTATAGTGTTTCCCCATCCGAGGTCATTTACAAAATTTGAATTTTAAATTTAAAAATTTCGTTCATGGTTTTCCATAAAAAGATAGTTTTCTATAACTTTTATTTTGGAAGTTTCTCCATCCGAGGAAGTTTGAAAAACTCAAAAAAAATTAATTTCAAATTATTTCTACAGGCGGTTCTCTTAAGGAACCGCTAGTACAAATCGATTTCTACTGGTGGTTCCTTAAGAAATCCGCCAGTAGAAATAGTCGATTTCTACTGGTGGTTCCTTAAGAAAACCGCCTATAGAAATCGTATTTTTACTGGCGGTTTCTTAAGAGAACCACCTGTAGAAATAGGGCCGATTTGTACAGGCTGTTCCAAAGAGAAACCGCCAGTAGAAACGGAACGCTAGTGTCAAGAGAAATGGATTGTTTACTAGTGAAGGCTCTACTCCAATTATTCCAAAGACTGGGTACAAAACCCCTGAAAATATTGAATGTAATTTTTTTTGTGATCACAGATGTTTTGAACCACGACTGCTGCGGCCATAGTTAGCCCAGGCTGCCCACACCGGCTGTCAAGCCAGCTGCATCAACTGCCACAGCCAGCAGCCAAGGCCTGCAAGGCTGGAAGTTGATGAGTACTGGTCCGATCTTCCGAGAGGTATCCGCTAAGTTTGATTTGTGGAGAACTCGACGTTGGTGATTCGATCGGCTTTAAATCCGACACGATTCGAACCCTACAACCGTTACACCACTGCTCCGTTGGTTATCAACCAAGCACAACTTGATTGACCTCGCCAACAAGGCTTTCCCTGCAAGTGAATCGAATAACACAAGCAAGAAGGTTTCAAGCACGCAATCTGAAATTATAAATATGAATGACGCGAATATCAATTGAGGGTTCAAGAACTCGGTTCCAAAGGATTAATCGACATAATGGAGGAGATCAAGAATGGGGGTCCTGGATCACTGTAAAAGGATTTATCATCACAGTTACAATGAACGATTCAGTTTTTTCTATGGAAAACTAAACTTTAAACAAAACCCAAGTCTCAAGAGTGGCGGCTGCGAAAATATAGATGTCCTAGGGTTGGAGGCGCACCAGGGGGGGCGCCCACAACATGGGCCCCTAAGCCCAACTCGATACAAGGCCAAATTGGCCCAAAAATAGGTGTCACAGTACCTTTTCGTGATTACACAGCATGATCCACGAACGTTCTGGAGCTAGGACCAAAACCAAACTGACGGCGTCGTCGTCCCCTTTCCAATGCATATTCAGACGCCTAATTTCGACGTCGTATGAGGAAGTTATGATCAAAACATTGATGACGTGTCTGCTGAATCCAAAGGTGACGTGGCAGCTGAGTTGGAGATGAGCTGCAACTTAGAGAAGACCATGGCGCCGGTGTGTCCAGCGTGGTGATGTCCTCATCAGAAGTGCAGCTAGGTCTGGCCGATGGCTGGCCAGATTAACGATTCATTGTAAAAATTTTTCCTATTGAAGAGGCACCAAAGTGAGGACTAAGATGCCAATCCACGAAAGAAATTTGACGAACCGATGCACTGTTTTGCGCCACATCGATAGTTTTGGAACGCTGATTGGTAGTTTTCTGTTGCATGGTTTTTAATATCACTGGAAAACTTTTCTAGAATGGTGATCACCTCGTATTGCATAACTAAATCACTAATCGTTCAGACTCTGGAGGCCAACACAGACACTGGCACATTTTCAGTTCACGAAGCTGGTGCAAAGTGGCAGAGTATCTGTAGTGAGCTTGATCGACTCTAACATGTGGCTACCATAAAAACTGCACTTAATTCTCAGTCCATTTTTCGAATCAACTACCATCATCCTATCACGATGCTGATGAGAAAATCTTCCATCTTACTATTACTAATTAGAGGCCCCAACGGAGCCTCCACGTTAATTCTCACCAGATGCGCTAGAAAAAAAGATAAATCATAGAAATTCTCACAATAATTAGAAAGATCTGGCCATCAACTTGATCGCCGTTATTTTTAATAGCCATTAGATCTATTCTCTAAAAAATTACCCACCTGCCATTATTGAAATAACACATAATAATTAATAGATCTAACTGAAAAGAAAAAGATAAATCATATTCTCACCCCATCCTACCTCACACGTTATTGAGTTTTCCTATAAAATTACCTATATATCATTATGGAAATAACGCATAATAGTTAATAGATCTAATTGAAAAGAAAAACATAATAAATCATATTCTCATCTCATCCTACGTCACGTGGTATAACCAAGCCCCGCCGTCGCAGCCGCCGGCCATACTAACGCAGCTTCGATCAATGAGGGATAGATCAACCTTCCAATCCTCCACTATGCTACGTCAGGCTTCCATCAGTCAGGCCGATACAGCCTGGACTTTCCTCCCAATCATGCCTTGCCGTTTCTTGGAAGGCCCTATGATCGGCCTTGGAAGGGAGCTTGTGTTAGAGCTTGGATGCGAGCTGCACCAGGGGCTGCTGGCGTTCTCGCTCTGGGTTCCGACACAGCCATCTATAGATGCATGCAGGTAAACTAATAATCATCAATTATCTATTACTTTGTTTTCTAGATAATGATCTATTACTCTATTAGGTAGATGACTATCTGCATGGCTTTTGATCGGTGACAATTTTGAGTTGTTTGATTCATCTTAAGAACCTAAGAGGGTCATAAAGATGCTGAAGAAGCAACTCGGTGCATGTAGGAACGGGCCAGAGAACGAGGCCGTAGATTTCTTCAATCTTATGATCCACGCGCGACTTGGAAAAACCAGAATCGACCTGAAAAAACCGACCTGGGAAAACCAGAATCTGAACTGTACGCCGTGCAGGATTTGCTGTTCCTGATGCCTTTTGCCAGCCAGATCATGTTGACTGGACTAATTGCGATTCTCGAGTTTCTGATAGATGGTAAGCAAGTTGTTGGGTCCGGACTCCAAACCACAAATTGAAATTGTTATTTGGTCTAAAAAAATTGAAACTATTGTCATCGCATTATTTTTTTTCTTTTTATGTGGTGTTTTCAAGAAGCGCATGAAAATGTCCAGAAAAGAAGGGTAGATCCAGACTCTGAAATCACCTAGCAAAGAGTACAAATCTTTGAAATTCGCATCTGATGTATGGCCAGAGATAACATTGTATGTGCTTTGTTTAATATTCATTGTGTCATCATTTAATCTATCCCTATCGTCCAATGGCAAAACATCCATTCCTACTGCTCAGTCCATTGGTGCTACGTTTGTATTATATAGGCATATTACAATAGAACTCAATATTACCATTTTGTTTTATGTAACTTTGTAAATTAATATTTGCAGGCACATATTTCTAACTAGGTCCAGAAACACTAAAAAGGCTTGCTATGTGATTATGTCATACCATCACATTCTAGCTGGACTGTGTATTCATTAACATAAGAAACTATCTATTTTCACCTTTTGATTTCCTAGAGCTTGGACATACGAAGATAGACATTCCTGCAGCTAAACCCGGCGTCCTTTGTCTACAGGCATTCTGTTCTTGCTGCACGTGTGAGCATTGGCGAACTACGAGATCTCTATCTACATTGTTGGCATGACACCACTGAGCTGTAGGTATGCTACTTTGCTCGCTCATACTACCATGCATCCATGCCAATCTCTACTCCATAGTTTTGGTCGTACACATATGCAAATTAAATTAAAGAACAAATACATCACATGTTTATACATAAATTATCCCATGTTTATTAATATATATATAGAAAAAGGTGTGCCAGAAGGAAGATCAAAGAACGTTAATCTCTATATATTGCAAATTTTGTTAGCATGTAGTAGTAGATTTTATGATTTGAAAACAGATGATGTAATACTTGAGAATAGATGATGAAATCATATTTAAATTGAACTGCCAATATATCATTTAATGATATCCATGTACAATCCATAAACATAAGTAAATCAAGTAAAATTTTCAAAAGTAGTATATAACCATATAAAATATTTACATTGATCAAAAGTAATGAAGCCTCTACGTTGATTCTCACCGGATACATTAAAAGCAATAAATTTTAGAAGTCTCACAACATTCAGAAACATCTATCCTTTTATTTACTAGACTAGAATAATCATCATCGTCAACAATAAACATTGGATCTATTTGTTTTTATAAAAAATATCCACACCTATCATAATGAACAATGTGTAAAGTAACTCTCTAATTTTGCTTCTAATAACTACCCACATATGTCATTATGAAAAAAGATTAAATTAACCAACTAAATTTGTATCTAAACTACCCACTTCCTCAATTATAAAAGATAATTCAAAATTCTTCCCAAACTTTGAATTGCAACTATACACTTTTTTGTCATCACATAATGTAATTAAAATAACCATCTAATATTTTGTTTTAAAAATTATCCACATGTGGCATTAGGAAAGATAATGCAAAGTAGCCTAGATGTTTGCATCCAAACTACACATAAGGAAATTATGAAGTAAAAATGTAAAATATAAATTATCATACTTAATTTGTACATACTATAAATTACACTCTTTTACAATTATTACATTAAAAGCAAGCTTGATTATATATTCCGCCATGTCGAACACGTATCATATACATATTAGGGAAATATTCATTTTAACAATTTATCATGTGTGTAAAAATGTTTTTTAAAAAGGTATATGTGCAAATGTTCCCTTAACAAACTACATAGCAAAGCCACTAATAATTAACTTGAAATTTTGTTAATATTAATACTCCTTGATATATAAAAAAACTCCATAAGTTGTTATTGTCAATAGAGTTATTGTCAATAGATTTATAAATTTGGGCTAACATATAATGTCTTATCAATATTGGTAATTTAGTTTTAAGCACTATGTATTTTATAAAACAATACTACTACGAATGAAATTATGTGATAGTGCCATGTGCAAGGTGAGACAACTACTTATACAAGATTATTAATAGTATAAAATAATCACTAGAAATTCAACTTAGCATGTAGCAAAGGTATGAAATAAATAATACCACAAAAAACATAATATTAGGTTTACCACTAAATAACAAATCCTATAAACTATAAATACAGGTCCCCAATATAATGAAGCCTCGATGTGAATCCTTACGAGACCCAAGTGATAATATTTAGAAATTCTCTAAAAAAATCAGAAGCATCCAACCACCGATTGTGTAGTAATTACAATTCGATCCTTGCTATTTTCTAAATAATTACCCACCTCTATGAAAGTGTAAATGAACGTAAGGTGACCTAGGAATCTGTATTTAAATTACCCACTTATGTCATTAGATACATAATATATGCATCCCCTTAAATTTATATGTAAATTACCACTTCTGACATTATTAAATCTACATAAAAATTATCAGTATATTGCATTGTAAAAAAAATATCGAAATAACCCTGAAGTATATATATGTTCAACATTATGCACATCTCTAAATGCCAATATAATAAAATTTGTTTAAAGTGCATGCATGTCGCATACTTATGCAATGAGAGATAAATATATATGTTAGATTTCAGCAATCATGGAAAAAGATTTCCTACACTAATAATACTAACAAACTATTTAGTGTGATTAATAGCCATGTCATATAATTATATAAATTATTATTTAGATAATTATACACTTTAACTAAATGATTCTACATATATTTATTAATAGTACAACCATGCATAAATATCTCTATGCAATAAAATTTAAATGTCTCGATAGGTGGGGAGGATACTGCACACTACAAGTGGCTATATCATCCTATTCTTTGAGATTTCTTAGGTGTAAATAGTCATTATAAGGCTTAATCAATAATATCCTCTTGAGGTTAGCATAACTGTGCATCCTAGATCTCCTGTCAAGCTCTGAATTGATTTTAAGCAATGTTGGTTAGGTTCAAAGTGACTGTGTAGGCTATCATTATACTTAAGAGCGTATTTAATGACCTAAAATCCTTATATAGCAATCAATAAGATTAATAATTGAAAATCAAAACTTAGATTCATTGATATCATAATGTATTGACGAAAAACATATCGATCAATAATTGATAAGTTTACCACAATTAAATAGATACTACAAAGTATCTGCTGTGGCTATTGTGTTAGAAAAGGAATGAAAAGAAAAAGGTATAATATGAGATTCTAACCCGTGCGAGAGCACGGGTTGATGGACTAGTGCATTCAAAATATACTTATTTTCAATAGTAAATGTGAGGTAAGTAAACAAAATGTTCTTCACACCTAGCAGAGTTTCCAACTGCCGTATTGATCGTAATGGAGAAAATAGGACCACTGTCGCTATCACAATATAACTGCCTATATATATATATATATATATATATATATATATATATATATATATATATATATATATATATATTGCAATACCAAATATAAACCGCCAGATGCAAGCACAATACCCCAGCAGAGGGCACGATCTGTATAGTAGGCTATATATTTTTTTTTTTGAAAGAACAGGAGGGGTTTTACCCCCTACTGGTAAATGCATTAATTAAAAGAAAAGTCTGTACATCAAACTCAGGAAACAAAAAAGGAAGTGAAGAAAATGAAAAAGATTACACAGAGGCTTTTAAAACCTAAGCTAGGACTTGTATCCATAAATCCATTCTTTGGTGCAGATCAGCTCTTGCTCGTAGCTTAACTAGAGCAAACTCCTTCTTGAAGATAGTCTTGCAGCGGCGAACTGAGTGTGGAATACCTCGGAAGATAACATCATTTCGTACCATCCAGATGGACCAACACATTGTAATGATAATCTCCATGGCAAAAGGCTGGCGAAGCTGATCCCTGAAACTTTGTACCATTTGACATGGGTCTTGTATGTTGGGCACAACAACCTGAATGACTGACCAACAAGCCATGGCAAACGGGCAGTGGAAAAGAAGGTGACATAAGTCTTCAAGCACACCATGGTGGCATAAGACACAGTTATAATCAGGGAGGTGCATTTGTTTTCTCAGAAGAAGGGCACGTGTACTTATTCTGTCCTTTAGGATAAGCCAGAAGAAGATCTTCCTCTTGTTCTGACAACAGGATTTCCAAATCCACTTGAATGCAGCTGGGATATTCCTATGGCCAATGAAGAGGGAATAAGCTTTACTAGAGGAGAAGGAAGGGGATCCCCAGGAATAAGACCATATGTCACTTGTTTGCTGCAAATGGACATCGCGAATCAGGGCCATTAAGGACTCATACTGCTCAAAAGCCTCAACTGATAAAGGCAAATGGAACATTTCGTGGCCAGGAGAAGTAGATTTGGCCTCACACATAGCTATGTTACTGTCTTTAGCAAAAGAAAATAGCTCTGGGTAAACCTGACTGCATATGCCATGCCCCCATTGATCATGCCAGAGGAAACAAGACTGTCCATTGCGAATAGAGACAATCGCCAGATCTTTGTACTGGGATAGAAGCTTGAGATTGTCCCTCCACCAGAAGGATCCTTTGAAATGCGGACTTTGTATGGGAAGGCGATTTCGAGGATAGTATTTGTGCCAAACCAGTTGTACCCAGGGAATCTGTTCCTTGTTAAAGAATTTATGCAAGTACTTCAGGAGTAAGCATTGATTCTGGACTGAGATGTCAAGCACACCAAGACCTCCCTCCTCTTTTGGCAAACATACCATGGGCCATGCTGCTTTAGACGGTTTCCTACTATGAAGATCTGAGCCCCTCCATAAGCAGTGTTTTCTATACTTATCGATCTGTTTTATGACTGTTTTGGGGAGTAGGAAGCTGCACATTGCAAACGTGGGTAGGGCTGTAAGAACAGCATTAGTGAGCTCCAAACGGCCAGCTTCACTCAGAAGAGAAGAAAATGCAATTAATCTTCTTTCACATCTTGAGACCAATGGCCAGAAGTCTGCTACAGATGGTTTGGTAATGCTCAGTGGCAGACCTAAATAAGTGAAAGGTAGGGAACCAACAGAGCAACCAAAAGCACTTGCCAAACTTTGAATCTTTTCATCTGACAAATTGATGGGTATCATCATGGATTTATCGAAATTGACTCTAAGCCCAGACATTTCAGCAAAAGAGTGCAGCATTCCTTTGAGGTGTTCAAGTTCTGTTAGGTCCCCATTCATGAAAATAAGGGTGTCATCAGCATACTGCAGAATTGGGAAATCTTCATCAAAAGGAATAGGCAATGGGAGACTGAGGGAGCCATCTCTGGTTGCTTTATTTAAAAGAGATTGGAGAAAGTCTGCTGCCAGGACAAAGAGGAGTGGTGAGAGAGGGTCACCTTGCCTTACCCCTCTTCTACAATGGAAGGTTTTACCTGGGACACCATTCAGAATGACTGCAGAAGTGCCGGAGTCAAAAATAGCTTTCATCCAGAGTAACCATTTCTGAGGGAGACCCTTATGCTCCATAACTTGCATCATAAACTCATGTTCAATCTTGTCAAAAGCCTTTTCAAAGTCAAGCTTTAGAATTATAATCTCCTTCTTGGATTGGTGACACGAAGAAGGGGAGCATAGGATATTTCAGATGAGATTGATAATTAAAATACCTTTGTCTTTTGGGAATGAGAGGCAAAAAGGAAAATATTTGCATCAAAGACAACTAGGAGGGCTAGGGCTAGGAGAGAAAGATCTGAAAGGTGAGGTTAGCCGCTCAGCATACCTAGCAATGGTTGTTGCGCAAACCACTTGTGCATCCACCTAATAGGCTTCAATTCACCATCACTGATTCTCGGGCTTTTCCGCTTTTGAGTAGAGGCTCTGTGACAACAAGGATATACGATAATGAGCCAACACACCTTCATGGGCTGCCATTCGTTCTCTGTCCTTGTGGGCAGCGTGCGCTGAAAAGTTTCACCATTTGTATTGTTTAAATGCCATCTTCTTTCTATGCCTGGAGTGAGGACAGTGCGTGGTAGGACATGGTCCCTCGACAATGGATTTGGTATGCATGCGTCTCCCCTGGTACTGTTGTGACGGTGCCTTCATCGATGCACACTTGATGGACATGTGATGAGTAGCAGAATTTGGCTTGCTGCTTAGTGTTTGTCAATTTAAGACTAGTCTGACTTCTTTATTTGCATAGACGTAAGATTTACTCTATTTGTTGGACCCTTGGAATGGAAGCACACAGTACCAAGGATGCATGTCAAAGATTATGTAATCAGTCTACAATTACATGTCATGAGTCTAAGTAGGCCCTTGAGGTGTTGGGGCCAAGACGGCCCAATGGGGACCAACACGAACATATATATAGTACCTACGGTTACTTAGCATGGATACTGTAGCACCATCACGCGAGTCTGTCTAGGTTTAGGTTTAGGAAGAGTCCAGAAGATGGATTATTACTTGTAAGTGAAGTCAGGTTAGGTTGTGTCCTCACTATAAGTGTAAAGGAAGATGTAACAATGGAAATCTTCTCACTTCTCATGATGTATGATGGTGTTTTCAGCACCAATATATCTTCCTCATTTTCCTTGCACATCTGTGCATTTAGATAGACAACACAAGAAGTATAGTGGGTTAGTGTTAAAAATATCCTTACATGTTTTGCAACAGAGCTCTCACTTTTTTGTCGTATATCTCTCACACTCACATTGTTGATTCTTTGAATCTCACATTGAGTGAAAAGAACATAACTCACCTTTTTTTCTCACTCTAACTTAATTAGGCTATGTGGCTCCTAATCTCAATTGGATTTTGATTTTGATGTATGATTCGCATAACAGTTTGTGGAATAGCAAGCACGTACGTGCCATAATTCTTGATGTATTCCATAGCAATATAGGACATCAATGGTTGCAATGGAACCATCTGCATTGCCGTAATAATGACATTATTATAGGACATCTAAATTCTTCATATGCATTAACTTCTCTAAACTAAATGATCATATCATGCGCGTCATGTCTCATCAGCAGCTCTGCAAATCCATCTCATATAAATTGTTTGATCCCAAAAGCCAATGACTGATACGAGCATGTAACTTAGCACTGTGTACTATTAATGGACATCACGAGCATCACTCAGCCAATGGTGGCAACCAACAAGATAGATTAGCCCCCGTTCAAACCGGCAGGAGAGAAGAGGACACCATCCCAGCTGACGAGAGACCTGAACAACAACAGGATGAGCTATTGGCCACGTCGTGTGAGGGATGAATTGAGAGAGAATCACTGCACTATTCCATTACTAGTGGAGGAGATTAAATAATACAACAGCCGGAGCTGCACTCACTCAGCCAATCCTAAACTATACGGGAGTGAGTGGAGCCAGCCTACACTACCAAAATCCAGCTATTTGCCGAGTATCAAACGCTTTAACGTGTGTTTTTTTTTCGGACACTCGGCAAAGAATTCTTTGCTGAGTGCAAAAAAAAAAAAAAAAACACTCAGCAAAAAAAGCACTCGGCAAAGAAGATCTTTGCCGTGTATTTTTCTGGCACTCGGCAAAGACACATTTTAGAGTATATTTTGGAGCAGTAAATTAATTTAAATAAAAAAAATTTTCAACTACAAAGTTGTATAACTTTTCAAAATCTATTACTTTTATTTTGGCCATTTTTTAATTTAATAAAGTAAATTAAATCTATTTACAAATCTTACATATCTCTCTTGTAGTTTACGAAACTACAAGAGAGATATATAGGATTTGTGAACAATGTTTCTACCATTATGTCGGATGATCAAATGACCAAAATAAAAGATGTAGGACTTAAGAAATTATACGACTTTGTAGTTGAATACTTTTTAATTTGAATTAATTTTGCTAACAAAAAAGTACACTCGTATTTCTCAAATTTGAAATTTGAAATTTTGAAAGTATCTTGGATGGGGAAACACCCAAAATGAAAGTTATGTAGTAGCCAATTTTTCATTTGAATTCATCTTGTCATGTGAAGCTTGACATCTGAATCCGCTCAAATTTAAAATTCAAATTTTATAAAACGACCTCGGATGGAGAAACTCCTTAAATAAAAATTATAGATCTCGAAAAGTTATGAAACTTTATAGTTGATAAATTTTTTATTTAAATTCGTTTAGAGCCTCAAACAAGCAATTTTCACTCAATTTTCCATAATATTTAGGGAACTCATACAAAATATAAACACATAAGAGTGTGTAGTGCAGTGGTAGGAGAGGTGTGCCGAGGGAGAGATCATAAGTTCGAATCTGTTGAGCGCTTAGTCTTAAAAATACCAAAAAATTCCACTGAATGGAGACAGATGGTCGGTGGGGCCTTCCCCTCATTAAATTTTTCGGGTTTTTTCGTTTTGATTGAATTTTTCGGGGGTTTTTTTTGTTTTGATTGATCTTTGCGAGTGTCGGGCACTCGGCAAAGAAACCTTTGCCGACAGGTTCTTTGCCGAGTGCGCTTTGCCGAGTGCCTGGGGCACTCGGCAAAGCATCTTTTTCCTATAGTGCTAGCTGTAAACATGCAAGCCGATAGGATATTAGCTAATAATCTAGTCTATTTCGTAATAAACCTCGAGAACGAACTTGACTAATGGAACTGCCTTGATGACCTCCACACAGAATGGCATGCGGCCTGTTAAGGAATCTATAGCTCTACAAGAACGATGTCATCATCCAGACCCGAGGAAGCCAAATCCTAGCTACGGTGATACAGATCCTCAATGATCTCCCCTAACTGTCTATTGAACTAGCCGGCCGGTGGCATCGAATGAAACTACAGTCTACAGGCCCTCATGGAGCGCAGCGGCTCAGCTGGTAGAAAGTACATCACAAAACCACACACATTCAACCACGTCTCCGAGCCTATGCTAGCACGCCAGCAGCAACTCACTGGGTCTCATGAACTACCGGCACCACAAAAGGGCATGGCTCCACAAGTACATCCAGTGCTTGACCTACAAGCACAGCTAGTTCCCAAAGATAAGCGAGAACAATGTCACTGATGCCCTCACATGAAAGGAGTCCGATACCCGGAGCTGGTCGACGCGATTGGCTGCAAGGACTCCTTTACATTGCCATCAGCTGTGCCATCAGCAATGAGGCGGTCAACGCAAACCTTGAGAAACCCAAATGGAAACAAAAGGTTGCCGATGAAACTGACAACGGTCCTGAAAGTGACAATGGTCCCTCCTCTCTGAGGAGGAAGGAGATGATGCAGAAGGCGGCGACTTTGTCACCACGGATGAGCAGTCCAAGCACCAACGTAAACCACACCGAGCCAGCAGAGTTCATGGAAAGCATGAATGCCCCGTGCCCTCTGCACAGCTATCTGGTCAAGCGCTACAAAAGACTCCAGCAACATGTTGAAAAAGTTTTGCAGTTGCACGATCAATAATCCCCACGGGAGGAATGATCCTCCCACTGGTGAAGACTTGAGAAATGATAAAGATGGGTTCCCTGAGGTCAGTAGCACCATATAGCAGATTGGTAAGGCACAATATAAAATACAGGCTATAATAACAGGCATAGCCTAACATTTAATTACAGGCATAGCCTAACATTTGATTTTTGAAGTGAGTTCAGGGCACCTCCGACGCTGTACAGAGAGCAATCTAATGCAGCATTTAGTTCATCATCAACTCCAAAGAATCATCTACTTGTTGTCTACATTCCCGGTCCCTCCTATTCCTGTTGCATTTTGGGGGACGGTTCCTTTGCACCTGTTTGCATTGATCCCCCTCTGTTTCTTCCCCAGTTTCCTAATCACTGTGCTATTTTGTATTTTGCTACATCGAGAAATCATTATATGGGAGACCAGCTGGTAGTGGCATTAATCTGTAGGTGCAAATCTGCTATGTATTCACTTCTATATTCAGCAGCGCTGCAAATCCATCTGATATAAGTAGTTTGATCCAAAAAACCAATGCCTGATAGAGTCATGCAACTGCTGGCACTGTACTATTACTGGACATCTCTCCATATTTATTTACCATGTAGCAGAGTAGCAGAGACGTATTCGGTCTGGGAAGTTACCAGAATTTGTGATGCGTGGGCAAGTACTTTGAGATCCATCTATCAGTGATGGGAGACAAAGAGGGAAACTGAAAATTTTTACTTTTGCTCCTGAAACCGAAGAGGTGACAAATTACTGGATTCATATGGGAACTAAAGCTGGATTCATATGGAAGTAGGCTGCACTTGTTTAGGATTCAGATTCAATTTCCCATCTCTAATAAAACAAATAACACTTACCAAAAAAAAAAGCTAGATACAGCCTTTGAATCCATTAGTTTACCCATCCATATTTTCTGTAAAATGAACTAGAATCGGTGAGAAACATATGTTTGGGTGACTCTTCCTTATCTTGGAACTGATAAACGTTTCTGAATGTTCCATAGGGAACAACTTCCAAAAAAACATCTGATCCAGATTCTCCCAAAAATGTTGACATAAAACCCTCCCTTCTCCTAGTTATTCTACTGAAACAAAATAACATGGTATAATATGACAAGATCAGTCCGCACTCTTCTAATTTAGAGTTAACTGGTAACTCTTCTGGCACTGGCACTACCCTTCTATCATGTTGAAAGGATCCATTGATCTAAACGTTGGACAGCGTGACTCAAGGTTGGCAGACAAGGCCCAACCAGCAATGCAAAACCATAGGTCAAATAGAACTATTTATGCTGCTAGCTCATTTGCCATCTATATTTTTTATGAATTTTGGAAACTATATTTATTATTTCGAAAGATGATGGTAACTAATGCATTTTTAATTTTCTACAGGATTTTTTTGTTTTCAGGGAACAGGGACAAACCTTTTGCAAACTTTGCTTTCCAGAAATATGTGCCATAGTATTAGTCTCTCTGTTATCCTCTGTTGGTTGTTTGGATTGCTCAAATTGGCAATAATTAATAAACACACTCAAGGTCGTCGATTATGTTAGTGTCTTCCTTCGATCAAATTCTATATATGTTTGGATTGCCATATGTACGCATCCGACGAGTTTTCCATGTAGAAATGAAACCATGCTCCATCGCATCCCGTATGTTGCTTTACTTAATACATTTTCCATTGTTTCACCCAGTACTACCATGGGGACGTACACCTGGATCGTTTCTTGCATGCGTAGCTCGATTCTGCCAGCTAGTGCTGTGTCATCTTCCACGACATCCATTGCAACAGAGGCAGCCAGAACAAGTCAGTGTGGACAATGTTCTGCAATCAGGCCATTCATTTCTAGAACACGTAGAGGTTCTCATCTTTTATGGGTTTTTTCTGAATGACTTTATCCATGAAGTTCCTTCACCACCAGTTCCAAGAGACCCCTTAGCAGTGATAATTGTGTAGCAATGGTAGTTCATGTAACTCACGAAGCCCCATGAAATCTCTGTGACCTAAAGGCTGGTCGTGATTCGTGAACACGAGTACAGCAGCTTCCCTCATGCCTACCATTCCCATGAGATCATACCAACGTAACACAATGACTCATAATTTCCTCTCTTTTTTTTTCTTTATAATATTTGCATTGGGTTGTTTGTGTTAGATGTGCCGCACGAAACATGTTATATAGAGGGTATGCATACCAAGGATGGTACAATTTACTCTCTCTCTCTCTCTCTCTCTCTCTCTCTCTCTCACACACACACACACACACACACACACACACATATGACCTTACTATTATCTAGTAACTAGTGGCCTCAAAGGAGCCTCCACATTAAGTGGGTGTTTGTTTTCTCTTGGCAAATTGGTAAATGAGCAAATAGGCAAAATATTTGCTATTCTTTTGGCAAATGGATCCAAACAGCTGAGGCAAATGTTGGCAAATGGGTAAAATTTTGCTCTTTCCATTTGCCTCCAAGGAATGGCAAATTGTGGCAAATGCACCCTGGGGCAAGCGCTGGACACACACTACCCCCGAGTCCTCGACAGGCCCACCTGCAACTTCTCTCTCTTTCTCGTTTCTTGCGTATGCCTTCATTAATTAGAGACACATCAATCATTGTAGGAGTAAAGACAAATCTTTTGCGATGGGATCCAAATACCAAAGTGTGGCAAAAGTTTTACCTAAAATTTTTGCCACTTTCTTTTTGCTCTTGGCAAAAGCAAACAAACAGACCCTAATTCTAACATGTGATAGATATGCAGTTGGCATCCCCATCGAGAGTAATATCCATTGAATCTATTCTATTTTTTAAAAATATTCACCTTGATCTACCATTATAAAAAAAATATATAAAGTAACCCAGAATTTTGCATCTAAAACTTTCACCTCTTTTATTATGAAAGAGATTTCAAAATAACGTCCAAATGTTTTTTCTTTGCTAAATTACCTATTTCCGGTATTATGAAAGATAATTTAAAATAACCGTGTACTTTCTATCTAAGTTATCCACCTATGTTGTTATGAAAGATAATGCAAGGGTAATCTCTAGGTTTAGAATCAAATTAATAATGTTATATGTCATTACAAAATTAATATCTGGGAACACCTCAAATTATGTCTAAACTATCCACCTCAGCCTTTATGGAAAAAATAAAAAGAACTTTCAAATGTACATGCAAATCCTAATTAATTTGAGATATTACGATAAATAATTTAGAGTTAAATGTACCAAGGGTGCTCCAACTTGTAAAGGAGTGTCACATAGTCCCATATCATTGAAAAAGCATTTTTGGGTCTATAAATTTGTTTAACAATGTAACTTAGGTTCGTGGCAACCACACGGGCATGTATATATTTTACTTTTAATCCCTCTTCCCAGCTGCTCCCTTCCCTGCTATAGCAAAAGGTCACGTGGCTCTAAGAGTTGCTTTGTCGCAACCCATGCTGTACACCATGCAATGTTAAGAGCACCCTTAGAGTAACAAAAAAAAAAAGAATTAACAGACACCCAAAGTCCTCACTCTCACGGAAAAACAAACACATACATATTTGAAAACAACTAGGGATAGTGACCACTAGAATAATACACAGGCTATTGTCACTACCAAGCATTGGGGCAGTCAGCAAAGTGATGCCTATGGCTTCATTTAGACTCCAAATAAATCCTCATATCTTCAATGGTCAAGCCTGTGATATTTAGCACATCAGGTGAAGCTCCATTGAAGATATACTGATTACGGTGAAACACCAAGGATAACAATGAAAATAACACCTCGTAAACTTGAACATCAACAACATAATAAGCGCGAGACCACCGATTATTGAAGGAGGAAGCAGCTAGTTGAGGAGCAACGTTTTATAAGCCAACCCTTTGCAACAGCTCAAACCACAATTTCTGGTCCAAGAACCTGCTAGCTCAGTTGCCATGCGAGGCAGGGCCGGAGATGCCAGAGTCTCTTTTTGGATGACGATAACTTAAGTAACTAAGTTAGCAAGTTTTTTCACTGCCATATTAATTACACAATTCTTTTATCTTTTTATACAAATGAAAGATTTTGGAGATCCTACCGCATGCCGAGGAGTAAGGGCCGGAGTAACGTTAGCAAATTAATTAGATTTACGAGCGATAAGATATTAAATTGTCCTGGTCACCTCCATCTACTTTCCCTTGTCCATGACGATTATATATAGACAGATAGGACGTGCAACATTCACATATACTCCACTTTCTATGGTTAGATAGGCATTTGAGGCAGAAGGGATGAAAGCAAATGGTTTGTAGCAAACTGGAACAGGTCGCAAGACGTCCACTTTCTGATTGTGGCTTCTGTCCACATCGCTTGGGTATATGGCGGCAGCATCAATTCCTTGGGCTCTTTGGCAAGGGCGGGGCCACTGACCCACTGCTGTGCGTAAGCTATGGCGGCTTGCCCCTAAACTTGTGTGGTATGCAGGCCCCTCTGTTATTGCACAAGATGCAGGCTGACATTTCATTCAACATACTTTATAAAAGAAGTTTGGTAGTATGTGCATGCTAGGTCAGCTTTATATATAGATATGTTTTCTATTTCGAAAATGATAGGACTCTGACGTCCGTCATCTCCGAACTTGGCTCGTTCCTGTTCTTCCTCCCACAGGTCCGCTCTGTCAGCCCACGGAGCTATAAATACAATCCGACGTCTTATCCTCTCATTTGCCCTTCTCCTCCGTTCCCAGAAATCTCCATTTTCATCTGCCCGGTGCGCGTGGCTGATGCTCAGCTACCAGCCCTGTTCGGCCTCCCCTTCTCCCACCTCACAGGCCCTGTCCTCCACCAACAGCACCCCTCCTCCACGTGCGTCTTCCCTCAAGTCCGGCAACCTCCATGGCATCCCCTCCCTCCACTCTCCATGGCGGTGGCGACCCTCCCCCACAAGTCCCACCAGATCTAGGCGGCGGGCGCGAGCAAGCCATTGGCCCATAGCCAACGGGCTCAAGCAAGCACCGGCCCTCCCCTGCATAGACTGGAGCTGCCTTCTCAGATCCAACAGTGTCTCCTCTCTCTGTTAAGTATGTGGGCGCGTGGGCTAACACTGACATGAGCGTCGAGACGCTAGCGCCTGGATCAGATGTCCAGTGTTAGCACTACCCTTTCTATTTGGTTACAACAGGGTCTGTGATTCCAAGATACTATTTACTTATAATGCCTTAGTGTATCAATTTGATTCCACATCAAACCCTCAGTCTGGCTGTCTGAGTGACATGTCCTGATCCGTACTATTTTTCTGCTTACGAATTTTTTTCATGCGACATATTTATAGGTGTGTATGGTAACTAATATGCTACATGATTATAACCCCAACGTGACACTTTCTTGTAGCATTATTTCAAAATGTGACATATATGCAGATGCGTATGTGTGTTAATTAACGTACATGATCTTAGCATATTGTTTGATGAGATTTTGTACCAAATATTTCTCACATATGCGTATGTTTATGCGTGCTATGAAGAAGCATGTTGTATATTAATTAATTAACGTGTGCTAGCTATTTATGTGCTGTGATAATGAAAGTAGAAGCTAGCAAGTTTCTTCACGTAAAGCTGAAGGGAAGAAGCTAGCAAGTTTCTTCACAGAGGCTGAAGAGAAGGTATCATGTATGTGTGTCGACATGCAAAAGCTAGAAAGCTTGCAACAATTGTCTAGGCTGGTACATGCTACAGTTCGATGCATGCACTTCCAACGAAGAAGAGGCTAGCAAGCGCAGCCATATATATGCATGCACATGTATATATACGACTGGAACCGGCTGCGGCGTGCGTACGTGTGCGCCGGTTCTGTGTCATGTATTTCCTTAGAATTGTACGGCAACCGTGCATGGCCTGGAATCGGTGAACTATGAAATGCATCTACCGACTCCAACTTCTCTCTCTTAATCAAGAACTGCAACTTAGTTATCTCCTTTATCGATGATATTGAGGATGACAGAGGCTTGATTGACCATGAACAGCATTTTAGAGACATTATGAAGACACACCTACAATGGTTGCTCACGTTTCAGCAGATTTTTTTGGGAACAGCGATACACTAACAAGATTGTTAAATTGGGTGATGAGAATACCAAATTTTTTCATGTAATGGTGCCAGAAAATTACAGGAGAAACACTATTGCTCAGATCACAAGTAATGACGACAGAGTGGTCACTGATCAAATCGAGAAAGGCACCCTTTTCTGGCAGGAGTTCAGAGACAGGATGGGAGTCTCCTCCAATCCTCGCATTCTTTTCAACCACCAAGATCGCTTTGTGCCTAGCCGTCTAGATGATCGAGTGAAACCTTTCACAGCAGAAGAAATAGATTTTATTATCAAGCAACTGCTGGCAGATAAAGTATCGGCACAAGCATAGCATAGCAATTTGATTATGGGATGAGTACAGGCCAGCAGAGCTCAGAAGCTGTGTGTCCGGCCTGCTCAGAAGCGGTGTGTCTAGAGAGCAACCCAATGCAACCTAAGGTCATCTTGAACATTGAAGTGCCATCAGCTGTCTGTCTACATTCCCGTTGCCTCCTATTCCTGCTGCATTTTGGCCGGTAGTTCCTTTGTGCCTATTTGAGTTGCTTTGCTATTGCTATTTTGTATTTTGGTAAAGCAAAACCATTATATATATGGGCCGCCAGAAGGTGGAGGATTTTAGTCGGCACTGTAAATATATAGTGACGACCCAGCAGGCCAAACAATAGAAGAGGAGCGTACCAGCTTCAGTATGCATGGAAAAAGACTAAGAAATGGCTAGAGAGAGCCGTAGTTGTAGCATGGGAAAAGGAGGCAAAACGGAATTAATGGCTGGCAAGATCCTTCGTTTTTGCACTGGGTGTAGTTGACCATCCATCCAACATATACACAAACACGAAACAGTGGCTAAAGTATGTCCTCGGCGCCGGCCCATACCTGTCCGTAGCTTCTTTTCCATGAAATCTGATGAATCTACATGGAACGATCTTGCTGGCTGTCTCTCCCACACCTTCATCGGGTGCTGCTGATATGCATGCTATAAGATCCATTGATTGCCTTCTCAGTAACATCAAAGCAGGCGAGGATTCCATCTCTAGTTATAATTTAATTAGACTTCACCAATTTGGCAGGCAGCGAGGCAGAGGACTTCAGATTCTATATGTGTGCAGTAGTATTGGTTTCTCTGTTATCTGTTGTTGGCTTTGCATGGATCTCTCAAGGTGGCAATTAATAATAAAAACACGGTCGTCGTGACTATCAAATAAGCCTCCAACCAGTTCTCCGATCCACGTACAGAAATGAAACCACACGCCCCAATCCACGGCCAAACTCCATCTAGCATCTCGTCTCTTGATTTATTTTTCCCATCATTTCACTAACTGCTACCATGTATGTGGATTCCTCTGATCATTTGCTTCACACCCCGGTTCTGCCAAGCAAGTGCATAGTCCATTGCAGTAGCCAGTAGAGGCAGCTAGCCAGAGGAGAACTCATTGTGGACTCTGTGCACTGTACAGAAATGATTTCTCTTGGCGCTAGGATTCCATTTGTACAGGCGGTTCCTCTTAACGGACGCTGGTATTAAAAATCAAGTGGGGCCGGCTTTAGAACCGCCAGTGAAAACACAATAACACTGGCGGTTGGCTAAAGCCAACCGCCAGTCTTGATGGCTTCATTAACTGCGGTGGTTGGCTTAGCCAACCGCCAACGATAATGTACATTTACACTGGCGGTTGGCTAAGCCAACCGCTAGTGTTAAGGGAGCCATCAGCTTGGCGGTTGGCACCAGTGTTAATGTGTTTTCACTGGCGGTTGGCTAAGCCAACCGCCAGTACTAGGTCTGCTATAAATACCCCTTCTTCCTCCCCGACCAGCATAGTAACCCGACGCCAACCTTCCATTGTTGGCGATTTGGAGGTCCAGATTTCCTAAAATACAAGGGGGAGGTTTTGATCTTCAAATCTTGGAAGGATGTCGCTAAAAAAGGTTAGTTTATGCCCTCTTGCATCTTTCTAGCCAATATTGCTCATTTGTAGCTACTTTTTGGATCTAGGGTTTCACCATGAGTGAGAGGGGGAAAAAGCTAGGGTTTTCTCTCTATTTGATTAGATATGGTGATTCAAGATGGATTTTTTATGTATCTCTTAGCTCTTGCCATAATTATTTCTCAATTAAAGATTCCCCTCCACTATAGATTTAGTGTGTCATGCATGAATAGGTTTATTTTGAGAGAAGAAATTGAAGATTGTTTCTTATTTAATTGCTAGGGTTCATTTTCATTAGATTTAATTTTAATTATTTTTTTAGATAATTAGTAGTGTTAAATTTATTTAGAGAGAAGAAATATTTAATTATTAATAACTTGTTTAATTAATTACTATGTCTTTTTCTTCAATAGTAGTCCAATTAATTGGTTGGTTATATTTTTTTAGTTTGTATTAATTTTTTTGATGGGTTAGTGCTTAATTAAGTAGCTATGTATAATTATTTATTGGATTCAAATTAATTGGTAGATTTGATTAATTATATGTCATGCCTCCTCTCTCATACTTAGGGAACCTTAGGCCTCAACGTCTGTAATTTGGGAAATATACAAGGGCGAGATTTTCTAATTACAGAGAGGAGGTTGTTGACCATCAAAAGGTTAGTAAATCCATCATACATACCAGAGGTCAAAAGGTTTATTGATTAAAATACATTGATTATAATGAATTCGTTATATATATAGGTAACCGATGGAGAGATCATTCTGGATGTATAATTTATCAAGAGTAGATCCATCATACATATCAGAGGTCAAAAGCTTTATTAATGCCGCTAAGATGCATGCATGGAGAATGCAAATGAAGCACATACCTTGCCCTTGTGTAGATTGCAAAAATATTGCGGTCTTTGACGACACACAAACAATATTTTCTCATCTGCTCCGCCGAGGATTTATGAATGATTATTTGATTTGGACAAAGCATGGAGAGGGTAGCTCTACCCCATATCCAGCTATAAACCCTGCGAACATCAACCCCAATGGCGCTGATATGCTTGTTGACGGCAGATGCCAGTTCGTACATGAGACACAACATGAGAGTCAACCTGTTATGCCAAATGTTGATGATGAAGTGGTGGATGACGTGGTAGATGAAGGGTGTGAAGACGTGGAACTCATGGCTGCACTATTGCGTCGTCATACATACATCAAGTTAAGAATTCCATGACACATGTCTCATTACAAATTTGATCCTGCAGGGACCATTGGATCTGTTTTTTAATTTATCCTAGGGAAGGAAGGATACTGGTACTAGACTCCGCGCATTACACAAGTGAAGCTTATGGACCATTCTTGACAATCTTAGAACGGTAAGCATATATATATGCATGTTTTATTTTATCTATAAGAGTTGCATAATCACTTGGTGATTCTATTTGAGATCACAGGGCATATAGGTATTATAAGATATCAAAAGTTCCATATGACCTTTTTAAACAAGGAAAACCAATGGATATACTTCATAACTGGCCGGTACGTAAATTTATAAGTGCATATCATACATGTACAATTAATACATAGGATAATTCAGAAACTAAATAACTACTCGTTTATTATAGTGCCACAAGCAACCACCGGGAACGCTGCACTGTGGCTTCTACGTGTGCGAGTTTATGAGAGACAACGGACGATACATCAGAAATCTAGATAAGGTATAAATAGCCGTCATTTATAAGTTTTGTCATTAATGGTGTACAAATTGGTTATCAAGTGAAAATATATAATGTTAAATTATAAACATACTTTCTTTTCAGGCCTATGCAGAAGATCCCATAGAAAATTTCAATGAAAGGGCCTTATACAAGTATAGTTGAGGATTTCTGCTCATTCATCATGAAAGAAGCCATCCCACCTGAAGGGAAATATCACGATCCGAGCAGTGAATTAGGAAAGCCAGAATATAGAGCGCTAACAGATATTAGGCGTCTCAATCTTAGTCGAGATGATTATTAAGGCTTTCCTAATTAGAGAAAATATCAAAACTTTGGATGTAAATATATGTATGATACATATGTGATGTACATGGATTTATATTGAAGTATGCATGTATGATATAATACAATTTTGATGTAAATAGATCTTTATTCATGTAAATAAATGTATGATAGAATTTAATTGCATGTTATCATGAGTTTCAATATAAATAAATAGGTTTTCATTTGAATTTTAAAAAATGGCGGGAAACTTTCTACTGGCGGTTGACTTACCAACCGCCGGTGAAAATGTGATTGTTGGCGGTTGTGGAGGTGAACCGCCAAGTAGAAATCACATTTCCACTGGCGGTTGACTTAATCAACCGCCAGTAGAAATAGCATTTCCACCTGGCGGTTCTTAAGCAACCGCCCGGTGGAAATGTTCCATTTCTAGTGGCCTTTTCCCACCGGGCGGCTCGAGATCCGCCCGGTGCTGAGGTGTTTACCACCGCCAGCATTGCTCTTTTTCTGTACTAGTGGTGCAACCCAGCCGGTTCATTTCCAGAACAGTGTCTCATCATGAATTGTGGAATTCATCTAGTAGCATTTTGGCAGCACAAGTTCGACCAGTTCCCTGAGAATGTGAAAATAATCGTGTCGTAATGATGGCAGATGTAACTTGCTAATTAAGCTCAATCCCAGCACCTTGTTCTAAAGATGGCAGTGAACGGGTCTACAGATACTTCCGTTATGCCTATGAGTCCCATGAGACGACAACATAGCAAATGAGCAACATCCTAACTCTCACTATTTTCTTTCTTTTTCCTCTTCATATTGCATCGGGTTCCTATAGTAATGGTTGCACCGTGCAAAACATGATATATAGAGGGCATGCATGGCAACGATGGTGCAATTTCCTCATAATTATATATCCTACAGTTTATATTGTTGATGGAAAAAAAAACTTGAGGAACCATAATCTTGCATCCAAAATATTCACCATAAATATTCCCATAAATTCATATACAAACTACACATACCTATAATTATGAAAGACATTCAATCATTGAATTTGCATCTAAATTACCAACATCTATCATTATGAAAGCTAATCCCAAATTCCCCTAAGTGTCTCTAATTTAGCTACATCGACTACTACATAAAATATTTTTTCATTGTGCAAATTTGTCATACCATGTCCTAATTTGTCCTCATGGTGGTCCACAGGTGGAGCCCACTCACCTATGTGTTACCCCATGGTTTTCACGTCGGTGGGCGCATAGGTCAACATAAAGCCATTGGTCTCCAATGTAAGTCTTTTTCCCTACCAACACACATTCTCTCTATGTCCCTATTGAGCTTTTGTCCTACTCCCTCTCTTCCTCTCTCTTCCCACTCTCTTTCCTACTCATGGCCTTTGTTGGACAGCGCAGCTAGGTAGGAAAGGTGGATGGGGCCATGGTGCTGCTGGTGGAGGTGGGAATTGGCCGGAGGTGCTGCAGGGACGACCAACTCAGTCGCCGAAGGTGCACGGCCATGGCATCGCCTCTACTACCTTGGGGAAGAACAGCGAGATGTGAGAGCTAAACGCTAGCTTTTATTCCTTAGAAGCTGAACAACTTTGGGCCACTTTTACTCCATGCTGCGTACTAATCTAGGTCAAGATCACTAAACAACTTTTATTCCTTAGAAGCTAAACTCCAGCTTTTATTTAAGGATCATTGACATGCAACCTCTAACATAGATTTAAACATAGGACAAGATTACTACTTTGAAAAGGTAAATTTAGTTTTCTAGCACTTAGAAGAATAAGTAGGTTTGATGAAAAACATCAACCTTGCTGTGTTTTCACTCCTAGGCTTGTCTAGGTGAGTTTAGTGAGCAAACATCAATCACTTGTATTAATCACTCATTATCACAAGCATAGCAAGCTTTTGCAACATAGAAAAGACACAAATACAACATGATGGTTCTTATGATGCAACATGAAAATGCCTATGCTCATGAGATTCTTGTGCAATGCAAGCTTAAGACCTAGGGTGTTACACAAGACACTAAGAAAGGTCACACCTTTGGCGTGTAAATCGGCCTCTATTTTTGCTGTGATTTTGGTAAGTAGTAGTTGGTGACTTGGAATAGAATAGCATGTGAGCAATTATATTTACAAAATAGAAGTACATTTAGCTACATTATTCTTGATGCCATATATTAGACATTTTTAATGTACTTAGGATCCATAAAATAGAAGATGCAGAACCTAATATATCCCAGATCCAAAAACTAAAAGCAATGTTAGGAGGGGCTTCCTCGCAAAAAGAGGGGCTAAATCTACCCAGTAAATCATTAATCAAAATGCTAAAATCTACGATGCGCAGGTAGGTAAAGAAAGGCTAATTAATTACAGAATGAAGAACTGCATCTAAATTTTTAAATACTTGCCTGTGCCTAGGTACTCCATTGTGGTTATGAAATATAGTATAAAGATATTCACGTATCCTTTCGATGGTTATGGCAGTCTTCATGTCAAAATAAAAGGAAGTTCTTCTTCTAGCTTATTCTACAAGATCGGCCAAACACAAGGGCCTTGCTGCAGCATAAAAAATTTGCTTCTGCCAGATTACAATTGTGTGCTTTGTACTTGCAATGCTGATGAGGATCTTGCGCATTTACTCTTCCACTGCCCTTTTTCCTTGGCATGTTGGAGCAGCTTACACTTAACAGTCCCTAGTCATCTGGAGCCAGCCATCATTGTTGAATTTCTTAGAACTCAGCTCCAATTGCCTTTTTCTATGGAAATTATTATAACAATGTACTGGTCAATTTGGACAATGAGAAATGATTTACTCTTCAACAACATTACCCGTTCAGTCCAGAGATGTAAAGCTGTCTTCAAGAAGGAGTTTGAGGCGAGAAATTCCGCCCTCATATAGAGTTATGGCTAGAGAACTTTGTGTAATTGCCTTTATTTTTCTTCTTGTCTTTCTTTGTTTCTTGATTCTCTGTAAATCCTGTACATACCTTTTATTTTTATATATTTTCCAGTAGCGGGTCAAACCCCTCCTGTTGCATCAAAAAATATAATATAAACATTGAATATGTTTCCATGGTGTATATATATATATATATATATATGTATATATAACACATGTTAAATATTGATTATCCTCATGAAGTAACAATCCACGTCGAATTATCAGTTTTGATACAAACATTGAATTCTATAGTTCGGTATACATATTGAATGACTACGATATTGGTCTTAGATGATCTCAACCTATTGTGTGTTTACATTTAAGGTCAACCATTCTAGTCATTTTACAAGCACTTCGTTGTACAAACTTTTTTTTTTTCTCAAACACATAGGTGAGCTGCACATCATTAAATTAAGAAGATGAAAAAAAAGGTAAAGAGCCCCTTTTACAAAAAAACACAAACTATTACTGTGAGTCCGTAAGGACCAGGAACCGATATGATAACAATGAAAATAAGACCATGTAAACTTGAACATCAACAGCGTAATAAGCACGGGACCACCAGAGCAACGTTTTGTGAGCCAATGCTTTGCAACACATCAGACCTGAATTACTGGCGAATACACAAACTTATGTATATACAAGGCACACCTGCAACTCAGTTGCCAGGTGAGGCAAAGCCAGAGATGCTCGCAAGTTTTTTTTTTATTTCACAATTACATAAATTACAGGGATAGCACGTTTCTTCACTGACAATATTAATTACTTGATTTTTTTATTTTTATAAATCAAAGATCTTTTTTTTTCTTGAATACGCAAAAGATTTGCGCATCATTGCATTTAAGAAAGAAATTTTGATACAAGTTCAGTCGATGCGCTTGGGGATTACATGTTGTACAAGAAGCTCTTTCTCCTAAGCGCCGGGCCTAGAAGCTAATACTCGCCAACGTAGGTTGGCCGCCCGGCCTCGAGGCCGCTTAGGCGCGCGAGCCCCTGCGTCCCCTCGGCCGTGTTGTTCTGGGCGGGTCAGTGAAGAGCGCCCTCATGGCCTCGGCGTGCGATGTGGAGAGCTTGTCAACGAAGATGCTGTCGTATGCCTTCTTCGCCGCCATGCTGATTTTGTCAGCGCCCTCCAAGTAGCTCATGCGCTTCATGACGAGGTATACCCCGTGTTTGAAAACTGACACCCTCGACAGGGGCTGCTCGGATCTTTGAGATCCTACAGAACGCCAAGGACCTAAGGGGTGGTGGGTAAGCTGTAACCTCAGCAAACTAATGACATTTATGAGGGACGAGATATTAAATTGTCATGGTCACCTCCATCTACTTTTTGTCCAGAACGATTATATATACCCATGTAAGAAGCGCAAGACATGATATTCAGATACATCAATAACTTAGCATGAAGAAAGAAGATAGAAGGTATATGCAACTAGCTCCAAAATTAAAGCTGGTTTAATTTATGGGATTAGATAGGCATTGGAGGCAAGAGGGAAGAAGTTTCTAGACAAAATCAAAAGACCTGTCCTCCAGAGCAAGGGCAAGCTGTGCGTGAACCGCTGCCCGTTTGTGCGTTGGGCATCCATGATGTGGGCCCCTTGGCAAGGGCTAGCTGTGCGTGAACCAAGGTACCATACCTGCACATTGTTGTGTATGGAGCTCTGTGATTGGGCAATATCGCTATACAGGTCCCTGACGGTTGCACCATAAATCCACTATCGCTATTGCTGCGTTGAGCAGCATGCAAATACATTGGAGGACCTAGAGATGTACTTTGGTAGATTCATATGCTTTATTTTGCATTACATACTCAAATGCTATAGGTGCGCAACAGTACACCAATTGGGCCGAGTGCCACAAAATGTCAGCTTGGACATGGTCATGTTTGCTCTGCACCGGCACGTCACCTGCAGATGAGACAGTAGTTATGTACAAAGCATTGACACTTGTCCTATCAGAACTCTCGTGGTCATCCTTTGCTATTCCACATCTTGACCTTTTTAAGGTCTCCAATCTACTAAAGTGTGCTTGAGTTGACTGACAACAGAACCAGGCACAACCGGCCACTGCCCTGAACCGGGCCCACCCGAGATGCCATCCCCCAACACCACTTGACTGGCCACAGCACGACCCTCAACAATTCCTACCAGCCACGGCACCCTCCGGAGGACGACCTTGCTGATGAAGTCCGAGCAGTCGAGTTCTGTGCAGTTCAGTGGACGTTCACTCGCACAACGCTCATCCTGCAATAATGGTGAGTATGTCTTCATCTCGGCTTCCTCTACCCCCTCCACGTGCGCGCCTACACGTCGCATGCATCAAGCTTATCCCTGCCACGCCCTTGGTGTGATATCGGCGGCCATCCCATGTCTAGGTCAAAGGAGGAGCTTGGGGACCTCAGTGGTGGTACTCGGTGGGCCGTGCGGGCTTGACGGACGTGGTGGTGGACTCATTATTTTCGTTTTGTTTATTAAGACATTTCCAGAGGATGTAGATCTAATTTCCAGAGGTCTGAACTACACGTGTGTAAAAGGAACCCGCTAGTTATTATTTTTCTATTTCCAGTGACCATGTTCTTGAGGCTGCAGGGACTCCCAACCCTAAATATTTTTCCCTGTCTATGAAAAATATACTACCATAGTAGTGGTTATTTGTCCGATTTCTGAAAAATACCACCACAGTAGTGGTTATTTTGTCAGATTTTAAGGCAATATGCATGCGTGACAAGGTGAGGCAATATTACCCTGGCTGAATCTCATTGGCACACCAAACCCAATGTCCACCTGTCTTGTGACATGATGTCCGGTTCCACACTATAATTGTGGTTACGTTTCTTTTCATGGGACATATTTAGCTATGTGCATGGTAACTAACACCTATACATGATTATAACCCCGGCCCTACATTCTGTGTTTTTATAGCTGTTGACAATTCAACATGCTCGCACAATGCATTTTAAGTGCTGCTAGTGCTTAAAAATTATTTATGAGATGGGGTAACACAATACAACGTATGTACATTTTTCTAAAATTATTTTCTCTCGTTGCAACACATGGTGGGCAATTTCTAGGGTATATGTAGATCTGTAGATGTGTGTATGTGTTAACATGACCTATACGTACTGCAGTGTAATAAATTTTTAATGTGAACAAAGACAAAATAAACCATAGCATATACATGGCCAAAGATGCCCCTAACTGAGTCGCCATGTGACTATTATTTACTTATTTGTTTTATCCTTTTTAAAATCAGAGGAATATTTTACTTTTTCTGTGAGCTCCTACCTTGATCTACCATTGTAGTATATACATATATCTATCCCTAATACTTAAAAGGCAAAATTTCTGCCAACTTTTGATTTTCGTCCAGCCCAACCTTCCACTGATTTAGGCCTTATATCGCTTGGACTCGTGCTGGGCCTTATTCTGCTCGGATTCGGATTCAGCCCTTTACCTAATTTGGTTCCAAGTCTTCTTCAGCCCAAGAGAAAAAAAGAGAAACGTAGCTTGCTATACCCCGCACGCCGCACACCACTTCTACTTCGAGACTCCAAGTGCCGCCACCGCCGCTCCATCTCCGAGTTCCGCCGGACGCCGCTCCGACTCCAGGTTTCCGTCCCGCACGACGCACGCCGCTCCGAGCTCCCTTCCCCAAACGCCGCGCCCCACTCCGAGCTCGCCTCGTGCTTTCCTCTGAACGGTCAGGTCGCTGTTGCCCGAATTTCCTCCCGAACCCATCGCCGTCGCCATCGATGCAGCCTTATCTCATGGCAAGTTCGAAGCGGAAACGGAATTTGGTATTTTTCTACCCAAAATCTTTCCTTTTCCTTCCTATATCTATCTATATATTGAAGATATTGTCTTCGTTGATTTCATAGAAACCACCGTTTCGCTGAAAATCTCCTCCGACAGAGTCGTCGTATTTGCCACCACTACGGAGGCCGACCGACAAGAAGCTCGACGAGTTTCTGGTGCTTAAAGGTGCTCTTCGCTGGTGCTCGCTTCCTGATCTTGCTGCTTGCCATCCACCATCCAGAGCGTGCATATTGGCCAGGTACATATCTGTGTACCCCCACATCCCTCAATTGCTCTCAAGAATATTGGTTCATCTATCTCTATTTTGAGAGACTCTTACCTGTATGATGTTGTTCAGAGAGTATTGATGAGTTCTTACCACCTTAGTTATTCACCTAGAATTATCATCCATGGCTAATGCTTGTCGAGACAATTCTTAAGAATAGACATCATTCTTCAGCATCTAGAAAAATCCTTAGTACCTGACACTGTTCCAACACTTTTTAAGAGTATTTTTTTCGGTTGCTAACTACATGCCATCCCTCTGCATTTGAGTTATGTTAGTTGATTGACTTTTTTTTGCTGTCCATACAGATAATGGATCATAACATTGAATCAAGCAATGATGGGAATTTTGATTCTCGACCCTTAAAGAAAGCAAAATATTCTGAATGTGATTTGTTGGAATCAGATAAAATTGAGAATGCTGATCCAATGCCTTCAGCTGCATCCCCAACTATACGGTTATTCTCTTCAGTTTCTAAAATGACAGATAAGCAGATGAGTGAAGAAAATCTATATTATGTTGCCCCTGGACAATGATATATAGGAGGCCGGTGCACATGATCAATTTGACAATTTGGACGCGTGCAAGGCATGATATATATACTCAGCTACTAGCCTACTACAATAACTTAGAAAGAGGAGAAAGGTCGAAGGTATATCCATGAATAGGAAAAGGTTTTCCTCAAGCTTGATAGGCATGGGAGGCATGAGGGAAGAAGCTAGTAGACGGAGCGAAAGGATTCGACGCCCTGAGCTAGCAAATTGAGTGGCCATTCACTATCCACTTCGCCAGATGCAATGCCTCGGGCAACAGAAGCTATTCCTTGGTCCTTGGTGTGCACTGGCCACTGGTCTTGGTGTGCAACAGCATCAGGTGTCAGCCCCTTGTTGTGACTTATGGGACATGGATCGGAGCTCCACGATCGAGTAATAAGTACCCCATTCTGGCAATGAAGCTCGATCAAATGCATGGATGCATGGGCGAATTTCCAGGCAGTTAGCGAGCAGACACAGCTGCTTTGCACAGTTAAAGCCCGATGAACAACATCCTAGTCACAGCGATTGGGATTGCTGCGGTTCTGCCATGTGTTACGATTGTTGTTATATACACAAAGCAAACAATTCTTGGCGCTAATCTTCTTCAACTATGGATATAAAGTTTTTCGAACTTATCTTATCGTTTTTAATTTGTTGCCTTTTTCATGACCTTCTGTGTACTAATGTCATTTCTTAATTGCATTCCCTTTAGTAAGAATTGCGTCCCATCCAAGAAACGGAGCAGCTAACAGCTCAGCTAGCTAGTCACCTAGGACCATGCATCCATAGCTTCCTCGACCTCAATTACTGACGAAGCTACATTAAACATTGACCTGAATGTGCTATGTATAAATATAACTATGATATAGATTGGCCAGTGCATAGTATCATCAAGGAGGAATATCAAATCATTTCATTGTTGCACATTGTATTTAATTATTATGACAATAGATTCAAAGCATGTACATAGTTTTATAGTCATTGATGTCAAGGGAACCATCCAACATTTGTTTTTTGAGTGTTGTGTGGCACGTTTTGTTTAGAGAGGATTGTTCATGTAGTATTTGTCTTATGACCCCGCAATGAATATTACTATTTTCTTCCATATCTGGTTACAACAAAATGAATAAAAATTGTGGTCTGCATATGTCTGAAACACTTTGGGCCACCTTTTCATTTTCTGTGTTGATGTTCCATATAGTTATAACATATGCCACATTTTCAGTTTTAGAAGCGAATGCAGAGCTGCAGCACACTTCATGCTCTATGTATATATATCTTGTGATGCTAATCTCCCTCTCATGCTGGAAATATATAGGGCGAGGTTGATTCTATTCGTATGTGCTCATACCCATGCGAGTCCACTTACAGACCTTGAACGGAGTCTAGTACGTAGAAGTACGTTCATCCATTCAAGATATGGCTGATTTGGAGTGAATGCGTAGCAACAAATAAAATGCTATTACTGAATAATAAAAAACGAGTTCCACTATCTCTGGCACAACATACTTATTAACCGCCTATATATGTATAGTGTTTCTGGCTCAGCAAACACACTCAACGGATACAAGCTAGGACCACAGCACAGGATAGTAGGCCGTCCAGGCTCGTGGCCGATGGGACCATGATGCTCAAAGGAGTTTTGAAGAACATGCTTTTATATATGTATATCTGATGGCGGGCAGGTTTTGGGACTCCGACTCCGAGTCTGATTGCGAAGATCTGGGAGATGCCGAAGCAATTTCCATGGCCGCTCCCCTGGGTGTGGCGGTGGCTCCTACACCGGCCGGAGTTCAGCCGGTGGTTCCAACACAGGCCGATCTGCCGGTGGTCAATGTGGTCGACATCGGTCCCAGGAAGGCCAAGTCCAAGCCCCCCCCCCCTTCGAAACCGCCCCTGGAGGAAGATCTGGAAGGGGCCGCTGCCGCCCCAAAGGCGCACCCCGCCGGCGTCGCCGGGCGATTTCCTCCCCGGCGACGTTGGCGGCGCCCGACCCAAGAGGGCGGCGGAGGCTATTTCAAATTTAACGGGCTCACGGTTGGCGAATTCGACGCAACCTCCAAACCCGGAAGGGCCCAACCCGTCAAGCCTACACCTGTTCACCACGACGGGCGCCAGGTTCGCCAAACCTAGCCGCCGACTGGTCTCGCCAGTCCTACCGCCGTTCCTTCTGTCGCCGAAACCCTCGTACCTTGCTGCCCTGATGGCTGGTGGTCAGGGGAGGCGATTCCGTCGCCGGAGTCAATACGTCGCGGGCCGTGGATCGGCAGGGGACCGGGATGCTCCTGGTCGCGGAACCCTGGATCGTGGTCGCGGGGCTGATCGCGGGCGCCCGGGCTGACCGCGGCCGCGACATTGAACGCGGTGGCCATGGCCGCTGCATTGAACGCAGCGGGCGTGGCGATGGTGATCGGGGCGGCTTTGCTCGTGGGCGCACATGGAGACAGAGGTCCTCGCGGCGCTGATCGGGGCCGCGGTACTGGCCCCCATGGGCGAGGGGCACAGCCACGAGGAGGAGGCGGGGGAGTCCATGAACCTGCTCCCCCTCAGGAGGAGCCTGTCGAGGCGGGTGAGCCGGAGCCTGGCGCTGGTCAGGTCCGTGGCCGCGAGGCCATGGAACCGACGGCGACTGACCAAGCCGGGCAGGCGGCTGTTGAAGGAGGAAAGCCGAAGAGGAGGCGCCACAAGAACCTGGAATGCACCATCTGCACCGATGATCATTTCAGCAACCAATGCCCACTGTTGCGCGGCCCGAAACCATCGGTCTCGTACTGTGGGGCAGCGGAGGACGGCTCGGGATTTTTCCAAATCCAAGCGGCAAATTTGAATGACATAGTTGCTCCGAACCTCACTTCGGCGGCTGCCCAAATTACTGTGGAGTCTGGAGAAGTCTCGGCTCGGCTGCTGGTGTCCGAGCTAAAGAGGATTATTCCGGTCCGGTGGGACTGGGAGGTGCAGGAGATAGGGCACCATTGTTTCTTAGTGCCCTTCCCCAGTAAGGAGGAGCTGGATCGTATGGTCGCCATCCGAACTATTACGACCAGACAAAGAGAGGGGACCCTCCTTTTTGAGGAATTTGTGGATGATGTTCAACCTATCAAGGTGCTGGACCAAGTCTGGGTGACGGTGACCAAGGTTCCCCGTGTGTTGCGTTCCTTCCTTCCGTTGTGGGCTGTCGGTACTATCATTGGTGCTACTCAAAAGGTGGATATTCTTCACCTTCGTCGGACAGAGGAGAAGTGCGCATCCGAAAGTGGCGGTTTTGGACGCCACAAAAATCCCACCATTTGCAGATGTGTGTGTCAAGGGCAGCATGTATCGCTCTTTTTCAAGCCGGATGAAGTGGCCCCTGACCCTTTTAATCCCGAGGAGGAGGACGATCTGCTGGGGGGATGAGGATAATGACAGAGATGCAGACGGTGATCGGGAGATGGAGGATGCCGATGATGCACCAAAACCACAAGGTCCGGAGAAGGGGAAATCAATTGCTCAAGACTCTTCCCGGCCTCCCCCCCCTCTCTCATGGTGGTCCGTCAATCCGTGAGGCGGCTATCATCGAAGAGGCTATTGATGTCGCGTGCCAGCAACTAATTGAAGAAATTAGTATCAAAGTTATGGTTCAGCGGGGAGGGGAAGAATGCAAAATACTCGCCACCGACGGCTGAGGACCTCGCGGCATATAGTGCAATGACAGCACCTCAGCTCAAGCCTCACCCGCTTGCGTTTGATGGGGCACTTTCTCCTGGCCGAACCTGGAGGGCTGGATGGAGGGGTGCGTTCTAGCACCGAAGGAGGCGCTGCCGCTGCTCACTTACTCTGCAGTCTCCGGTGGAGATGGAGGGGGAACTGCTGTGTCGCAGCCGCCATCTCCTACGCTTCTACCATCGCCGCCGTCTTTGCTGCAGGTTCCAGGGGAGGAAGCACCGGCTGCTTCGGCCGCTGTGGTGGGGGGCTGCGTTGGCTGCAGTGCCCTCGCCACCTTCGCCGCTGCCTGTCTCTTTGCAGGTTCCTGTGATGGGGGTAGTGGCTGTGGATGCTGCGCTACCTCTATCACCGATGGCGATGGAGGAGGAGGCCTCGCTGCCACCGGTCTTGGCTGCAGCGGAGTCGCCGCCCTCGATGATGGGGGTCACAGCTCCCTGTGCCGCTGCCCCTGTCCTCCCCGGACATTGGGGAGGTGACACCGAGCACCCCAGCAGCTGGCTCGCTGCCCCTGCCGGCACCAGGGCCTCCCGCCGAGGGGGGGCTCAAGACGCCCCCGAAGTCGGGCAGAAGTGGAGGAGCCGGTGCCGCTGCCTCCTGCACCCACGACGACGCCGACGCCCACCCGGCTGACTGCAGCGAGGGATGTGGTACCGCTGCACCCTGCGGAGGGGAGCCGGTGGCCAAGGAGCTGCTGTCCCCAGCGCCGAGGTGGGGGCAGCAGCTAAAACTCCCCCACGGCAGCAACTTCGCCGCAGCCGCAGGAACGCTGGCAAGGCGGATGAACATACTCTACACAAGGCGAAGCGGCTGGCACGAAAAGAAGAATCTCGAGTCTCCGTGTACTTCTTTCTCTAGTCTTCCTAATTCTGCTATTATTTCAAAGCTTGGTAGAGTTGGGTTCAATTTATTGCCATCTGATGTAGCGGTCATTAAAAATATTGAGGTTGACCGATTGGTTCTTAATGCAAACCAAAAAAAAGTCACATTCGATTATTAATAGATGTGACAAGTGATGAGGAAAGGGAAGAACGACTTGACGCAATTCTCGACCACGCTTGTGGAGTTTTTAACGAGAATTTGCGTGAGGCGTAGATTGATCAAATTATAGATCTCTCCCGGTCGGAAGAAAAAATACAATAATGCCAAAAATGCAAAGAAAGGCAGACTTCCCAAAAAGCCAAAGACCCCATCCAAAATTGTTATTAAATGAAAGGGGTATTCTGGAATAGCAGAGGTCTTGCGGACTTGGCTAAACACAGATTTTTGGCAGAATTAGTTAAGGAGGAGCAGATTAATTTTATAGCTCTTTCCGAAACGGGACGTGACTCCTTCCCCGATCACGTTCTCAAGAACCTTTGTGGCGGCCGAAATTTCCTATGGCATGCCATGGCTCCTCATGGTAGATCAGGGGGGATCTTACTTGGGGTGGATCTCGATATTTTTGATATTGGGGCCATTGATGAGGGTGATTTTTATGTGAAGTTCACTCTCCGATATAAATCTAATGATTTCAAATTTGTGCTTTACTCAGTGTATGGGCCAAGACAACCCCAATATAAAGGTGCCTTCCTCTCTGAGCTAGCGAATACTTGCTCTAAAGAACACCTCCCTTTTATTATAGGAGGGGATTTTAATATCATGAGGAAACCCGAGGACAAAAGCTCCGGGGATTTTGACCCTAAATGGCCGTCGATTTTCAACGCGATCATTGAAACCCTTGATCTTAGGGAGCTTGTGATGTCCGGTCGCCAATATACATGGGCGGGGCCAGGGGAACATCCGACCTATGAGAAACTAGACAGGATCCTAGTCAGTACGGAGTGGGAAATTCAATTCCCTTTGTCCATGGTGGAAGCGAGGGACCGGAATATTTCCGATCATACTCCCTTGGTAATTAATACAGGGGCTTCCACCCACCAGATGAGTGGTAGACCTTTCAAATTTGAGAGGGGTTGGCTTCTCCGGGATGGTTTCTATGACATGGTTGCTAAGGTATGGCAACTGAGGATTCTCGGTTCTAACCCACTTGAACGGTGGCAAAATAAAATTCGTAGGCTCGCACAAAGATCTTAGAGGTCGGGCTAAGAATACGGCCGGGTCGCATTGAAAAAGAGAAAAAGGAATTACTAGCCATCCTTCATGATCCGGATAAAAAGCGAACCGCTAACCTCTCAGATCATGAGATCAATTTAAAGTCTGTATCTAAAGGAGAGGTTAGTTACTCTGTTAAGAGAGGAGGAACTCAAATGGTATGAGAGAGCCAAGGTTAAGACCCTATTGGAGGGGGGACGCTAATACTAGGTTCTTTCACCGGTGGCGAATGGAAGACACCGTAAACAAAGATATATTTCAACTCGAGGATGATCGAGGCATCATTGTTGGAGATGAGCGCCTCAAAAGCCACATTACTAACTATTACAAAAACCTATTCTGCGCGCACTTAAGAGTCGGGGATCTCTTTGATGGAAGATCAAATTATAGATATTCCATGGTCTCCCAAGAGGAAAATGATACCCTCGTAGCTGAGTTCACGGAAATGAAGTGAAAGAAGCAATATTCCAGATGGAACACAATAAATCCCCAGGTCCCGATGGGTTCCCCGTGGAATTCTATCGAGATTTTGGGAGGTAATTAAAGCTGACCTTATACCTCTGTTCTCTCGAATTCCATCGGGAGGCCTTTGGACCTTTTCAAGTCTGAATTTCGGCATTATTACCTTAATTCCAAAGGTACAAAATGCCTCAAAGATACAACAATATAGACCTATTTGTGTCCTTAATGTGAGCTTTAAGATCTTCACGAAAGTGTGCACTAACAAAGTTGAATAGAGTCGCCAAACCGTAGTGCGGCCTACACTGATTTGCCTTTATGCCGGGAAGGAACATCATGGAAGGAGTAGTTATTCTACACGAAACTATACATGAGCTGCACACCAATAAGAGGGATGGGATCATTTTCAAAATTGATTTTGAAAAGGCATATGACAAGGTCAAGTGGTCCTTCCTGCAGCAAACCTTACGCATGAAAGGGTTTTCCCCTAAATGGTGCAACTGGATTCAAAGTATGGTCACCGGGGGAGTGTGGGGATTAAGGTCAATGACGAAGTTGGCCCATACTTCCGGACTAGACGTGGTCCGAGGCGGGGGATCCCATGTCTCCGATCTTATTTAACATCGTCGCCGATATGCTAGCTCTCATTATTGAAAGGGCAAAGGCGGACGGACAAATAAGAGGGATTATTCCCCATCGATAGATGATGGTTTATCAATATTACAATATGCTGATGATACGATCATCTTCCTTGACCATGATCCGGAGCAAGCTTTAAATCTTAAACTTCTGCTCTATGCCTTTGAACAATTATCTGGTCTAAAGATAAATTTCCACAAGAGTGAGATTTTTTGTTATGGGGCAGCAAAAGAGATGGAACCATATTATACGTCCCTCTTTGGCTGCAGCGCAGGGACCTATCCTTTCAGATACTTAGGGATCCCTATGCACCACCGACAGCCTCCTTAACTCGAATGGAGGAAGGTCGAGGAGCGGTTCGAGCAAAAACTCTCATCTTTGGAAAGCCAAATATCTGTCTCTTACGGGGGAGACTAGTTTTGCTTAACTCCGTTTTGAGTAGTCTTCCGATGTTTATGATGTCTTTTTTGAGGTCCCGAAAGGTGTAATTAAAAACCTTGATCACTTTAGATCTAGATTTTTCTCGGCAAGGATCTACGCATTGACATAAATACAGGCTGGCTAGATGGGATATTCTATGCCGCCCCCAAAGACCAAGGGGGGCTTAGGTATCTTAGACTTGCGTATTCAAAACAAGAGTCTTCTAGCCAAATGGCTAGTGAATCTCATAAATACCGACGGCTCCCCGGCAATCTACGCTTAGGAATAAATACCCGAGATCGAAATCCTTGACCCAAGTGTCGCAAAGAAAGCCTAATGACTCTCACTTACGGAGAGGCCTTATGCATATTAAAGATGAGGTCCTGGCTAGAGGTTTCTTTATAATTAAAGATGGAGCCAATACAAGATTCTGGGAAGATACATGGTTAGGAGAAATACCCCTTAGAGACAGATACCCAAGCTTATATAATATAGTAAGGGAGCCTCGCGCGACCGTGTCAGAGTTTTGACCACACACCCTCTCGAATATTTCTTTTCGGAGGGCACTAGTGGATAACAAGTCGGGCGGCGTGGCTTCACTTAGTAGCAAGAATATCTCGTGTTGGTCTGGTAGAGGGCACCGATCACTTTAGATGGCGTCTCACCAAATCCGGTTTATTTACGGTCAGATCTATGTATCTTGATGCCATCGATGCTAATCCACCTTTCCAACACAAAATCCTCTGGAGGCTGAGAATTCCTCTAAAAATCAAGATCTTTCTCTGGTTTTTACAAAGGGGTGTCGCTTTTGACTAAAGACAACCTTGCCAGAAAAATTGGAAGGGGAGTCAGAAGTGTTTGTGTTGTAATATGAATGAAACTATTCAACACCTCTTCCTGGACTGCCCTTTCACTAAGTTAATTTGGAGGGTAATTTTCTTCGCTACTAATCTAACCCAGCCTAGATCAATCAACCATATGTTTGGGAGTTGGCTTAATAATCAAAATAAGAAGATTAAAGCAGTTATCCGGGTGGGGGTCGCTGCCTTTTCTTTGGGCCGTCCGGGCGTTGTCGTAATGATGTCATTTTTAAACATGTGAAAGCTAACTCTGTTTTGCAGGTTATCTTGAGAGGAGCATATTGGCTACGTTATCGGGCCCAGCTGCAGCGTGACGAAGCAGACCAGAACACCCTCATTCTGTTGAGCAAGAAATTAGAGATAATTGCTCTTGATTTTTCTTATAGAGGGTGGAAGCATCTCTACCGTTTGCTTTAGGTTTTGCCTATTTTTTGTAAGAACTTGGTTTGCTTTCTTTGTCTCACTACAAAATGATACCCCTTTTAGCAACGCATATAAGCGTTGCTACAAGTCCAAATAAGCGTTGGCAGGGTCTATACCAACGCATTTAGTATGCATTGCTAGAGGTGGCGTTGCTAGGGATTATAGCAACAGATGGATATGCGTTGGTAACAAGTACCATAAAGCGTTGCAAGCTACCAACGGAAATCTCCTAATGCTTCCAACGCTTGTATGCGTTGCCACTTAGGATTAGGAACATATGCTTTATTCATTTTTAAAATTTATTAGTATTTATTATATTTTACAAAAGCAAAGCAAATTTGATCGTCACGTATAAGCCATGCAGTAACAAATAATAGTATGAACATAAACAGCTCTTGAATGGCTATTTCATTAATAATTACTAATAGATTATGTCATGGATACATGTTTTGCTACTACAATCAACTAAATTGGAACCATCTAGATATACTGTACAATACATAATGATTGTCGAATAAATATGTCTGATTCTGCATTCTTCTCTTTCAAGGCTCATTCAACATAATCTTGTTACTTCCTTCTCCACTTTTCGTCTCCATCCTTTGATCAGCAATAGGTCTTCAAACTAAATTGTCCAGCAATCCTACAAGGAATGGAGAGTGAGATCAAATGTTTAAGTATTTTCACTTATAGTTTGGAGGGATGATCTGAACTTACCAAACATAAATTTCTTAATAGATTTGTTCCTCAGTTACTTCATAGATCTTAGCTCTATATCAAAGTACAAAAAAAATCAGCAGATTTGCCTTTGTCAGCGCAAGTTTAAAATAACTGAAACTTAGAATTATCGCAACAAAATATCAGAATTTCATAAGAAATCACAGAGATAATTAAATTATTGAATTAAGAGAAGTGACCTACCAAATCATTCCCCATGTAGTCCAACTATAATGTACCGCTCAATCATGTGACAACAATAATGACATACAGGGCTTCTGCAACAACCAAACATGCTTGTATGTACGAACTTCTGGACCAAATTGAAATAGAAATTGAGGATACGTACAGACTAGTTAACTGTACCAGAGAAATAAAAATTGAGGATTTATGAATCAATTGACGTTAGGGATATCAAGGAGAAATCATCTACTACAGCCAGTAGATCGATTCCACTGCAAGGGCTCTGTAAGTCTGAAAACAAAGCCCCTTGGCTCCACCTATACATTAATGGAAAATCAGAAATATAGATCAATGAGAAAATGGGAAGTACTATGAAAGAAAATTCCAAAAAAAGAGAAAAATCAAACTGTAAAAATCTGAAAAGCCTATGTGAAAGAATACCCGATCACCATGTGTTGACAGATATGAATGGGAGAGATGTGTCGATTGACACATGAACACATCCAGAATCCAATAGTTGGTTCCAACTACTATTCGACCTTACAAGAGCGAACATCTATTTGTATTGGGTCAAATGATCAAATCTAGTACGTAGAAAATTGCAGGCAAAAACAACACAAGAGTTACCTTGCAAAGCCGTCGAAGACTGTCAGTTGCCATGAAACAAGGCAGCAATGGCTGCAAGCCATTAATCCTCTGGAACTACAGATCGAGATGTGGGGAGATTAATCGTCAGGAACTGTAGATCAAGATGTGGGGAGAACTGCAAATCAAGATGTGTGGAGATTAACCGTCAGCACGAACTGATCGAGATATTGGGAGATTAATCATCAAGAACAGATCGAGAGATGGGGAGATAGACCTGATCGAGTACAGGGGAATAAGAACGTACCAGTGCTGCTTGATCCCTTCTTGGCCGTGGCATGTTGGACGGAGTGGTAGGGCTGTGGTGCGGCGGCCAGCCGATGGAGAACATGCGGAGCCACATCGCAATCCCAACCATCGCACCCCTTGACTTTCTTTGCCGTGGCATGGGGAGAGAAGAAAGGAGGGGATGGATTTAACAAATGGGGAAAATAAATAAATAAGATGGTCAGTACCCCATATTTTCCGGACGTGACTAACTGGTTAGTTTGGCCTTGCGGTGCGCAACACTAGGAACTTCCGTTGGCAGCTATGCGTTTCTAGAGGGGGGTTTGTGTTGTAGTGTCTTCAAACTTGTAATAATTGGCTGTGTACATCCTAGGATGTAGAGGCCGGATTTTATTATCCTTTATCGAAAATATATGTATATCTGGAATAGGAGGCAAAAGGGACAAGGAGTGCTGACGCCTAGGAGGATGTGGTGGCACGATGGTTCCCTGGGGAAGACAAAGCATTACTGGAGGTGCCTAGTGCTGATCAAACAGCCACACGTATGCGAAAGTCTCCTACCAAATGAATTTGCCAATGGCGGGGAAGGACTCTAGGTCTAAGGTTATGGAGCTAGACATGGAGAAGTGAAGCTGATCTGGCAGCATAGAAGGGACCTATGTTGCCCTTCACCTGTGTGTGACAGAAGCTTCAGTCATGTGTACTGGGGAAGGAAGGAAAATTTGTGCCATCTCAGCAAGCCATGGGAATAATAGTTTTGGTAAAGATTTGAATAATGCCATTCACCATATTATGTTTTCATGGGTCCAACTTCTAAATTATATAAAAAAACCCAGCTAGAGATGTTTACAAAGTAGCAGTATAGCACTGAAGTGCATGAGCTCATCCACGTCGTTTGCCCTTCCCAAATAAATTTTGAAAACTTGACCGGTGTGTAATGATCGAATCAGAAATACCACTACCTGCTCATGCGTTGGGCAACTATGCATTTGGCCCCTTAGCAAGGGCCAGCTGTGCGTCAACCGAGGTGCCGTACCTGAGAATTGCTGTGTATGGAGTTCTGAAATTGAGC
This sequence comes from Chrysopogon serrulatus, assembly GCA_015844335.1. Lineage (NCBI taxonomy): Eukaryota > Viridiplantae > Streptophyta > Magnoliopsida > Poales > Poaceae > Chrysopogon > Chrysopogon serrulatus. Next base: position 173,380 of record JADLZL010002884.1, read on the forward strand.
AATATATATAATATCGCTCTACACGTCCCTGACGGTGGCACCATGAAATCCACTATCGCTGTCGCTGCGTCGAGGAGCATGCATATACATTGGAGGACCTCGAGATATACTTTGGTAGATTCATGCTTTATTTTGATTACATACTCAAATGCTATATGTACGCAAGAGTACTTTGATTGGGCTGAGTGCCACAAAATGTGAGCATGTTTGCTCTGCACAGGCACGTCACCTGCAGATGACACAGTTGTGTACAAAGCACTTACGCTTGTCCTATCAGAACTCTCGTGGTCATCCTTTGCACTATTCTACATCTCGGTCACATTTTCCATGGTGCTGTTGAGGACGAACTCATTGATGAACTCCACACAGTCAAGTTCTGTGTAGTTCAGTGGACTTCTCTTGCGCAGCAGTCATCCGGCAGCAAAGGTGAGTATGTCTTCCCTGACAATATTAATTACTTGATTTTTTTGTATTTTTATAAATCAAAGATCTTTGAGATCATACTACACGCCTAGGACCCAAGGGGCGGGCTAAGCTGTAACCTCAGCAAACTAATGACATTTATGAGGGATAAGACATTAAATTGTCATGGTCACCTCCATCTACATTCTATTGTCCATAGCGAATACATATTGCCATGTAAGAAGTGCAAGGCATGACATTCAAATGTACTTAGCATGAGGAGAAAAGATAGAAGGTATATGCATCTAACTGCAAAAGCTGGTTTAATTTCATGGGATTAGATAGGCATTGGAGGCAGCAGGGAAGAAGTTTCTATACAAAATCAAAGGACATGTCCTCCAGAGTTAGCGCGACCATTTTTGACTCGCACAGGTTGCAAAGCCAACATCGCTGCCAGTTTGTGCGTTGGGCATCCATGCGTTGGGCCGCTTGGCAAGGGCCAGCTGAGCGTGAACCAATCTACCATACCTGAACATTATTGTTGTGTATGGAGCTCTGTGATTTGGCAATATCTCTATACAGGTCTCTGACGGTTGCACACTATCGCTACTGCTGTGTCGAGGAGCATACAAATACATTGGAGGACCTAGAGATGCACTTTGGTAGATTCAAGCTTCATTTTGCACTACATACTCAACTGCTACGGGTGTGCAAGAGTACTCTGCTGAGTGCCACCAAATATCAGCTTGGACATGATCAAGTTTGCTCTGCACCTGCACGACCTGCACGTCACGTGCAGATGGCACAGGTGTGTACATAGTATTGACGCTTGTCCGATGAGAAAACCGTCGTGGTCATCCTTTGCTATTCCACAACCCAGTCACATTTTTATGGGCTCCAATCTAAAGTGTGCTTGAGTTGACAACAGAACCGGGCACAACCAGCCACTATCCCGAACCCAGCCCACCCGACACCGTCCCCCCAAAACCACTTCACTGGCCACGGCACGACCCTCAACAATTCCTGCCACCCGTGGCACGCTCCATGAGGACAACCTTGATGAAATCCATGCAGTCGAATTCTGTGTAGTTCAGTGGACCTTCATCTCACAGCAGTCTTCTGGCTGCAAAGGTGAGTATGTCTTAATCTCGGCTTTCTCTACCCCCTCCCAGCTGCATGGATGCTCCTTAGCAGGTTGTGAAGGAGATGGATGCACAATAGAGGCCCGGATGGAGGCGTGTGCCATCGATCTGCAGAGGAGATGCACGTGCTACGCTGGACGTGCGTGCCTACCCATCACGTGCATGAAGCTTATCCTGGGCTTTGTGTGGTCTATATATGGGCTCAGAGGTGCTCGCGGTGGGCAATGTTATCATAGCGCTGTGTGTGGTAACTAACATTCATACATGATTATAATGTTCTCCAGTTTTGGCTCTTGACAAGTGAACATGATCGCCACACATGCTAACTACTGCTAAGTGCTTAAAAATTATTTATGAGACGGGATAACACAATAGACAATAGAACATATGCCCATGCTTATATTATCGTAAATTATTTTCTGTTGTTGCAACGTATAGGCAAGTTCTAGTGTATATGTAGATCTGTACATGTGTGTATGTTCTAACATGATCTATACGTACTGCAGTGTAATAATTTTTTAATATGAAGGAAGGTTTTAAATCTCCGGTTATAGTTTCCGATATCTCTAGCTATAGTTGTATGAGAAGAATTTAACTAAGTTTTTTCATGTACAGAGAAAGCTAAATGCCTTAGCCGGTGATTTAAAAGCTTGATGTGAACAAAGATAAATAACCATAGCATATACATGGCCAAAGATGCCGCTAACTAAGTCACCATGTGACTATATTATTTTTTTAGATAAAGGATATTTTATATCCGGCTTCATCTACCATAAGGTAGAATCAGGCCAATTATTACAAAGTTCATAACAGCACATTTGAGTTTGACTCCATAAATGTTTACACGACAACTGTGAGATAACAAAACCGATAATAAGTTTATTGACTACACTTGATCAATAAATCTATGTGATAACCATCCATTGGAACCAAAGAATTGTAATGCTTACTTACTTGTTTTAACCTTTTTTAAAATCAAAGTATATTTTAGTTTTACTGTGAGCTCCTATTTTGATCTACCATTTTAGTGTGTGTGTGTGTGTCTGTTGCCCCTGGAAAATGATATATAAGAGGGGGCTCGTGCACATCAATTTGACAATTTGTACTTGCAAGGCATGTTATATACACTCAGCTACTACAATAAGTTAGCAAGAGGAGAAAGGTCGCAGGTATATCCATGAATAGGAAAAGGGTTTCCGCAAGCTTGATAGGCATGGGAGGCATGAGGGAAGAAGCTAGTAGATGCAAAGAAAGGACTCGACGTCCTGAGCTAGCACGGGCAATGCCCACCGGGGTAGATTCCAACAGCAGTCATGCCTTGGGCCCGCATCAGCCGCAGGTCTTAGTGTGCACCAGCATTAGGTGTCTGCCCCCTTGTTCGTATTTGTGCGACAGGGATCGGATCTCCATGATTGAGGATTATCTCCATGCCCGCCGGCGATCAAGCTCGAACAAATGCATGATGCACGAACCACAGTTTCTGGCTGTCAGCGAGCAGCCACCGCCTTGCACAGTTAAAACCCAATGAGAAACTGCCTACTCACAACGACAAGGGACTGCTGCAATTCTCTGTCATCAATTGTTACGACTGTTGGTATATACATAAAGCAAACAATTATCAGCTCTAATAATCTTCGATATGGTTGGAAAGTCTGTAAATTATCCTATCCTTTTTGTTGCCTTGTTCATTTCTTAATTGCATTCCCTTTAGTAAGACCTTCTGCCTCCCATCGAACATACGGAGCAGCTAATAGGCTCAGCTAGCTAGTCACCTGGGACCCTTTGCATCCATAGCTTTTTGACCTCAAATACTGACGGGTCACTATACAAGCTCAAGCTAAGATTCCTTGTTCGTCTGCTCGATCAGTAACTCCAAAGCAGGGGATGGAGCACAGTGGCCTTATTTTCACGGTTGTGGTTATGAAACATATACTATTAAATTATATTGGAATATCAATCCGTAGCAAATTATCAATTGGGCTACAGTATCAAAACTAAATGACCATCGCTTTAAGTTTCTGACTTAAACACTTTAAATTTAGTTAGCAACTTAAAGTTTCAGAAGTGACTCCAATCTTGTCAAGAACAAGTATTTGAAAACTAAAAACAGTCATTAATTAATTAATATCCAGAATTATTGGGAGCTCAAATGTTAAAAGAAGTTTTGTAATACATGAACACAAGGTTGGCCTTCCAATTGATTTTATAAATATGATTTGCATTTCATTACAACAGGGTCTATATGAATTGGGATAACATATATCGAGGCCTTGTGTATCAAGTTGTTGGCAATTTTTTTTTTTAGTGTAGTACCTGATCATGTCTCTCTTGCACACATGACCCTATGTCTACGTGGCATCAAAATATATATATATATATATATATATATATATATATATATAGAAGAGGTTTTCCTACTCCCGGGAGTAGTTACTCTCATCTTCAAAATAATATATTACATATGTTTGTATTTGTTTATCACTTTGAGTATGTTTATATACTCATACTAAGATACTTCAAATCTTCCTACGTAAAAAATTTCAAAGGAACCCATACTTTTTAATATATTATGAAAATGCCACTGAATGTAGTATATAAAAGAAGTATAATCACATACTCTATATATGCATGCATACTTCACATATATACTACCATAGATGGTCTAGTATAATTATATACTTCATGTACATATACTTCATTTGGTCATATACACCTTAAATCTAGAGATATTGACATGGGAGTTATTACTCCCTAGGAGTAGGATGGAATTTCCCTATATATATATGTATGTATGCCACGGTGATTCATGGGTGTGATGTTCTCTACACTATTGTTGTTATCTGGTTTTCCATGTTAAATATGTAGTGTTCTGTTGTTTTGCTTGTTAAGATATCCCAACATGACACTTCCATGTATCAAAAATAAGTTTGTGTGGACGCTAATGACTTTTTCCACTGGTGGTTCATAAAGAATAGGCACCCTATGAAATAAAAACTATGGTCCATTGGCTTAAATTGACAGTATAGATGCATCACTACTGGTGGATTTTCTGTGATCAATAGTACAAATTCTCTATTTAAACTAGAAGCAGACATGATTTAGATGCTCTGTGCATCACAACTGGGAACCCCTAAACATCTTTGCAAAGATTGCTCTTTAGCAAAAGGTCTAGGCAACCATCTTATCGTCATGGTTTGACCTTCAAATCTTCAAAGTCATGGCCTGTTCAAGTCCATCTACAAATGTAGGAGGAAGTCAAGGAAAATGATCTAGTAGGAGTGGTGATAATTTGATTGATCAATGGTGGAACATTTGGAAATAATGCAACTTATGAACCTTCTAACATACAGCACAAAGGAAGATGTGTTGTAAAAACAAAAGCTGACACGATACGGCACCTTAACGGTGTGATGTCCTGTAGGTTTGATTTTCAGGTGACTGGTTTACCAGGAGTTTATTTCTTGCAGCTTTACACAAGGGTTGCTTCGTGCATGTGGTCCCCGATAGCAGTAGCTATTGGATCTCTTCCTAGTGTGTGCAATGTTTTGTTTGGGATCTCTTTGCTCTTTCTAATAAATTAATTCAGCATCTCTTGCTATTTTTTTCTAAAAAAGTAATGTAATCTTTAGATACAATAATTTTTAGGGTCTCAATGAATTAATTAGTGTACTACTAGTGCATTGTGTCATGCCACTAACTGGAAAGGTGCTACATCATATAAATATAACTATGACATAGATTGTCCAGTGCATATATGGTATCATCAAGGAGGATATATGAAATCATTTAGTTGTTGCACATTGTATTTATGACACTAGATTCAAAGCATGTAACATGGTTTTATTATGACACCCCAACCCGTTAGAAGCCTGTAGTGGTTGTGAAGTTGGACCATGTGGCCCAAGTGGCGTATGTGTGGTTGTTGTTGGTGGTTTAGTATCACCTTGGAAATTTAGGAGGGTGAGGGCTAACTTATAAGCCTCGTCGTTCCAAATATATCACCTTCGGATTAACCCTTTTACACGAAGTGAGAATGAAAGTGTAAGCAAGGTTCGTTCCACACGCGGAGCTGCCATATAAGTAGTTTTTGGACACGGTGTGTTACATTTATAGTCAATTGATATCAAGCCAAAGTTGTATCTCCATGATGACACTTGTTTCCTCTCTCTCTAATTGTATGCCAAGTTAGCAAAAACTTCTACGTAATAACCATTCAGTGCCCATGATACTTCACGCACGATTGAGAAAGAGTACATGGTACAAAGTGGTCAGTTCTACTGTACTGTGGTGTATTATAGTGCTGCATCGAGGTCATAGGAGGTTGTGCATCAATGGCAATATATAGCCATGGCTTGGTAGCAAAGTACATCAACTTGACATAAAAGAGATAGCAGATAATAAGTTCATCGGTAAAGGTTTATGCAGTTTCCTAGGCATAAAAGGTGGTCAGTTCTACTGTACTGTGGTGTATTATATTGCCGCATCGAGGTCATATATATATAGGTGGTTCGTGCATCAATGGCAATATATAGCCAAGGCTTGGTACCAAAGTACATCAACTTGACATAAAAGATATGGCAGATAATGAGTTCATTGGTAAGGGTTTATGCAGTTTCGTAGGCATGAGAGGCAGCAGGGAAGAAGCTAAACACGGTGCAGTTGAGATGCGGAGTTCTGTGAGCCCTGCCCATAGGAACTCACAACAGCTGGGTACATATGTGCCCTGAAGCTCACACGGGATCCTGAGAGAGTGGAAACTAAGGACGAGGCCTCGCAAGGCGGAACTTGCACTGCAGAGCTGATGGATATGGTGGAGAGGAGGGCAAGCTTCTGTCAAACTCAAAGGTGGAAACCAACCTAAGGTGACTAGCTGACTCATTATCCGTGAGAACCAGCTAACCAAGCACCAACCATCCAAAAGCAGAGCAGTCGCTGGTTTTCGTATTGGGTTAGCTGGTTTATGAGCCAGGTGCAAAGAGCATGTCTTAGAAATGGATGAAACAATTTGTAATTAACTTGGGAAGCATGTTTCCAGCCTTGGTGGCAGCGTAGGCAGGCAATAGGTGGAGCATGAATCTAAGGTTTCAACTTCATTGTGCATTCCTGGCTGCATGCTCTCCATCAATCCTCCACTCAAACCTAGGAAGAACTTTTTCATCATGTAGAGGTCAGGACACATGAGGCATTGGGTCAGACAATTATGCTGCAAATCGTTGCTTGACGCACTACGTCAAAATCGATTTGTAGATGCCAGCTCCATTTTACTGTAGGGGCGGTTGGTGATTGAGCTGCCCCTACAGTGGGCTGGTTCAAGATCTGGCAATCCAGCCGCCCCTACAAATACCTCAGTAAGGGCTGTGTTGATGGCCACTATTGTATTAATTCAACCGTCAACTAGCCATAAAAAGGATGCAATTGTGATCATCAAAGTAGACATAGGGTTTACACTGACCGAATTCCACGAGTTTTGGTGTTTCACTATTTATACAGGCGTAAACCGGAAAAGACGCAAACACAAGAGCTTATCGGAACAAGGAAACGGAAAACGGACTCCACGGCTACACAGGAAAGTTCCAGTCGGCGTGGTGCCTTCTCGTCTCTTCTGGAACTTTCCTGTATAGCCGTGGAGTCCATTTTGGTTTCCTTGTTCCGATAAGCTCTTGTGTTTGCGCCTTTTCCGGTTTACGCCTGCATAAATAGTGAAACACCAAAACTCGTGGAATTCGGTCAGTGTAAACCCTATGTCTACTTTGGCGATCACAATTGTATCCTTTTTATGGCTAGTTGACGGTTGAATTAATACAATAGTGGCCGTCAACAACTCCCCCAAGCTTAACCTTTGCTAGTCCCTTAGCAAAGAAAACTTAGAAAAGTTATTAAAAATATGTGTATGTTTAAGCATTGTAGCCATCTCGGAGCAACTCTCTCAAAATATATCTGCAGCCAGACAGAAATTCTCCTCCAAGTTATGCAATAACTGAGCTGACTGTAAAACTTACCCATATTACCTTTGACTGTGGGGCTTATTAGCTCTTCCTTGGGTCTTGAGCACTTGACAGACAGAAAGATCCCATCTAAGCATTATGTCTCAAGCTCTTTGATCAACTATCATTCTAGAGTTTTTAGAGGTTTTCAAATAAAACTCAGAGCTTCCTATGTATGATACTCTCAAGTCTCTCAATATATGTGGTATTTGTGGATTCTCACCAAGGCAGTGATGATGATTGCCTTTCTTTTCATCCTATAGCTAAAACTTATGTGGAGCTCATAGGTAAGGAGAAACTGAAAGAGCAAACTTGCAATGCATGTGTTGCTAAGTCAAACGATGGATCCAAAGAGAAACGAGTCATGCAGTTGAATCAAGATGTATTGGTGGATGGATATGGTGGATATATGGTGGAACCTAATTCTACTCAGCTCCTTGGATGCTTCTCTCTCTTTGAAACGGTCAGAGGTTATGAGCTATCTTTTTCTTTCTCTCTTTCTCTTTTTTTCAGGGAGTCTAGTATCTAGGTACCCATTGTTTTGCACTGGGACACTTGTCCATCTTTTTTTTCCTCTCTCTTTTCTCAAATATCTTTTTGCATAGCTCGTAACACTCCTTTTGGCATTGATGGAACTAGAGAGATAATACAGGAACATGGAGCATTTATTGGGTGGCTAACCTAATGGAATATTTTTGGTGTTCTCTCCTAGTGTAGGAGAGAAACATTTTCTTGGAATGGATGTAGGTGGAATGGCATGTTGTTGCACCTACTCCAGTGTAGAGTAGTGCATATGGAGGTGGATCTTAATTCAAGAGCATGACAAATTTCTCACCAGGGTCACAAAGGTTGACAAAACTCAATGCAAGACAAGCAGCATATATGTGGAAGTTTGACTAGCCTATCTCATCATGTTTGGCTCTGGTGGGAATGTAAGCTTTTTGTCATATAGGAACTCATCATGTTTTTGTATTTTTCAAAAGATAAATCTCCAGAACTCTAGTCTCACTTAGAACAAAATAAATAGCAGCTCAAATGTTCTTAATCTTATCAATCAGGTACCTAGACTTAGTTCAAGCGTACGCAACCCACAAGTTTCAGGCTCAGAGCAATTTCTCATGTCAAAACAGTTGAAGCTAAAACTTGGGAAAACTTTTGTCTAAACTCTAGGTATTTCAGAGGTGTTGTAATAGAGCAGCTTATCATCATTTCAATTCATCTCAAGAGCTTCCTTTTTATTGACTTTAGACAGATAAATATTTTTATTTGGTTTTTTATTTTTCAAAGACTCAAAACTATAAAACTCAAAAGACTCTAAGGACTCTTAAAAAGTATGGACCTTCATGTGCCCACATATTTTTGGTATTTTTATGTTTTCTTAGATACTATGGTGAACCTTCATGTGCTCACATATTTTTAGTATTTTTTATTTTTTATGACTGACTCGATAATCGCGTAGATACACACTTACCTGGGTACCTAGGGGATGCCTTCCCCCAAGCTGATTGTTGTCGTGGTTGAGCATTGAACCTGAGCAGTCCTCTCGATGGAGGTCATGCTTGTAAGAGCTGGTGTAGCTGGGAACCTTCATCTCATCCAACAAGAAGTTGCTTTCTTCACATAGTGGTTAGCTGTGTGTAGAGAGGTGTACTTCGAGTGATGACGATGATGATTCTTAAGTGGACTAGCTCTCAGAGTCATCCTACAGCAAACATCTCATAAAACACCAAAACTCATGGAACAGATTAGGATAAATAGTTAGTGGTTAGCCGTTCGTGGATTAGTTGTTGTGATAGGTTTTCAAAGGTTGTTGCAGTGCATTCAGTGCAACAAGATGCGTAACGATTATTTTTGGATTTTTCTTTTATCAAACAGAATGAAACATGTATGCTGATTTTTATTTTATTTTTATGCCACCACGGTGAACATTCCTTTAGCTTGCACTACAGGCAGGTCACATGGGGCTTTGAGGTTTTTCAAATGTTTTTGTAGTTTTCTATAAAGATGATAAAAAACTAACTACGAATTAAAAGTGCAAGAAAGTAAATGGATAACTACCATTGTTACCTTATGGCAAGGGTTCAGAGTTTAAAGTCCTCCGGACAAGACTTCTCGTCGTCTTCACTCCTGGGGTGTTTCATCAGATCCCGAGGATGGGGACCCTGACGTTGGACCTCCTGGTGATGATGACTCATTTGAGGAGGTTACCTTTTCTTTCCATACCTTTGTAGGTTGTTGCTTTGGTGCTATAAATTCTTCCTTGATTTCCTCCTCCTCAACATTGCTCTTTTAAGAGCGATTCCTCCGGCGCTGACGTCTCCTCTTGGACTGGGTAAAAGCTACTAATCCAGGAGAGTTATAATCTTTGAAATAACAGCGTACCTTCTCTCCTAGAAATTGGAAGTGGACTTGACCTGATTCATTGTAGATGATCGCGTTGGTGGCGCTGAGAAACGGCCTTCCAAGTATGATGGGCGTCTCGTCTTCTTCTCCCATGTCCAGTATCATGAAGTCGGTCGAGATGTAGTGGTCCTGGATCTTGACCATGATGTCTCTTGCTACTCCCTCTGGAAATCTCGCTGTGTTGTCCGCTAGCTGCAGCTGCATATAGGTAGGGTATAGAGGTGTATCAAATATTAAATTATATACCTTTTTAGACATTATGTTGATAGCTGATTCGGTGTCGCAGAAGGCATTGTAGAATGAGTACTGTCCAATGGTGCAATCAATGGCTGGCATGCCTGGATCCTCCTTCTTGGTTAGGAATGGTGAAGCTAGGAGGTGGTCATGGTTGTACTCGACAGCCTTTACTACTTGAACTTGCTTTCTCACTTGTCTTCTGTTCTTGTTCTTCCTTTTTCCATTTAAATTCCTTTTGACTCCTCCGTTAGTTGGCTTGACTGGGAAGTAAGCTCCTCTTGGATCTATAGGAGCTTCAAGGGTCTTGTTCTTAAAACTGAACTTCTCTTTGTTGCCCTTGATGGTGAAACAAATCTTGGCACTGTTCGTGTAGATGACACCCTTTGCAGTACTCAGGAATGGTCGGCCAAGAATGATTGGACTCTTGGGATCTCTGCCGGTATCCAGGACTACAAAGTCTACAGGGACATATGATCTTCCGATTCGTATGCACACGTCATCTAAGATTCCTTTGGGGTACTTGATCGTCTGGTGTGCAAGCTGCAAACATATATCAGTGTACAACAAAGATGCCCATAGAAAGACTTAGTCAAAGATTACCTTAGGCATGATGTTGACACTGACGCCTAGATCGCAGACAACTTCAGAGAAGTCATGCTGCCCAATAGAGATGAGAATCACAGGTCTCCCTGGATCTCCTCTCTTAGGTGGCATGGACTCATCCTTCCATCCTGATGATGCTTCAACGTAGTAACCTGCATACACATAACCAGATTCACAGTCTCGGGCTCTAGAGGTTGCCCTGGAATCTTACCTTCATTGGTCGGTGGAACAGCAGCCGCCAGCTGAGCTAGTTGTTGTTCTATCATCTTATTAAAGCTAAGCTGGTTCTTAACCGCAGAGGTAAAGCTATCCATTTTAATGTTTATGTTTTCTAGCATTTTATCATTGGATGCTACCTTCCTAGATAAAGTCTCCATAATTTTATTTTGGATGGAGATCACTTCTCTCAAAGACAGTTGAGCATAGTTATTATAATTAGTGCCTTGAAAGTTACCTTGGTAGTTAGGTCTTTGCTGGTTCCATGCTTGATTTTGAGGACGATAGTTGTTGTTGTTGTTGATGAAGTTCACATCCTCACGGGTCTCAGAACAGCTGTTGCCTGAGTGTCCCATATTGCCACACACTTCACACGTCATGCATAAATCATTAATGCGCATGACATCTTGTCTCTGGCTCGTCTTGTCTTTCAGCTTCTTCATGAGCAGGTCTATCTTGACAGACAGCATATCTACCTCCTTGAGCTGGTGCATTCCTCCACTCCTCTTGCGGGTGGTTTGGCGCTCGTCATTCCAGTATTGATTGGAGGCCATCTTCTCCATAAGAGCAGTAGCTTGTGGTATGGTCAGTGACATAAATGCACCTCCAGCAGCAGCATCAACATTGTTACGGGTGCTGTTGGTAAGCCCATGATAGAAAGTTTGCATAAGGAGCCAATTCTCCATCCCGTGATGAGGACATTCTGATATGTAATCTTGTTAACACTGGATTTTAGTAAAGGCCGAAAGGATGACAGGTGGGCCAGTGCGTGGTAGACTCGCAAGAGGCAAGTATTCAGGAACATTCGGCAAGCATCCATTCGGCTGACTACGGGCAATTCGGCAAGTGTACATGCGGTCGGCCGACTACAGGCGATTCGGCAAGCATTCGTGCGGTCGGCTATCCTTGGAGGCGGTGACTCCGTTCGGAAAGTAAAAGCCGGCGAGCAGAAAGCCGAATAGAAGGCAAGGAACGTGATAATCGAGGACTCCGAAGAGGATTAGAGCTGAAAGTCCCCATACTTTTGACTTACCTTTAATATATTGTGTAATCGTAATCTCTTAGGATTCATGTTATGTCCAGTGGTATAAATATAAGCCCTCGACCATTGTAAAGGATATTCACAATCAAATCAATACAATCGGCCCCGTGCCAAGTTTCGAGTCCTTTGTCGTGTCGTTGAGTTCTTCGAGAGGAGCCATCGATCCGTCGACCCTCCGTAGTACCGCAACCTTGCTATCATGTCTAGTATCATGCGGTGGATTTAGATGTTGATGCAAGTAGTCTTGTTTATCTCATTTGGATGGCCGTGCGGCAAAAGCGCCCCGCTTGATGATCAAGAAGTCTTTGCTTATGCTCTGTTTATCTCGACTAGATGGCCGTGTGGCAGGCGTCCGCTTGATAGCATAGCGAAGCAGGATAGTTATCGGCTCTATTAGACTTGGCAAGATCTAGTAGATTCATTAAGTTATCACGTGTTGCATGTTTTATTTATTTGTAACACTTTTTGCCCAATCTAGATTGGTTAGTTTCGGCTCTCTATTTTTTTCTTTTAGATCTATTTGCTCTTTGGTGTATTCATTCTCATGTCATCGTGATAAATAGATCATATGCTTATGTAGCCGAATAAGATCAATCTAGATTGTTACATGTTGCGGGTTCTAACACGTTAGAAGTGTCTGAATCTTGATGGGATTAAGTGTCGTGCGGCGGATACAAGTTCTTGATGGGTTTACTCATAATAGCTTGTTCGTTCCTTCTTCATGGACCCCGAGTCGGCAGGACTGCCGAGCTTGGTTACGCTTTCAACTCATGATTATTTTTAACTTGCTCAAACGTGTCTTCTCATACATGCGCATTTGGTAATCAATGCTTTATGTGTTTTGCCTTTAAATTAGCCGAATAAATCATGTGCATGATTGGCAGACAGCTCCTATAGCTGTATGTCGTCGTAAGTGGCTTCAGGGCCGTATATAAGGAACTGTCTGGTCTCACCCGGCATGTTCCGATTATGTATTTAACAATCTTTATCCCTTGTCAGTTTTCAGGTAATTAACTGGCACGCTTCCGGATCTCCGAACCGTCCGGGCACCCGATTGAAGCCACGCTTTTCGGCTTGCTGTGTGTGCGGCACAGTGTGTCACGTTTTGTGTCAACACACTTTTTGGCACGCCCAGTGGGACACCATCGTTCAAGATGCCTAAAATCAACAACGATCATGTTCTGGATGTGACTCTGGATGAACTGCCAGACCCTTTGAAGGTAATAGTCCAGCAAGCATGTGAGCAGTTTCAACAGAAGTGTTTGATGTCCTTCTCTAAGAATAAAAGCAACAAGGTTTTCCAGAAGCAATCGTTGCCAAGGGTTCTTCCTCCACATCAATCTGATTACACTGAAGAAGAAGAGGCTCAAAAGGTGTCAGAGTTGGTTCACAAAGCTTTGGGAGAGACTATTACAAATCATAACACAGCTTTCTTGAACACCTTTCATGCAATCATGGTTAGTACTTTCGGCCCAACTGCTGATAAGTCTTTTGAAGAACATGCAGGCCCAATCCGCGGACCAACACTTTTCAATCCGCCAAAGTACCAAGAAAAGCCTGCTGGAGATGAGGGAGCATCTGGCTCAAATAAAGGTGAAACAGCACCCCATGAGAGACAACAGCCTCCTACTTATGGCCAGGTGACATTTGGTACAACGGGAGACGTACCCCCATCAGCTTTCAAAGTATCTCCAGCATCAAACAGGTTGCAAAGGAATATGTATGGAGATGGATATCAGGAGTTTACTGATTATACCGCTCTGGATGCTTTACCGAACCCAGGGTACAAGAGTGCATCAGGAATACCTTCTGGAAGGCAAACACGTGGAACTCAGAATTCAGACGTTGATCTTATTATGCACAGGATGGCTGATATGATGCAGCATCAGTTCGGCCTAAAGCCAAAGAATCAGTCTTATTCATACAAGTCTCCTTATCCGGAATGGTATAATAGAGTAGCACTTCCTCCAAGAGTGAAGCCTCCAACAGACTTGACTAAGTTTTCTGGTCAAGATGATACTAGCACCTTGGAGCATATCAGTCGGTACTTGATGCAGCTTGGGGAAGCCTCCACAGATGAAGCTTGGAGGATTCGGTATTTCCCTTTGTCTCTCACAGGGCTAGCTTTTACATGGTTTGCCGCATTGCCAGCCCATTCCATTGGTACGTGGGCAGAGCTAGAACAGAAGTTCTATGCGTACTTCTTCACCGGCACTAATGAGAAGAAGCTGGTCGATCTCATGAGTCTGAGACAGAGAGCTAATGAAATACCGCAGGAGTATCTTCGTAGGTTTAGAGAAACCAAGAACCTTTGCTATTCATTGAACTTACCAGATGATCAGTTGCCTGGGATGGCGATAGCAGGCATTCAGCCGAATGTCAGAGAGAAGCTGTTCGGCATGGAGTTTGATGACCTTGGTCAACTTTCACAGCGGCTGGCTGCTATGAGTAATCAAGCTCAGGGGTTCAAGAGAGATAACCGCTTCCAAAAGGGGAATGTTGCTAGTGAAATGTATCAAAGTTTTCTGAAAGAAGCGGCTGAATATGATGATGACGATGAGATAGCTGCAGCTGAACTGACTTGGGCGAAGGAGCCTACTCAAGTTAGCCAGCGCTGGTTAAGGCAACAAAAAGGAACTTATGACTTTGATGTCTCTAAGTCAGACAAGCTCTTCGATTTGTTAGTAAGGGAAGGACGCATCAAACTGCCAGACGGACATCCTATGCTGCGCCCTGAAGGAGTGAAAGATAAAAAGTATTGTGGCTATCATAACACTAATTCTCACTCCATCAATGACTGCCGAGTATTTAGAGTTCGGATTCAGAAGGCTATCCAAGAGGGTCATCTGAAGTTCGATGGTAAAATGAAGGTTGATGGTCAGCCTTTTCCATAAAATATGATTTCTTTCTCTGTGAACATGGTTTCTGCAGATGATCCTAAAGGTAAAGGCAAGGTGAAAGTGTTAACCTCCGACAGAGCAAAGAAGAACGGTACTGTCGATCCCGATCCGCAAATCACAAGTGAAGAGCTGAAGCAAAAAGTTCGGTTCAAGAATAGCCGAACCGAAAGAGGTGAAAGTTCCAAGCCTAGGGTAACATCACGTATTTTGCTGAACAAATGGCAAAGGCAGCAAGAACGGGAATACTATGAAGAGCAAAGGTTTATAGAAGAACGCCGGAGATACGAAGAAGAGGTGTACCATAGAGAGCAAGAAGAGCACGTGAGAGAAATGGAGCAATCTCATTGGGGGTGTTCATTCTTTAAACATTGCTGGAATGAAGGCTTAAAGTTGCCTGCTAGAAACAATTGCCCTGAATGCAGCGATCAGTATTTCGGGTACAGGCAGTCTCGAGTCAACCGCCGTCCGGTCCATGAAAGACTTGGGATGCAGTTTCCTGAGGACGATCGGCGCTTAAAATGGACAGTTTTGAAAATCAACAAAGAAAGAGGTTTGCAGATCAACGTTGGACTCATTATAAAGGATACAACGGAGGGGAAGGCCCCCATGAATACGTCTGGCAAAAAGGACAGTGGTGCCCTCCAGGACTGAGAAAGAGTCAAAAGAGGAGAGTCCAGCGTTTGAGAAACAAAGAACTAAAACAATCAGATGCTGAGGAGAAGCCGATATGGCGCCCTAAGAAGAAACCCGATGAGCATGGACCCTCGGGTGATGCATGTATGGCCTTCTTCCTCCTAGCAGAATTTATAGCTCCTGAAAACCAAGATGCCCAAGAAGAAGTGTATTCCGATTTTGATGAGACTGAGTTTCAAGATTTGATGGCCCAGCTTGTATTGACACAACAGGCGACTTTCGACAAGCCAGCTAAATATCACCATTTGAAGCCACTTGATCTGAAAGGATATGTCAACGGCAAGCCTCTGACCAAGATGTTTGTTGATGGAGGGGCTGCCATCAATATCATGCCATATACTACCTTCAGGAAGCTTAGGATGACAAGTGAAGACTTGTTAAAAACCGACATGGTTCTCAGAGATTTTGCTGGCAATCCTTCTGACACTCGAGAAGCTGTACATGTTGAGTTGATGATTGGGTCAAAGACTTTGATCACTACCTTCTTTGTCATTGATGGCAAGGGGGCATACAGTTTGCTTCTGGGAAGAGACTGGATTCATGCCAATTGTTGCATTCCTTCAACCATGCACCAAATTCTTATTCAGTGGGTTGGAGATGACATTGAAGTTGTTCACGCTGATGATTCCGTAAGTGTTGCTGCTTCGGAGCCCGCTTATTGGGAATATGATGGCATTGATTGTTTATCCGGCAAAGTGTGGGGAGAAGGTCCTGTGAATGTCTTCAACAGAGATCAACAGCCGATCCAAGCAGTCGGCTCTCACAGTAATTTTTAATGGGTAATCCAATCGATGGCAACAAAAGAAAGCTAGTGCATGGTTTTATGTCGGCCGACAAGTTAGAAGAAATAAGTGTTGGTGATGATGTTAAACCAAGGCCGATGTACATCAGTGCAAGTTTGAATCCTGAGTGTAGATCACAACTGATAGACCTTTTAAAAGAATTTAAAGATTGCTTCGCTTGGGATTATACAGAGATGCCCGGATTGGACTGCTCTATTGTTGAACATCGATTACCTATTAAGTCCAGATATCGTCCTTACAAACAACCTCCACGGAAGATTTATAAAGAGGAGGTATTGGCCGATGTGAAGAAAGAGATCGAAAGATTTTTGGAAGCAAATTTTATTCGGCCATGCAGGTATGCAGAGTGGATTTCAAATATAGTTCTTGTATACAAGAAGAATGGGAAGATGAGGGTATGCATAGACTTCAGAAATCTTAATAAAGCTACTCCAATGGATGGATACCCAATGTCAGTTGCTGATTTGCTGGTAGACGCAGCGGCTGGATATGAAGTCATTAGCTTCATGGATGGAAATGCTGGTTATAATCAGATTTTCATGGCGATAGAAGATATCTCAAAGACAGCCTTCAGATGCCCTGGTCATATTGGTTTGTTTGAATGGATTGTCATGACATTCGGGTTAAAGAATGCCGGTGCAACTTATCAACGAGCTATGAATTAAATCTTTCATGAGTTGATCGGCAAAGTCGTAGAGATTTATATTGATGACGTGGTGGTCAAGTCTAGAAACCATGAAGGACATTTAGCCGATTTGAGGAAGGCTCTGGAATGCACTAGAAGGCATGGTTTGAAAATGAATCCGAACAAATGTGCTTTTGAGTCTCTATTTGGTGAGTTTTTGGGATTTCTTGTTCATAAAGGAGGAATTGAAGTTGGGAAAAAGAGCATGGAAGCGATAGATAAAGTTGTCCCTCCAACTAATCTCACGGAGTTACAATCATTGCTTGGCAAGATTAATTTTGTAAGAAGATTTATATCCAATCTATCAGAAAGAGTTTTGCCTTTCTCTCCACTGTTGAAGCTCAAGAAAGATCAAGAATTTGTATGGGGTGACGTACAACAAAAAAAGGCCTTTGATGAAATCAAAGAATACATGAAGGTGCCACCAGTCTTTGGTACCTCCACAACTTGACAAGCCTTTCAAGTTATACGTGGCGGCCGATGGTCTAATAATAGGATCGGCCCTCATGCAAGAGTTTGAAGGAAAGGGAGAGAGTAATAGCTTATCCTAGCCGAAAGCTATTGGATCCAGAGACAAGATATTCGACTACAGAGAAACTTTGCTTGTGTGTGTATTACTCATGTACCAAATTTCGGCACTACTTGTTAAATGCCGAATGCGTGGTAGTTTCTAGTTTTGATGTAATAAAGCATATGCTATCGATGCCGATTTTGAATGGAAGGATTGGCAAGTGGATTTTTGCTTTATCGAGTTTGATTTGAAATATGAATCGGCGAAAAGCGGTGAAGGGTCAAATTATTGCTGACTTTATTACACAACATCGTGATCTTTCTATTGAGATGATAAGCATTGTGCCATGGGCTTTATTCTTCGACGGTTCATCCTGCAGCAAAGGTGGTGGTGCTGGTATTCTCTTGATTTCTCCACAGGGAGTAACCTTTGAATACGCTATTCCCATTGAATTTTATGTTACCAATAATCAAGCAGAGTATGAAGCATTGCTTAGAGGGCTTCAGCTTCTTATAGAGGTAAAAGTTGTTGCTGTCAAAATCTTTGGAGATTCTGAGCTGGTGATTAACCAATTGACTAGCCAATATGAGTGCAAGAATGATATATTAAGGGAGTATTATGAAGAATACCGGGAACTTTTAAAAAGCTTTCGAACGGTGACTTTACATCATATCCCTAGGGGGCACAATGAAGAAGCAAATAAGCTAGCTCAAACTGCTTCTGGATATCGTGAAAATCAAGAAGTTCTCACTATAGACAAAGGTGCTTCGGATGCCGATCAAGTGGTTGATGATTGGAGGTGTGAGATAGCCGATTACCTAGGGAATCCATCACAGAAAGTTTCCTGAAAGCTCAGGTACAAAGCCCTTAAGTTCGTGCTTCTTGAGGATCAATTATATTATAAATCTATAGATGGAGTATTGCTTAAATGCTTGAATCAAGAAGAGGCCAGAAAGGTGATGTATGAAATGCATGAAGGACTGTGTGGTGCACATCAATCAGCTTACCGAATGAAGTGGATAATTAGGAGAGCTGGTTATTTTTGGCCAACCATGCTGGAAGATTGCTGTGAATATTATAAGGGATGTCATGATTGTCAAAAATTCGGCAATATCCAAAAGGCTCCAGCATCTGCTATGAACCCAATAATCAAACCTTGGCCATTTAGAGGATGGGGTATAGATTAATTGGTCAAATTCATCCTCCTTCGAGCAAAGGGCATAAGTTTGTGCTCTTGGCCACGGATTATTTTACCAAGTGGGTTGAGACTATTCCTTTGAAGAAGGTCACGTCAGAAAATATGATCAGTTTTGTTAAAGAGCATATAATTTATAGGTTTGGGATCCCTCAAACTATAACGACTGATCAAGGGACTCAGTTTATTTCTTTGGAGTTTTGTGACTTTGCCGAAGACATGGGAATCAAGTTGTATAATTCTTCTTCTTATTATGCACGAGCTAATGGCCAGGCAGAAGCATCAAATAAGATTATGATTAAGATCATTCAGAAGAAAATTGATGAAAAGCCAAGAAGGTGGCATTTGGTTCTTAATGAGGCATTGTGGGCTTACCGAATGGCTTGTCATGGTTCAACTCAAACATCTCCCTATGAGTTGGTTTATGGGCATCATGCCGTTTTACCATGGGAGTTGCAATCAAGTTCGAGACGAAGTTACATTGCAAAAAAGATTTAGAAAAGGAAGATTACACGAATTTGATGATAGATGAATTAGAAGATTTACATTTAATTCGCGTCTCAAGGCATTGGAAAATATTGAGAAAAACAAGATACGCGTTGCCAAGTACTACAATAAGAAAGTCGAGTAAAGCAATTCACGTAAGGTGATTTGGTTTGGAAGACTATATTGCCTGTTGGAACGAAAAGACGTAACATTCGGCAAGTGGTCTCCGAATTGAGAAGGACCTTTTCGGGTGGTAAGATGTGTACCTGGTAATGCGTATATTTTGAAAAACTCTATTCGGAGAAGAGTTTACCGCGAGCTATCAATGGAAGATTTCTTAAGAAATATTATCCAGGTGTTGAAGTTGGTTCATAAAAAGGAGTTTGAAATCAAATATAGCCGATGAAGGAACATCGCCTTTAGCTTAAAAATCCTCTAAAATTTGAAATAGCCGATATAGTTCATATCGCCTTTAGTCCAAAAAATATTTATGTTTAGCCGAATGGTCTGAAATTGACTTCGGCATTCTGACTGGTTGGTTTATCGAAAGAAGAGAAAGGTGAAGCGTTGAATGACAATACTGAGTGGTACGTCACGTTGGTTGCAACGCAAGACTAAGATCTAATCGACTAAAGTGACGTCACTGCATTCGGGAAACATCATTCAGAGTTGCTTTGATTCAGAAACACTGAAGGCGTCTATTCGGCATTCAACATAGGAGTCATGAACAAGCACATCTCCAGGAGATAATTTCATTATTCACATTCAATCCCTAATTACAAACTACTCTTGGAATAACTTATTAAGAACAGATTGGGGATTGGTAGATTCAGCGAGAGCAGCAGCATGATCTTCATAGTGCTCTAGACGCTCATTGATATCCTCGATCTCATGAGGAGGGCCGCCAGCGAATCCGACGGCCTGGAAGGAGTAGTCCTCGCCGGTCCGGGAGGTCATCACCGCCAAACCAAGAGACACACCAAGGTGCACACCTTGGATGACGGCCTGATTAACACGGCCGTCCACGGCGGCCCAGCGCGCTCCTCGGCATCTCCCCCGGGCGTTCACCTTGTCGGCCACCTTGTTCGCCGGCGCCTTCAGACGCTCATTCTCCGCAGAGAGTGTTGGACAAGCAAGACAAGCAGTACATGAAGAAGATTGAAAAGGAAGAGATCCGTGCAGGGATGCCGAACCGATGATGGCGTCGCAAAGCTTCTTGCGCTGATCCTCCCATTCGGCTTGCGCAATGCCGAACTGCTTGGAGACATCGCCCAGCTCGTTCCGGGCCTCATCCCTCTCCTTGCGAAACCTGAGCGCCTCCTCATGAATGTACAGAGGGTCCTCTCCCTCTGATTCCGCCGGACCCCAAGGGTTGGCGATGTATGAGTTGTCGGACTCGGAAGAGCTCGACGAACCGGAGGAACCGGAGGAGGGGACCGGCCGATCCGAGGTGCCCGGGCCGAGTCACCACCATTGGGGGAAGAAGGTGGTATCGCCGCTGATGACCCTCGCCCCTAAGTAAGCGTAATGAATCGAACTCGTGGAAGATGAACAGAGAGAAAACCGCAAGGAGGCAACCAGTTGATTTCTCACCCATGGACGTTGACGGCGCGGCGCTCGGCTTCCTTCTGCCTCTCCCTCGGTAGGGCGCTTGCCACGGTCATCGCCGCTCGCCATTGACGCTCTGGAAACTAGATGGCTCTCTGGGTTGATCCGAACAGAGAGGTGAAGAGACGGCGATGAAGGCGCTTGATTGGAGATAACAGTGAAGGCCAGAGAAAGGCTTTAT
Organism: Chrysopogon serrulatus; assembly: GCA_015844335.1. Taxonomy (NCBI): domain Eukaryota; kingdom Viridiplantae; phylum Streptophyta; class Magnoliopsida; order Poales; family Poaceae; genus Chrysopogon; species Chrysopogon serrulatus. The sequence goes on from JADLZL010002884.1 coordinate 194,471, forward strand.
TTATAAGCCGATTTGGGGATCGTGGCGTAAACCTCGGGGCATCCCAAGCGACGAAGTAGGGTTTACTCCCTTTGGGCCGTTACCGGACTGGGCCGGATTCGGCTAAATAAAAAATCGTCACTATGAAGAGAATCGGCTATTCTCCTAATTGGGAAAATAAAGGCAATCGGCTATATTACCAATCAGACAGAGGTGTAAAGCCAAACAAAAGCAATTACTCAAAAATATAGTGTGCTACATTTAAGCATATTACAAGCCAACACTCCACTCGCCCAGGAACAGTTTAATTGCATCTATGGCTTCAGTCCTGATTTGGCTAACCTCATCTAGCACCTTCTTGTCATCATCTTCAGAGCTTTGGATCTTGGTGAGCTTTGTTTTGATCTGCTGGTGCTCTTTGATGACAGATGCTATTTTTGTTTTGGCTGCATCTATGGAGTTTGGTAAATTGGTAATTTTATCCTTGTGGGACTGGATTTTTGCATTCAGCTGAGTTAATTGAGCTTCAAGCTTGGCCTTTTCCTCCTCCATAGCTTTCAGTGCAGGCTCCAGGGTTGACAAGGATTGTTTAGCAGCTTGGATCTGAGAATGCAGCTCTCTCGCTTGTTGCTTCTTCATCAGATTGTTACTTTGCAGAGCAGCTCTGGAGGCTATGTTCTTGTTTGCTCTCCTGACCTTCCAAGATGGTCATAAAGATGAGTTGCAGATTCTAAGGGAATCCTGAGAGTTGGAGGGATTTGATCTGCATCTTGGACCAGAATGTTTATATCCTTGGCCAGCAGGAGAGCTATTTCCCTTAGCCGAGCTTGGTTTTCTGCTGATAACCTTTGCTGAGAGATAGCTTCCTCACCTCCCTCATTGATGTACTCTTCAACTGTGAAAGAGTAACTGACAGTCGGCTTGATATCATCCTTTGCGAAAAGAAGGGTTGTTAGCCGGTTGGTTAAGTTTACTAAAGAATTCAGTAGGGCAAGGCATTACCTTTTGAACAGAATCTTTCTCAGTTTGAATTCTGTCCTGGCTTGGTTGAGAACTTAGCTGAGTGCCCAGAGATGATGAGCTAGCGACATGATGAGGGGAGGGTTCTTCAGCCATCCTATCCAAGAGTTGATCTAATACAAAGCAGCAGAGTGTGAGTACTGTTAAATGCATCTGGGACAGGAAAAACAAGATGAATCAGCTGAGAAAACATTACCAATGTGGCTAGTAGCTTCCTGGATTTCTGCATCTCCAGCAGAGGCCTGAGGAGAAATCTCAATGGTTGTTGAAGCAATGGCCGACCTTGAAAGTTTGACCTGTGGCTGCAAGTAGAAGAAATGAGTACAAAATTATTGCCTAAATAAGATTGACAAAGATGTACCTTAGGAGACAGTTTGGCTTTCTTGGATCTTGTTCTCACAGGGCACGAGACATCCTTGCTTGACTCGGTAATAGCTTTCCTTTTTGCTTTCTCCTCTTGAAGATCTTTGTACCCAGAGCCGCAGGGGTTTTCATGAAGGCTACGGGGTGGGGGGCATTAAACCCCAAAAGCGTGAATAGGCCCAGCCTGATAGTATTGAGCCACTTGAGAAGGAGGAATAGGCTCAATATCCTGTCAATGACAAAGTATTAAAATCAAGGATAAGCCCAATAGCAAGGAGAACTATGAGTACAAGGGGATTACCTCGCTGTCAGAAGCAAATTGAGCTTGCAAATCTTGGCATAGAGGATGCACTGGTGTGTTGAAAATGTGAGCACGCCATTCTTGCCGCCAGGAGGCAAACAGAGGATGGGCAACATCTATTAATCCAAGAGGAGAAGGCATATGTGCTGGCAACTCCCATCCAAGCTTAAAAACGTTCTTGGCCTCTATTTCATCCCCTATTTTCTCTCTGGGCTTTATGGTTTTTGAGAAGAATAGCCTTGGGGGCAGCTGACCACATCCTAATTGCCTGGCCACCATGTTTGGGTTATAGAATTCATAAGTAGGGTGTAGCAACCTCCCATGATGAAATTCTGCCGGCAGAACACAAGGCTTGTTGAAAGAGTTGAAGATCTCTGTGGACACTGGGTCTGAGCAGCCAGTTTCATAACTGAATTTGTAGGGCATGGTCAGGTTCTCATTTTCTCGGTAGGGAAGCCAAATCACATTGTCAAACCCTTTGAAAAACAGCTTGAAAAGATGACCAATGTCCATATCGATGATTATAGAGGATGCTGCTTCCCCATATGTCTGACAGGCCTTCTCCTTTTGCTGTACCATCTTCAGCATGATTGACTGAAGGAAAGCCTAGATCATGAAGGTCCACAGAAACTATTTGATGCATGTACAATTGCAGCCACATTTGAACAAACCTCCAGGGACCATTCACACAATGAATTTCTCCATGATTACGCATCTGGACAGTAATCAGACGCATCATGTGATAGACAGCCCCCAAAAGATACTTGCCCAAGGGGATCAAGGTACCTGCAGCCAATTCCTCGGCCATCACCATGTGATTCAGGGTTGGCTTATTGGATTTGCCACAAAATATGAATCTGCTCAACCACATATTCATGAAAGCCTTATACTCCTTGTCATCTACAACACCAGTTGACATGTAGGTTTGGATGTATTTTGTCCATCCACCTCCTGACTTGACTACTTTCTGGTTGCTGCTGTTCCTATACTTAAAGGGGTACACTGGTGCCGTCACATTGAGGCCGGTCATCATGAAAATATCTGCCAAAGTAAAAGACATTGGGCCATGGCCAAATATGAAGGCATTGGCGGCATCGGACCGTAAATGGCTGGTCGCTATCAAGAGGGAGTCATTCCGAGGTGTCTCTCGACAAAGATAGTTCCGTGCAAAGTCTTTGAATGTCTTGAGAATCCCAAAGGATCGCCGCTCTTGATCAAGATCCTCCGATACCAATTTCGCCATCCAGTAATTGGGGGGAACGGCCAAGTTTTGAAGATATTCGACCACTGATTCCGCGGAGTAACTCTAGATTTGAAGGGGATCCTCAAGGTTTCCTTCTCAACAAACTCAATCGGATTAGGATCCCCATCGGGCCAAGAAAATAAAATCGGGGATCGCCGCGTATGGAATCAAAATCTCATCCTTATATTCCTTCAAAGAATGACGCAACCAGAGAAAATGGGTCAAAAAGAAGCAAAAGATCAGTTTGAAAGTTGCCGAACACACGAGGGAAAGCAAGAATTACCTCTGGAACTGCATCCTGGGTCGCCATTGAAGATTTGAAGAAGATTTGAATCTGGATCAGAGAACTCTGGTTTCGAGCGGCGGCTGCGAGTTTGAACATTGTTGACCTAAATGAGAGAAGAGTTTGTGGTCAATTTCAGAATAAAATCACTTTTATCCCGAAATTGAGGGGGCATGTATTAACACTGGATTTCGGTAAAGGCCGAAAGGATGACAGGTGGGCCAGTGCGTGGTAGACTCGCAAGAGGCAAGTATTCAGGAACAGTCGGCAAGCATTCATTCGGCTGACTCTGGGCAATTCGGCAAGTGTACATGCGGTCGGCTGACTCTGGGTGATTCGGCAAGCATTCGTGCGTCGGCTATCCTTGGAGGTGGTGACTCCGTTTGGGAAGTAAAAGGCGGCGAGCAGAAAGCCGAATAGAAGGCAAGGAACGTGATAATCGAGGACTCCGAAGAGGATTAGAGCTGAGAGTCGCCATACTTTTGAGTTACCTTTAATATATTGTGTAATCGTAATCTCTTAGGATTCATGTTATGTCCAGGGTATAAATATAAGCCCTCGACCATTGTAAAGGATATTCACAATCAAATCAATACAATCGGCCCCGTGCCAAGTTTCGAGTCCTTTGTCGTGTCATCGAGTTCTTCGAGAGGAGCCATCGATCCGTCGACCTCCGTAAGTACCGGCAACCTTGCTATCATGTCTAGTATCATGCGGTGGATTTAGATGTTGATGCAAGTAGTCTTGTTTATCTCATTTGGATGGCCGCGGCGGCAAAGCGCCCGCTTGATGATCAAGAAGTCTTTGCTTATGCTCGTTTATCTCGACTAGATGGCCGTGCGGCAAAGCGCCCGCTTGATAGCATAGCGAAGCAAGATAGTTATCGGCTCTATTAGACTTGGCAAGATCTAGTAGATTCATTAAGTTATCACGTGTTGTATGTTTTATTTATTTGTAACACTTTTTGCCCAATCTAGATTGGTTAGTTTCGGCTCTCTATTTTTTTCTTTTAGATCTATTTGCTCTTTGGTGTATTCATTCTCATGTCATCGTGATAAATAGATCATATGCTTATGTAGCCGAATAAGATCAATCTAGATTGTTACATGTTGCGGGTTCTAACACGTTAGAAGCGTCTGAATCTTGATGGGATTAAGTGTCGTGCGGCAGATACAAGTTCTTGATGGGTTTACTCGTAATAGCTTGTTCGTTCCTTCTTCATGGACCCCGAGTCGGCAGGACTGCCGAGCTTGGTTACGCTTTCAACTCATGATTATTTTTAACTTGCTCAAACGTGTCTTCTCATGCACGCGCATTCGGTAATCAATGCTTTATGTGTTTTGCCTTTAAATTAGCCGAATAAATCATGTGCATGATTGGCAGACAGCTCCTATAGCTGTATGTCGTCGTAAGTGGCTTCAGGGCCGTATATACGGAACTGTCTGGTCTCACCCGGCATGTTCCGATTATGTATTTGACAATCTTTATCCCTTGTCAGTTTTCAGGTTAAATTGACTGGCACGCTTCCGGATCTCCGAACCGTCCGGGCACCCGATTGAAGCCACGCTTTCCGGCTTGCAGTGTGTGCGGCACAGTGCGTCACGTTTTGTGTCAACAAATCTTGAAAGCGTTCCCATGCCTCAGGGACTGACTCATCATGTTGTTGCTGGAAACTTGAAATCTTCCCCCTTAGGGCACTTGTCTTGCCCATAGGAAAGAATCTTGCTAGAAAAGCTGTGGAGCACTAGTCCCAAGTTGTATGGTTGTCTTTATTGGTGTAAAACCATTTCTTTGCCTTTTCCAATAGTGAGAATGGGAACAGAAGCAGCAGGACGGTATCCTTTAGTACATCTTTCAGCTTGAAAGTGCTGCAAATCTCTAGGAAGTGTTGGAGATGAGCACTTGCATCTTCATGTGCTTTCCCACAGAACATACTGGCTTGCACCATGGTGATAAGAGCTGGCTTGAGCTCAAACCCATTCTCCCTAACTTCGACGTTAGGTCCAGTGTGGATGTTGTTGGTGTTCGGAGCGGAGAACTCGCGTAGTGACTTATCAGTCATTTCTTTAAAGATTGGTGCTAAGTTGCCCTCTTGTTGCTCTTCTTCTTCTCTTGTAAGAGCTTGCTCCTCCAAAGAACGAACCTTAGTAGTGGGTGTCTTTGACGGAGATTCAAAGATGTCCCTCACTTGCTGGAATTTCTTTCTTCGAAAGAGTCTCTCTGGATTTTCAATGTAGTTATCTGGCAGATCAAAACCACTCATTCATTACCCTGCATAAGATTTTACAAAGACAGAAAACAAAAGGGTAAGCCTGCATTGAGTAGGGGTCTATGGTTTCCTCTAACTCATTAGTTTGTTAGGTCTATCGCTATCCTTTTTAATTGCCAATTGCCTTCCCCGGCAATGGCGCCAAAAATGCTTGTTGACACCTCTTAATGTTATCTCTAATAACGGCGCTAAAAATACTAGAGTAGCGCACCGCCACTAGAATGCCAAGTTGTCATCCCCAGCATAACACCAAGGGGTGTGGTATTAAATGATGCCACCATTTAGAAAATAGAAATGTATCCGTAAGCGCACAGATCAAATACCATTGTATTATTTTATCCGGAGTATTACGGGTTGTCATTTATATTTTCCTAAAGGAAGGTCTACATAGCTGTGTAAAGATAGTGTGTTGACCTAGTGTAACGAATAGACATAACCATGTCCTCGCTGCTCAATGCAGGGGTAAGTCACAAGATAATTGATAAGGTAAGCATATAATCATCAGCATAAACAGATAGAGACTCCTAGCTATATCATTAGGATTGCTAGTAGAACATCAAGAGATATTTCTGGGTTATTTCTAGCTACATGTCAACGCATATTATGGTAAGTGCAATACACCTAGTAGTCATGGCTAAGGTTAGCATTACATTTATTCATAGTGGACATACTAGGGAAGTTTGAGAACATAGCACGCCCTTCCGTCGTATACAAGCCCTACTGTGCCTATAAACAGGGTTCGGATTACATAGGACTCAATAGGAATGTCACACCCGTGATCTACCAAACCCGGCCTATAGGGTGCATTCACAGACAAATAATGTATAAGCACCATGCTTACACAATGCTTATCACTCACCCAACGATCAATTAGATGAGTGCTATACGAACCTATGGATAAGTATAATGTTAATCTAGCTATACTAAGCATATAACAACAATAGACAAAGAACAAGATAACTATGAATGTAAGTAAATAAGTATTCATCAATTCAATTGTAGCAATCATATAACTATACAATGAAAGAGAACAAAGGCGAGAGGAGGTAAGAACTATACCAAATCCAAGCTCTTGATGGCTCCGAAATCCAAACCTGTGCTTGCCTCCCTCTAGTTCTAATCTAGCTATCTACGCCCTAGCTAAGGAGCTCTAATTAGGGTTTCTGGCTGATGATCGGACTTCGAATGAGAATGAATGAATGGGGGCTCTCCTCCCAGGGGTGCCTCTCCTTTTATAGCTTTGGGCGATGATCATGAGCCATCGGATCAAACCGACATTGACGGGCGGCTAGGATCGATCCTCAAAGGCGGTGGAGTGGACCAGGCGAACCAGGGCTATAAAAGGAGAGGTAACCCTAATGATATAGCTAGGATCTCTTGATGTTCTACTAGCAACCCTAATGATATAGCTAGGAGTCTCTATCTGTTTATACTGATGATTATATACTTACCTTATCAATTATCTTATGACTTACCCCTGCATTGAGTAGCGAGGACATAGTTATGCCTATTCGTTACACTAGGTCAACACATTATCTTTACACAGCCATGTAGACCGTCCTTTAGGAAAATATAAATGACAACCCGTAATACTCTGGGTAAAATGCTGCAATGGTATTTGATCTGTGCGCTTGCGGATACATTTCTATATTCTAAATGGTGGCATGATTTAATACTACACCCCTTGGTGTTATGCTGGGGATGACAACTTGGCATTCTAGTGGCGGTGCGCTACTCTACCATTTTTGACGCCGTTATTAGAGATAACATTAAGAGGTGTCAACAAGCGGCTTATCGGCCGCCCCTACAAATGAACCGATTTGTAGGGGCGGCTGGAGCCACCCTTACTGTTCTATTTATAGGGGGTGGCTCAATCACCAGCCACCCCTATAAATGATGGCCAATTTAAATTTTGAATTTAAATAAACTACAACTTCTTATACAATTTTGAAATACTAAATGACCTCAGATAAAAAACTATTGAATATAAAAGTGTTAGAACCCATCAAGACCTACATTTGTTATATACTCTCTCCGTCCTAAAATATCTGTCGCTTTCACTTCCTCGAGAAACAACTCGCTGTCAATTTTTATAAATACTAAATATTGCTGATTAGTATCGTAATTAACATCATCGAAAAAAAGATCTTTGAATCTAGTTTCTAACAAATTTATTTGTATATATAAATATTACACGTATTTTTTATAAACCGAAGTTAAACTTGTGACACAAAAACCAAAAATGACACTTATATTGGGATGGAGGGGGTATGTGTTATTTTTTGAAACTACCAGCCTCAGATGAAGTTTGTATTTGAAATCATTTAGAGTTTCAAATGCTAGTTTGAAGGTGTCATTTTTTAAAAAATTCAAAATTTGAATCATTTAAACTTTGTCAAATGAAATGTTGACAAAAATAACAAATATAGATCTTGTTAGTTTGACTAACTTGTTATTCATAAAGTTTCTATTTGAAACCATTTAAGTTTCTATTTGAAGCCATCTAGAGTTTCAAAAACTAGTTTCAAGGTGTATTTTTTAAAATTCAAAATTTCATTCATCCAAACTTTATCAAATTAAAAGTTAAACAACACAACAAATGTACATCTTGATTAGTCTATCAGACTTGGTATTCATTACTTTTTTAGTTGAAACCATTTAGGGTTTCAAAAACTAGTTCGAAGTTGTCATTTTTAAAAATTTAAAATTTGAATCATTTAAACTTTGTCAAATGAAAAGTTCACCAAAATAATAAATGTAAATCTTGATGAACTCATAAGGAGAAATAGTTAAAAACAAAGTTATAGATATCAATGAGTTCTATAACATTGTATTTGATGAATTTTTCATTCAAATTCATTTATGGTCCTAGAATTATTGTGTTAGAATTTCTCATATGCCGAAAATCAAATGTAATAATATCTAAACTTGATTAGAAAAATCTACAAACTTGATTAGAAAAATCTACAAACTTGAGCCGCCCCTACAGTGGCTGTCTGTAGTGACATCTCCACTACTGAAGTGCTGATGAGTGATGAGGTACACAAGTAATAACAAACACAGGCACTTGTTTGTTTGGTCCAAATTTTGTAATGCTTCTTTTTCTAGCACAGTTTATGGAGGTGTGGAAAGTGTATTTTTTTTTTACGAAAGTGTGGAAAGTGTATTGACACCCATGTGATGAGCACGCGCTCTCATGCACGTCCTGCTTCCTCTGGCTTGCAGCGAGCAGGACAATGCCGCCGCGCGCAACTACTTCCTGCCAGTCCACGATGTGCGGTCGAGATTGCAGGCTCAAATGCCTGAGTTGATGAATTAACAGCCTGTAACATTAATTTTTTTTTTTTTTGATCCAACACGTCCTGGCGTACCCTGCATGGAGTTTAGGTAACACAACGTTACATCCTGGGTGTCCAGGCAAAGGATAGAGCTAGTTCATAGTCTCTTGGGCTGCCCAGCACTAAGGTACTTAAGTTTTGATGAACCAAATCTTGTTTTTTCGTAAGGTATAGTAATTAGCAAAATGGAATTGAAATCTCTAGCACAATGTTGTGCTTGCGAGTTGGTCAAACAAATCGTGTTCCGTTGTTTGACATCGACTTTACAAGCATCCAAGATTAAGCTCCTTCATTTAGATAGCACTAGTGCAATCATAGCTAGGAAGGTTGGCTGCTTTATATAGTGGGCTCTTGTTATAGAGCTGCCTCTATAAACAGTGTTTCAGACCATCCGCACTGGTGTCCGGAATCGCATCTGGTACGTGCTTTTGGCGGACGGAATCGCCGCAGAAAGTGTCAGGGGAGCCAAGCTGGCGTCCGGAATCGGGGCGCGCCGCCTCCGCCAAACTCTGGCGGTAGCACTCGTCCGGGAGCGCCTGCGTGGCACGGGCCCCACGCGGGCGTCGGCCTCCGCTTGGCGTGTGGGAAGGAAAGGGAAGGGCGGGCGGAGGAGAGAGAAGTGCGGCCGGGAGCGCCACCGGAGCGGAGGAAGGGGAGAGGGAGAAGGTGCTCGCCATCGGGATCGCGCCGCCGCCATCGGAATCCACCCGCGCGGTTCCAAGGCCGGAGCCACCGCCGAGGATGGAGCGCCGGGGAGGGAGCGCTGACGGCAAGCGCCGTGCGCCTTGGCAAGGAGCACGCCGGACGGAGGGATAGAGGACGGAGGAGAGGCCGGGCCTGCCGCTGCCATGCCCGCCGCGAACCGCCACCTCGAGCTTGCGGGCGGCTCTGCTCCATGCCCATCGCACTGGAGCTCGCGCCTCCTCGGGGAGCTCGCCCGCACGCCGCGCGCCAAGGGGATGGGCTGGGGAGGAGGCGCGCGCCATATGTTGGAGGGGCGCCTTCGCCAAAGCTGCGCCGACCGCCCGCGCGCCACGAGCACGCCCGGGGGAGGAGGGGTGCTTGCTCGCCTGCGCGGACATGGAGAGCACGCTGGCCGCTGGAGGGGAGGGGGCGCCGCCCGCACGCCGGGCCGAGCACGCCGCCGGGAGCCGGGGGCGCGCTGGGGAGGAGGGGGCTCCCCGCTTGCCGGCCTAGGCGCCAGCCTGAAGCTCCTCCCGCCCCGCCCTGCCGGAGCTCTACCACGCCGGAGGGAGGCCACGCGCTGCCATTGGAGGGGCAGGGTTGGGGGTGGGGAGGGAGCCGCCGGCGGAGGGAGCAAGGAGGCAGCAGGGTGGGGGCGGCGAAAGGAGCAAAGGAGGAGCGGCGGGTGGGCGGCCGGGTGAAAGACAGAGAATGGGGAGGAAGGGAGGGTGAGGGGAAAAAAAAAAAAAAAAAATCTGTCGTGTGGGACCCACATGGATAGAGTAGAGATATAGAGGATGTATGAGTGCGGCGAAAAATGGTATAGAGGAGAGAATCTTGATGACCAGGACGGAATATTCTGTTTAGAGGATGAATATAGAGTACGACGAGTGCGGATAGTCTCAGAGGCGGCTAGGAGTCCAAGACACATATATATGCATCATATTAGCATTAGGAGGGAGATAGCCGGAATAATCATGTAGCTGGAAAAGATTTACTTTTTGTACAATAGGCATGCGAGGCAAGCGGGAAGAAACCACGTTACCAGACTACAGAACCTATCAGAGCTAGCAGGACCAATGCAGGTCGGGATGGATCGCATCAGCATCCTCCGGCAGTTGGTCCGCACAGCCCGTAGTGTGTTTGGTCCGATTGCAAGAGCCCGCAGGTGACTTCAACCTGGAGGGTGTCTGCCTTGAGCCTAGTGACATCAGGAGAGGCATTGACGCGTAAACTTAAAATCTTGCTACGAAAGAATCAAGCTCAGTAGTCTCGAAATTCAATTTAGTACCTTGTAAAGTTTACTTAAAATCTCAATACCTTTTCTTTGTTGTATGGCTAATGAGAAAACACAGCTGCTCGCGTGTGGCATAACAAGCTTTGTGAACTCCTTTATATTAAGATATAAATAAACATCCTAACAAATTTCTGTTTTTATAGAATTTGTCCTCAAAAAATAATTTATATTGTGATTTTCATTTATTTAGCCAAAGCTTTAAATTTACAAGATAGTACAAACCGTACCAATTTTAAAGGTGTCAGTTTTCCATAGTGATTGTTGCAATAGGTGTTGCCAGTGTTGGGAAAGCAAGAGGTCCCGACAGAGTGAAAGTCTTTCACAATCGAAGTACATATATCATTGGGCAGCTCTCTGTGGTTTTGAGACAAAAGATCACTATTCTCTTCACTGGGGACAAAGGTCCTCCTTTTATGGGCTATGGTTATATAAATTTCGATTACAGAAATGGCCTCATGGCAGCTAAGGCTTGTCCTGGCATATTCCTACATACAGAGTACGTCCCTTGGGGCCTTAGCGTCTTTTACATCTCTAACAGTCTAGGCCTTTGCTGAGCCATGTTTTTGGCCCTGCAGGTCCTCCGGTCCAGCCCCCTCATCTATCCGCCGCCTGATTGGAGTTTTTTTTGTCATCATTTGCCTCCGTTCAACTTACTATGCTCCAATTGGTCGAAGGGTCCATCAAAATATCTTGCCAGATTTAGCATTCCAAATTTTACGGGATTCAGACGAAGGCTTCCCACTTTGGAGGTTGGAGCTCACCCTTTTTTTTTTTTTAGAAAAGGGAATATATTAATATTTTAGCTTCTGCATCGACCAATATATATGGCTGTTCCTTATTACAAACAAGAGAAAAGCAATCCAGAGAATCTCAAAAATAAAGTTTTGAGCCATAATGAAGACAAATAACACTTCTAACACCCCAACTAAAAAGTAAGTCTATTAGAAAATCTCCAGCCATATCTCGCGAACACTTTTATTACGGTTATCTCAATAGTCCTGCATCCCATCTTGATCATATAGCGATCCAGTAGGTCCCCCTAAAAATAGCCTACAAATAAAATGGTGCTAAGACCTTGTCAAATACTATTTCATTCCGAGTTAGCCAAATCGCCCAACAAATTGCAGGGCCTTCACCGTTTGACAATCCATGGCCACTCCTCGCTGGTGTTCGTGCTTATAAAGTCAGACACGTCATGTTCTGTTAGTGAACCTGGAGGCGCAAGGTTTTGCCCCAAACAGCCAACTACTGCTATATTGATTTTCCTAGCAGTGAGTATGTGGACTGTTCCTAAAAATAATTACCACACGAATAAATACAAAACTTTCATTTCAAATGAAGCTGACCATGACACTTGGGGAAGGGATGTTACATGGGCCAGAGGTCTTTTGGCTCATCCTATGGATCTCTCTATCTCCGTCCCTTCTCATATCAGTATTTCTATTGGCAGACATGATAGACGCATTACTAGTAATTCCTTGTTTTATAACTAGTCATTTTCCCATGTTGCATAGGATCGAAAAAATATGATGCCCAAGCGCCAACAAATCTATGCCGTTCTATGGTTTATGGATTCTGGGGGCAACGGTCTCAATGTGTCATCCCGGATCCCTACTTGAAGAGAATACGTGCCTACGAAACCTACAATGCCACTAATACTCTAGATCCTGCATCAGTATGAAAATAACAATCTGGATAAATTCGGCACGAAGCAAAGCCCAGACTCATCGGCCACCACTAAAGTTTTGCCACGGCCTAGACATCCTTACAGCCCCCTCGCCCAAGCAGAATTAGTGTTTTCAGATGCTTCCCTTGTGCCTCCATTTCCCATCACATGAGTGACCACATGACTAGCATTTCATCCCTCTATCCATCTCCTCTCATGTTTGTTATGATTACATCTCAGTTTGCTAGTGTCGGGCCTGCACATTGAAAAGGAACGGTTGTGATTATATACAGATACAGCGCTTGCCAGTGATGTTGGAATATTGTCAGCTACCTGCACGATAAATATCGATCCCCATTCACTGCCTGAACCATCTATCTTATAACAGCCTGTCAAGTATAGCCCATCAAAATGGAAGGCGTAGGGACCAGACCTTTTTTCTATTTCTGTTAGGGGTGCGAACATAAAAAAGATATAATATCAATTGCTATAACACGTACTGTGCTCAGAAACAGACACTAATAATTAAAAAAAAAATCCAGGCAAAACCTTCATTTGGATGGCGGGTGTCTTGTACTAATTAGAGGATCTTTCTAATAAAATGTTTTGGGTACTAGTATGCATATCTCCCTATCTTAATTACATGCCATGTTAATATATATCCTACATGACTACTGAACATGTACTGTATACGCGATACTAAATGGTTGAACTCACATCTCCTTTCTGAATGTTGCCCAATGGAGATGATAGGATAGTCCTGTATCGATGACAAGATAGATTTCTCCCTTGCACTGACTGCATGGCCTATTTAGTTGGAATGGGTATCCAGGATGGCGGTGCACGCCAGGCGGTGGCGGCGAGTGGGACCACCAGCGTGACAGCAGAGGCAAATTAGTCAGAAAAGGGTATTGAGCATCCTGGAGTTTGATAGGCATGATAGGCACGAGGGGAAGAAGCTACAAGATGTAGAAATGAAACTATATCTTCCGCCACAACGTTCATTCAAATTCAGAGCGCTTTAGGTTCTAGAAATCTTTTTATACATAGGGTACAAAACACCTTGGTTTGGCCAAATGAGCAAGGATTAGTCGAAAATACTCAAATAAATAATTACGCATAGAAGTACAACTTTGTTTGTGGGTGGCGATTGGGGCAGTTCCTCAGCTCATGTGGTAAACAAGCATGCATGACACACCGCATCGTCCTAGTTTCTCCCTCCATCTCTGCTGACGTCTCTGTGCTGGTGCAGTCTGCTTATTCGACAGGCTACATGTGAGTTATTTTGGAGAGTAAAGTGCTAACAGGCGGATGATGAAGCCGCGTGTGGGGCGTCATGGTTCGCAGCAATAAGCATACAGCAGCAAGCAACAGTCTAGCGTAAATCCTTTATTTTCTTCATTTTGGTTTCTTGTACGTATGGATACATTGATTACTTTTATGGAACCAGGGCTTCATGGATGCTTCTCCCTTGGTTCTAAATTATAATTCGTTTGACTTTTTAACTTAAAATTTGACCACTCGTCTTATTTAAAAATCGCAAGCATAATCAAATTTAAGTTAATCATGAAAAACTTTTATAGTAAAGCAAGCCACAACACAAACTGTAGTATTTGACATAATTTTTTTAATAAGACAAGTGGTCAAATTTAGGTTTAAAAAGTCAAACGAACTATAATTTAGGACGGAGTAAGTACTTGATTGTGCATTGTTTAGTTCTTCTACAATCATAGTTGTGGACTAGAAAATTTCTGGACTTTGCATCAATAAGTGTTATTAGTTGTTCTCGAGAAAGTTCAGTGTCATCTGATTTTTTTTTTTAGTAACAAAAATCAACATCAGTGAAGGGTGCTTGCTTGCACCAGTGGTGGTCTCTTTCCACGAGTATTAAAATGTTTGATCTAAATAAAGTCAAATACACACCAATGTACTACCGAGTCACGTATACATGTAACATTACTAAAATTTCTTGAAATAAACATTACTAAAATTTCTTGAAATAAAACGTACATGAGGTCGACATACCACGTTAATAACCTTGCGCTTGTCTTTATTTCCATCTACGCCTCATTGCCAAATTGTTGCAGTATATGATCTTGTACTTACCGATCAAATTATTAGAGTCTGTCTACCTAACATTCAGTTGTTTTGGGGCCTTTCAGCACTCGGTTGTTGAAAACCCAAAAAACACTTGAATTTTGTTGTGTTCAGGATTCATGTGTTTTAGCCAAAGCTAGCACACGTGTGTTTGGTAGCTCCAAAACACATGAATTTCAGGACCCAACAAATATGTGTATTTTTTTCCAAGCTAGCACACGTTTTTTAGCTGTCCTGCATACTACACACAAGTTGCAGCAGAGAAGGAAAACCATGTGTTTTTTCCAAGATAACACACAAATTCCATCATGGGAAAACTGTGTGTTTAGAAGGAACTAGTACACAGATCTGTCCATAATATGTGTTAGGAGAACAAACAAGGCTCACAGAGAGATCTATTGTAATTGTGCAAGTGAGCCCAAAAAAAAGAAGGGCCAGCTATAAGATATAATCAGCTGCTCCCCTATTCACTCTCTGCACAGCAGGGTTGGCATCGGTCAGCTCTTGATGTCCTGTCCCCTGTTCAAGTATGGCAATAGGCCATGACTTGATTCAGAAAGTAGTAGAACTGCAGTGCTAAGTAGTGGCAGCAGCACCTTGAAAAAGTTAGTGGTACTAGTGTACTTGTAGCTAACTTGCATATATTTCAAGCCAAGGCAATGAATCAAGTAGTTCAGTTTGCCACCAAAAAACTGAGTTGAGCCAGGGCTGGTGCTCTTGCGGGTTGTGTGTGTTCTGTGCTCAACTCCTACTTCTAGCCGGAGTGTGTGAGTGAGGGTGAGCTGAGTGCTTCAGCTGAGCTATGATCAGGGCCAACACAGGCTACAAACAAGCATACAAGAAAAAAAATAATCAAACAGTTTATCCTAATGCCATATCAATTCTTGATTGGACATTTATAAGTAGTAAATTACGCACTTCATTTTATGCAAATTCGATATTTAGCATATGCAATATTTAGTATTAGATCTTGTACATTTTGACAAAGCAAACTATGATGCAGCAACTTCATACTAATCAAATATCATTAATTCTCACTGAAGAGAAGAGTCTTGGGAGTCCATGAGGGTGACGCCACTGTGCTTCCAGTGGCCGTGCACGTAGTCATACTTGAACATGTAGGTCTACAACAAAGATGGGGCCATGGGGGAACACATAAAAACCATAAGCACAGCATACAGATTTTAAAAATTCAAAGACTGAAGTAAGGACCAAACAAATCTACAACACCTCAAGCTGTGAATACAGCCAGTGAAGAACTCAAGAAAAACAACTTTGGAAGACATGATTAACCGTAAACCTACTAGATGTATGAAACAAAAGCAGTAGATTGAGGAGCATACCATGTAATCCATGGTGATGAACGAGTTGTTGACGGTGACGAGCTCAACATCCTCGCTCTGGAGGGCAACCCTGGCGAAGAGCCTACCGATCCTTCCGAAACCTGAGCAAGGGCAAATGCAGAGATAACACACAAAGATGAGAATGAACCCAATAAAAGAAGAACAAACAGAGAGAGAGAGAGAGAGAGAGAGAGAACACACACACACATGTGTGTGTTAACATAAATCAAGAATACATTTTTTCTATGAAAGGATAAGGATAAAAATGAGGTCTGTGTCGGCACAAATCACAAGTAACAAAGATGTGGTGTATGCTTGCACAATTGACAAGAAGATAAGAGACTAGAAAGGAACTAGACTGAGCCTATGTGACAAAAAGACAATTAACAAATCAAATTTGAACATGTTTTAGCACAGATTTAAACAAACACAAATCAAAGAGGGCAAATAAAAGGTGTGTGTTGACCCAGAACACACAAAAAAATGGATTTGAACATGTTTCAGCACAGATCATAAAAAAGCCTAAAACATGCATGTAGCTTCCCTTTCCCAACTGTAGGAAACCAAAGAGGTGTGAAACTGATGATGTCAGATTACCTTGAAACTATCTTTGTTTTATCAAAACAACATGCCCCCCTCCTCTTCCTCACTTCTCATCCTTTCACTTTTCCTAGTCACCCATCCTCTTTAAATTATTCCTAATAAGCCGCTAAGTGAAGGCCACCTCCACCAGTCTAGGGAGGACTAATTCGGCTACATGAGCAGTGACACAAGAACTACAGTGTCGGATGACAGTAGAGCAGGGCAATGGATATAGAATAGGATGAGTATAGTAGCAATGGTATGAAATAGGGTGTCTTAGAGTTCCATGGGTATACAGATTCCCCCACACCAGTAACTCAAACATATCAGGGACATCTATATGTAACCAACTCTGACACAATATACAAATAGACAACTTTTTTTAAGGAAGGACATGAAACAATATTTAACCAACTCTGACACAATTACAAGTATATAACCAGCTCTAACAAAAAAAAAACAAATAGGACAATAGACAAATTAACAATTTTTTTAAGGAAGAATAGGAAACAATATTTATCCAACTCTGACACAATAACAAGTATATAACCAACTCCGACAAAATAACAAGACAATAGACAAATAAATAATTTTTTTCTAAGGAAGGACAAGAAACAATATTTATCCAACTCTAATACAAAAACAAGTATATAACCAACTCTGACAAAAAAAAAACAAATAAGACAATAGAAAAAGTGACAATTTTTTTTCTAAGGAAAGACAGGAAACAATATTTATCCAACTTCAAAACAATCACAAGTACTTAGCCAACTCTAAGGAAAGACAGAAAACAATATTTAACCAACTCTATCACAATAATATTTATCCAACTCTGCAACAATCACAAATGACAAAAGTATTTAACCAAGTGTCTTGCACAATCACAAAAACCATATACAAAAGTCTAACAAACTGTAAAACAATTACATAAAACTAATCAAAGGATGACTGTTCATATGATCCAAACATAAAAAAAAAAAAATCAGGCTGCCTCTTGCAAGCTCTCTCATAAAAGCTGCTATTCTACTTGGATCCGAACACCTTCTTTATAAAGCTGCAAAGCAAGTGGCCTGTAGCCCGGGACAAAGGACCTACCTAGATCTTCCGTATCGACATAGTCATGACAAAGCAGCATACATCCATAAATGCTAACCTGTATAAAGAGAGAGAAAAAAATTCAGAAAAAAGCTAAGATGGTAAATGGGTATGGAAGGTTTCAAATTCCTAGTAGAACATATTGCACATGATCATAACTAAAATTACAGGCCTCCAATTTTGCAATTTACATTATTGCTGATTGCAATAAATGCCTTTGCTCAAGGTTTTATGAAATTTTAATAAACTAGTGGTTTATAAAAAAATGCATTAAGATAATAGAAGTTTATGAAATCACAAGATCAAAATCTAGAATTGTCAGGAAATTCTAACACATGGACTAGAGCCTTAGTAGCAGCAAGAAAAGTGGTTAACAAGCAAGTTATAACTCTAAAAATAGACACAATATTCAGACTTACAGATATCCTACAATACAACAAATAAGATTGCAGTAATGCAAGCACCCTATATGCTACAACTGCTCCATACAACTATACAATATTGTGCATAGAGTAAACCTAAAATCTCAAACCAAATTTGAGTAGCTGCTAGAGTTATAGACAACCAAACTTTGTTATGTGTGTGGATTACACAAGGATCAAGGATGAGAACTGAGCCTTAGTAGCAGCAAGAAGAGTGGTAAGCAGTCAAGTTAAAAAGCTCTGAAAATCGACAGAAAATTCAGACTACATGCTGTTCCTAATTATTCAGACTACATACTGAAAATTCAAAAATTACAAACAAGGATCAAATATAATACCCAATCCAAAAAATATTAAGAAATTACATTTATGGAGTCAAATGCCAAATAGGAAGAAAACGATGCTCAGGCCTAGAATGTTTACAATGAGTCAAAAGTCTGAACAACAATGACTATATATTACCCAATTGAGAAGTTAATCCTTAAGCTATGCAAGGCATCAACTATCAATAACAGAATGGAAAATGCAGACTTCCTTTTTAGAAATGACACCCAAACAAGTGAAGTAAGACTGAGAGAGCTGCCACGAACTAGAATCATTGTTTGCTCTATTTTTCCTATGATACAGATAGGAAAACTGAGAGAGGAAGCAGGGAAACAATATGAATAAATATTCTACTTCAATAAGCAGGAAAGTTCTCTCCTAAGTAACTTCAAATCCATACACAAGCGGAAAAAGGCAAGTGGAAAAGTGGTCTTCTTACTTCTAAGTTACTGCAAACAGCACAAGGAGGTTAACAAACAAATTAGTAAAAGAGTGTGACTGAGATTTAGAGGCAAGCAAAACATGAAGACAATACAACTTGAGAATACGACTGTCAGTACAATGTAAAAGAACCTCCTGGCTACTACAATGCATGATGATAAATACAGGCAACTACTGGCTTTCTAATTACCCACAAATATATAGTCAAGGCAATTAGCAGCAACATGTGACATATAAATGTAAATGTAGAAAGTTCGCTGAAATTTCACATAAAACAATACAGCAATAAATTTACTATTAGGACCATAATTCTACTTCTAAGAGTACTACAGTACACAACCCATCCTACAGGAACATGGAGCCCCCTAGATCAAGCATACTAAAAGACAAAAAGATGAGCCCCCTACCAATCAAGCAACAAAAATAAATAATAGAGGAACTTCACTTCTCATCATGTAGTTAATGTACTACAAAAAAGTCTAAAGGTTGCTTTGCTACACAGCAGGCATTTACAAATTAGATTTCATGTATATTCAAGTATTCTTAGTAATCAATTCAAATCAATCACAATGATTTGTCTAATGAACATTAATCTGACAGACATGTCCCTCATTAGCATGGATTAACTAGCATATAAGATACACACATGGCACAAGAACAAAAAGACCTAGCTTAGCTGCCACATGGACTAACTAATTCCTATATAGGATAATACATGTCAAGATTAAATATGAAAAACAAAAAAGGAACAGCTTAGATGCAGGTGCCATCAAGCATTGTGTGTAGCTATAGATGTATGGAAAAAGAATGGATAGCCACGAAGCTACATATCACAATGTGCTACTGGTTGTATTCAGTATAGGTATAAATCTTCAAAAAAAAAAACACAAGACAAATGATGCTCAGTTATGACACATACTCATGATCTGAACCTGCAGCTGCCTGAACCTGTAAACAAATTAGGCATCAAACTATCTAGATCAAGCAACAAAAATCTAGATTCCATATTATGCTGGAGATAGATAGGAACAGAGAGCCACAGAGAGAGGGGAAGCAGCTAAATAGCTAGAAACAGAGACAAAGCAGGAACACCCAGCATGAAAAACCTGAAATACTAAGTAAACTAGGCATTCAGTAGGAATCTCACACAGGCAGCACATGAACTCACTATCTCTCTCTCTGCCTCATCCATTGTCCAACCTCTATAATTTTAGAAATAGTTAGGCTGCCCACTGACCTCTGGCCACTGAAAAAAATAGTGTGTCCATGTCTAGAGATAAATATAAACAAATATGAGCAATCAAAAGGGGCAAGGCTAACATCAGCTTAGAGCTCTTAAAGAATATAGAAGTGTGGGTAAACACTACACAATGTTGAAACCAAGCGGCAAAACTCACTAGTGAGTAGCTCAAAGTTTGGAAAAAGAAGTGGTACAAACCACAAATTCCCATGGAAATAAATCTAGAAAACAGACATGTTAGTTTTGACGATCTGTAACCCACTACTGTCTCAGTTCTTGGAAAACAAAAAAAATACACCAAGAAAAAGCAAAGTGCTTATAGATGATAAGAACAGACTGATGTTGAGTCAAAGTGCAGTCTATGTGGCTCTGGCTCTGAAACTACACCACCACTCATGTGAACAAAGTTGAAAGGATTGTTGTGCAAGTGGAAGAATGATTCACTTACTAATAGGCAACCCTTGCAAGCAAAAAGCAACATAGTTAAAAACAAAAGGAATGGCTCCACTCCATCCACTATCAACAATATACCAAAATATTTGTATTATACCTTCTGAATAACATGAAACAATTACATATTGCTTGGAGAATAATGTCACTCATTCTGAATGCA
The DNA here is from genome assembly GCA_015844335.1 of Chrysopogon serrulatus. Classification (NCBI taxonomy): domain Eukaryota; kingdom Viridiplantae; phylum Streptophyta; class Magnoliopsida; order Poales; family Poaceae; genus Chrysopogon; species Chrysopogon serrulatus. Next base: position 215,071 of record JADLZL010002884.1, read on the forward strand.
TCCTCCTAACCTGAGCTGCCATTTGCAAGAGCCTTGAGAGCAAGAAAACAAATTAACACTTAGGAATAATTATCATCAGCACCTAAAGACAACCTATAGGGAATCACCTAATTTTTTTTAGGCTAAAATCAAAATACAAATAATATTACAAGCTGATACAACCAAATTGCATAAACTCAGAAATACAATTGCGGTGCTCTGTACTTGCAATTTACATTATTCCTATTTGCAAATCTTTAGATTAATGTTTTTTTATTTTCATGAACGTGAAAGATTAATAGGAAAAGAGCAATACAACTACTATGAACAATAACAACTTGGAAGGTCATTCACTTTGGTCAGTAGTCGATTGGCTGGTCAGTCATAGATCACTAGTGTTTTCAGTGAACTTGAGAGGCAGTCCTTGGGCAGAGATCAGATGGCTGGGAAATCAGATATCACCAATAATAACCACCCCCAAAATCGACCACTTACAAACAGCAAGCATGCATCACTAGAAGAAATATGTAGATCTGTGACAAAACATTACAAAACGTTCGTCATAGATCATGCGTCTTTATCCATGGTTTGTGAGCGTTTATATGCTATGAACATATAAACGTCACAAACCATGGATAAAGACGCATGATCTATGATGAACGTTTTGTAATGTTTTGTCACAGATCTACATATTTCTTCTAGTGCATTATCCTAGTGTCCATTTCAACATCAGTTCAACATTTCAACAAAGAGCCAAAAACTATTCCCTACTAAAATTCAGTCAAGCAGAGTGAACAGGAGAACAAAGAGGCTGTCAAATTCAGTCAAGCAGAGCCTATAAATTTACTCCACACAGAACTATAGGAACTGATACGATGAACTATATCATCTTATAGCCCAAGATGCAGCCTAGCAAAAAAAATACATTCCTCATACGACTAGCTAAAGCATAGTAAATATCACATCAAACATATGCCATTCAAATCTGCAAAATATGAATTTCAGGCAAACATCAAATCCACAAAGGGCACTAGCACAAACACAAGCCCAGGACAGCCGCTGAATTGTCCAACTCAGTAGTTGTAAGAATCATCCAATACACAAAGAAAGATAAATGCTAGCTACATTAACCAAGCCGTATTAGCTTTTGCATTGTACAAGTCGACAAGAGCAACCTGACAAACCCAATCCCTTAAGCACGTAATTAAACTATAAATCCATTTCATCTCTAAAAAATTCAGATAGACGGGTATAGCAGCAACGACCTTTTGCCGCTGAGACCTGGTTTGCCCAATCCCTTCAATACACTCTTGGTCCATTTGCCCAAATCAATGGGTGCACTGCCATAACCTAGGCTCCATTTCTACTCAACCCAAAATTGACTTGAAAAATGAGTTTGTAGAAGAGGGCGAACCCCACTCCTTGCTCATAGATCTCATCCAATAGCACAACAGAACAAGCTCCTTGCACTAGAGAAAGAATCACCATATCAGGAAACGGGATCGAGCAAATCCACACCACAGGAAGAACAAGGATGAATCACGCACCAGAGGTCCCAGTCATGTTGTCCTGCATGGCACGGAGGAGCGTCTGGAGGAGCTCGTTGGCGGTGTAGACGCGGGCGTGGAGGACCATGAGGTCGTCGCGTCCGGCGGCGAGCTCGACGTGCGTGGTGTCGAGTTCCGTGTGGAGCGCAGCAGAGCCATCCCATAGGCGGACTATGGTGGCGGCGGGCTCGCTGTACCTGCAGAGTCGGTGAAGGGGACGCGACACGCCGAGACTGGGCAGGCTAGAGCGCCGAGGTCGCCGAGAGAAGAATCGCCGCTCTAGGAGAATGGAAGGGAGAGCCAGAGAGCGCCTTCGGTTCAGAGATCGAGAACGAGTCATAAGGACAAAATCCAAGCCAAATCAGGTCGCCAATGATTGGATCTACAACAAATCAATGGAAAATGGACTCAGAACTCACCGGCGTCGGCAAATCGACGCCAAGGAGCGCCGTCAGCCTTGGTCGCCACCTCCGACAGCTTCGCGCACCGTAGGCCGTACATATCGAGATGGACACCGGCGGAGCACATGGTGGCCGTGGTTGGAGGACTTGCATTGGGCTGCCGTATCGCTACGCGACGAGAGCGATGGGACGGCGGCGCCGCGAACCTCCGCCTCCGCCACAGATCGGGAAGGAGATGAAACGAATGGGTGTTGTTTCAGCGAAACAAACTTGTATTACAGATGTAGAGAAAGTGATACAATTTGTCGGAGCACCGAAGTGGCAGGCTGAAACGCACTGAAGACCACTCGGGCCCCCGACCTCCTCTTTTGCCCTAGGGGTGATCCCCGGCTATTTATAGCTTTCAACTACCCGGGATCGGACGGTTCTGCCCCCTCATGCCGTGGTCGGGAGTTCAGCGGCCATGAAACCCTAAGGGTATTGTCGTCCGACCCGCGACCGACGCCATCCGGCTCAAGACAGTGGGGCCGGACAAGTCCTGATCTGTGGGCCTTTGGTCCCCCCTCCCGCTGTGGCTCTGATTCCGTAGGGCGAATTCGCAGCTCGAATGCCTGAGCCGGATCTGCCGAACCGTGTTTTCGCAGCCTGAATTCGCCGGCCGAGTTCGGTGTGCTCCTGCGGGCCTGTCACCAAAGGGAAACCGTGAATGTCGCCACCTTCATTTGGGCGAATACCCCCAAACAGCCGAAACGATGGATCGAAATCAATAGATGAGGATTCGCTATCACGCCTATTTCGGGAGGCGTATCGATCCCTCCGCCTGACCCCGGAGTTTAGTTGCTAGGATTTCCTCTCGCGACCCCGCATTCGCCGACCCGCTCCCGGGTTGTGCGAGGGCGCGGCTCGATCTCCGGGCGCTCAATTCGCCCGTCGTCTTCGCCAGCCCCGCTGTCGGCTTCGAATGGCGCCATCATTTCGCCAGCGTATTACATTCGAGACAACCGCGCCGTGGCGACCGGAATAGGGGACGAAATGCGGGGCTTGCCCTCGACACGCCGTTTCTTGTCGTTCCGCCATTCGCTATAAGTGGGCGCGGCTGTGGGATATGGTGCCTTGGCGTCGCGTTAGCGATGGTTTGTGAATGAAGGGGGCCGACGCACGCGCTCCCCAACAATAGCCCCTTGGGCCGTCCTTCCGAGCCTCGCTGCGGGAGGATGGGCCATTCCCTAAAAAGCGCCACATCCGCGCATGCGGTGCGTGCGGCGGGTGGAATGGGTTTTTTTTATCTTTATTTATTCAGTTTTTCCCGTCTGTTCGGGTGTTCTCGGGGCATGCGCTCCCGTCCCTTCGAATCTCCTCGGGGCGCGCGCTACCGCCTTTTGGCGGGGCTATATAAGCCGTCTCTCCCGGCTGGGGGGCTTGCCCCTCTCATTTGCGTCTCGACCGCTTTGCACACATTCGGAGCTCTCTCGGAATTTTCATCGCGGTTTTGGTTTCGCTCTCTGCGCTCCGACGTCGCCTGATTCGCTCCTATTTTCGCGCGTCCGTCTTGCGAGGTAAACGGCTTGCCTTTCTTATTATCTGCTATCTTATTGGCTTCGTTTATTTCTCTTTGGGTGACCCCCCTTTCATTTCGCTCTTTTCTTTCGGGTTGGCCTGTTCCGATTGGCTTTTTCTCTTCTCGCCCTTTGGTTGTTTAGATGTCTGCGCCAGGGTCATCTAGCGGAGCTGGGTTAGCAGGACGGGAATCTTCTTCTCTCGAGCGGATCTGATGCTCAACTGGACACGGAGAACGTGTTGTCTTCATCTGACTGTTCCGGATCATCGTCGTCCGAAATGTCGTCTGGTTCGGCAGCATCCGACTCTGGTCATTCTGTTGGGTCGGGTGCCGAGGACGGAGCGAATGTGGTAAACAACGATGGCGAAAAGGATGACTCGTCCGAAGGTTCGGGGTCAGACGAGGCTGAGTCAGTTGGAACTCATGCCGCATCTCCTTCTGCTCATGGAGTGTTTTACTTGGGTCGTTCTGCGGTTAACGCGAAAGAGCTTGAGGGTTATGTTTCCAGGAGGTTTCTTACAGCTTCCGATCCCTCGCTCTTTCGGGCCCCTGGAGAGGAGGAGGTTCCACGGCCACGCCCGTACGAAGCAGTTGTCTTCCGTGATTACTTTACTGCCGGGCTGCGGTTTCCCCTGGATGAATTCGTCGCTGGTGTCCTGGACCGATTTAACCTCCAGCTTCATCAACTTTCTCCCAACGCGATTTCGCGATTGGCGGTCTTTTCTTTCGCAATGAAGATGCAGGGCATCGTTGCTTCGGTTGATGCATTCGTGCATTTTTACACACTGCACCGCAGTCCAGTCAAGGCAGGCGATGGCAATAGTGCGGAATTTGGGGCATATAACTTCGTTCCGAAGTCTACCAGGCGCGTTCGGGAATTGCTCATACTTATAGGAATAAATGGGAACAGTGGCAGAGCTACTGGTTTTATCATCGCGTGTGCTCCGATTTGGATGTTGCTCTCGCCCGGGCCGGTGGCTTTTCGTGTGCCTCTAGGCTTGTCTCGGAACTCGTTGCCTGGGTTGGCTGTAAGAAGCCCCGATATTCGGCCGATGCTGCAGGCTATCGCGAAAGTGAAGAAGCGTTTTTTCGGACTGCCCAGCTTCAGACGAGCCGAGATATTGTTGAGGAGTGGATAGCCTTGCACAAGGCTCCGCTATGCGCCTCTCATACCTTCGCTGCTTTCTCCGAAGTGAATGGATATCTTCGCCCAACCCTGGTTTGCCGGCGTCCTAGTCAGTTCTCCAGTGATGCTTCTTATGTGCGGTCCATAGAAGAACGCGCGAATTTGATCTGCGGACCGATTACCAGTCGGGAGCGAACAGCCAGGCAAAAAATTCTTGGAGACAGGTCCCGACTGAACCGCGCCTTCGAAATAATGGGGGTGCGGTACGGCGAAAGAGGTGCATTCGGGGCTCAATCCGAGGCTCAAGCTGGGGGGCCCAGCGTTGTGTTAGCCGTTCCTGCCGCCAGGCGGCTTGCTAAGGGTAAAAGGAAGGCCGCGAAACGGGCGGCGGCCGAACCTGCGGATGTGCAGATTGGGCGAGACTTGTCTCGCCCGGTAAAGCGAAGCCGTAAGGTGGCCTTTAGTGATCCAGTGCCTGTTATTGAACTCGATTCTGGGGGAGAGGTTCGCCTTATTCGCGTTGCTTGCGATTATGTGTTCTTGTTTTTCCCTTGTTTATATAGCTCTAACTTCGCAATTTTTAGGATTCGGAGCTCGAAGAGGGGATGGCCCCAACGAAACCCCGCGGATCCCAGCACGTCGCCTCCACTTTCAACGACGATCTCTCGTCGTACGTGCTGCCCACCTTCAACAAGTCAAAGAAGCATACGCGGAAGGGGGAGACTGAAGTTGGAGACGCCGCGAAGCGGGTGAAGACTGCTGCCTCGAAGAAACTGAAGAGCGCTGAAACTTCAGATCCGCGTCTCCCGAAGGAAAGCGATGCTTCGCTGGCGAAAGACAAGGGTCCGGCTGTAGGTAAGAGCTGTTTCTACCGCGAAAGTCTTCGCGTTACTCAAGAGATGCTTGACACGCAACTCTTGGGTTTCGGGCGCTTGGATCTTACCCCGTGTCCGGAAGATTATGGTGAACCTTGTTTCTATTACGGATCGGGCTCTTCTAGGGATACTGACCCGCGAAAGGAACGGTCTTATCAAATTGCTCGTGCTCTAGGTGCCTCGTCTCAGGCGAATCTGGCTTGCAACTTCGACTACCGCGAAGTTGGAGTGCTGCCGGATGTCGATCAAGATACCGCGAAGTATGTCGACTTCTGTTCGCGTTCGCTGGTTCTTCCTGAAATGGAGAGAGACCTCCTGAAGGTGGATAGCACCTCCCTAGCTGATGCGGCTGCCTTCCACGAAGTTAGCGTAAGTGCTTTACCCGTGTCTTAATATTTTCGTGGTCTCCGTTTTCGCTGACGTTGACGGTCTTCGCAGGCTCTTATTCTTTTGCGCACCCTAGCGAAACAGGGAACAATTGCGCGGCGCTCTCTCGAGAAGCAATTGGAGACCAAATCGAAGCGAATTTCGGAACTTGAAGAGGAGCTAACGACGCTTCGGCAGCAGCGCGCGAATGACACGGAGAAGAACCGGGGTTTGGAGGCTCGCGTTCAGGAGCTGGAGAAATTTGAGCGTGACGAGACTGCCCGCAAGGCTGATTTCGCTGAGATTGCGAAAGACGTTGTTGCGAAGTATTCTTGGATCTCTCGCTCCTTTGGTGCTGAAATCGCTCCCCCGAACGACAACGAACCATCCACCTTCGCGTCATGGATTCGGAATGAGCTGGCTTCTTTGGAGGGTAATCTGAACCACTCCCGCGACTTCGCCGCTACAATGGCCTTCCGCACCCTGTGCGCTGGGCTCGAGAACGTCCAGTGCAATCATCTCGGTAGTGTCGACCTTAGCAGCGTTGATGACTTTTGGCGCGTGTCTTCGGAGGCGAATGCTGCCGGGCTTCGCTTTTTTGATCAATTCTGGTGCCAGGGTGGCAGTGATCTCGCACTTATGCGTGCGGTTGCTGGTCGAGCTAAGGTGAGCTTTCTGACTTCCGGCAAGCGAAATCGGTTCCATCGTTATTTCTTACTGTTGGCTTGTGAATTGCAGGATGATGCTGAGAAGGACCGGCTCATTTCGCTGGTTAAGGAGTTCATCGACGAGCGAGATGCACGTGATGCGGAACACCGTGGAACGGATGAGGCGGGGACGCCGTCAACTCCGGGCGCAGGAGCTTCGCCAGGCGACGCGAATGCTGTCGCCGATGACTCCATGGTAGATGTCTAGATTCGCTCACTAGGTCTCTGTGCTGGATGCGCCGGTGGTGTGCGCGAGATACATTTGTTTTGTAATAACTAAGTAATGTGTTGTGACTCTTTGCGTAGGTTCCCGGTTGGGGGCCTGCACAACCCGAATTTGTGTGGCCTTTAGCTATTAACCGTGATGGGCTCCACGTAGGCGGGTCTTCCTGGTTTCGGCACCGCCAAAGATTTCCTGACGCGAAACTCTCGGATTTTATGGATTCTCGCCTTTCGCGTGCCTTGATTGCGGATCGTCGCATCAAGGACTTTTTTGCTCACTTAGATCCTGTTGTTGTTGCGAAACGCCGCCGCGAAAGGCGTGCGTTGCGCCGCTCTAATGGTGAGTGCCACGCGGCTTCTGAACTTGCGCTGTTGGAGCCAAAAGAAGAGCCCGTCGAGGAAGATGTGTCAGAGGATTCGCGACGCTATTATTTTTACTCCCCTCCCTGAGGAGGTGCGATGTGCGGATGTAAAATACAGGTTTTCAGATGTGTTTCTTTTTCGCTCCTTCACCAGTGTCTCTTTGGTCTTTGGGCTTTGAATGCGTAGGGCGAAAGCAAGTAATGCTAACTCGATGCCGAGTTCAGGCCACGGCGGCGCGGGGCGCGTTGTTCTTTATCTTGTTTCAGTTAGTTGCCGAATTTGTTTGGCAAAATAATGTTTGGTCATCCTCTTCTTAGTTTTGTTTCCTTTTCTTGGAGGGAGGCGCCACCCCTCGCATTCGTTGGGGCGGCAGGCGAATATATGTCGCGAAATGGAGCGTAACCAGCCCCTTAGCGATTTGATTATCTTTTCGTTGAAAAGGCGCCACCCCTCACATTCGCTGAGGCGGCTGGCGAATCGGAGCCGCGAAATGGAGCGTTGACAGCCCCTTAGCGACTTGGTTTATTTTCGTAGAAAAGGCGCCACCCCTCACATTCGCTGAGGCGGCTGGCGAATCGGAGCCGCGAAATGGAGCGTTGACAGCCCCTTAGCGACTTATATTGCAGATTTGTACATGGGTGCACTCTCATGGAGTATCCTTGCAGGTATTACGCAAGGTTACATCGCAAAGCTTTATGGGGCTACCTCTTTTTGGGGGAGTCTCAACTGTCTACAGTCCGCTCGCCTTTCGGAACTGCGCGTAGGTGGTATCTAATTGAAGGTTTCCTGCCTGCCGTTGTCGAGTTGTTCCGTGCGGCTTCTGCGCTTTGTCTTTCGGGCACGCGAAAGGTGGCGTCCACTCGCCTTCGCTCTTCCTGCGTGCCTTCCATGCCGATTTGGTTTGGGTGGCGTTTTGATTTGATCTTTCTGTTTGACGCTGCTCCACGTTGAGCTATTATTCTGGGGCCCTTTGCCCATGCCTATTTATTCACGGCTTTGCCGTCATGGCGTCCTTGCTGTATTTATTGCTGCCTCGTATGCTGCCTTTTGATTGTTGCATTTAACTGGGCTACTCCCCCAATTAATGTTGCTCGTTATCTGTTGCCGTGTATATATAGAGGCTGTCGTTTTGTTGTGTGCGGGTGCCTTGTGTCTTTCACATGTCGTGGCTTCCTATGGTTGGGAGGGTGCTGAGTGGTTATGCTTCCTTCGGAGCGCGGCTGTCGTGTTGCTGCTTTGCGACGACCAACATCATGCATTACTTGAGGATGGGAGAGCATTCAGGAGGCGGTTCGGCCGGTGGCCTCGGATTTGTGCGGGATTTGAATTTTGCCGCAGTTTTATGATCTTGTCCTTTCGCAGGATAGACAAGATATGTAACCTCGGTGCTGTGTGAAGGTTCCAGTTAATGTCAGTCCCGCGCATATGCTACCACAGGGATCACGGGGCGTTTGCTTGTTGGCGCTGAAACGTCCGAATCACCCTGCTCTCTTATCGTGGTTTCGGGTAGTCCGGCCCGATTCGGGACTTGTCTGAGCCATGGTTGTGCATGGATATTGTAACTATCTTGGGTGCTTCTGAGGCCGCTTGTTTTCGTCTATTTGTAGTATCGTGCATTTTGACTTTCTCGGCTTTTGTATGGCCGATTGGTGGTAATATGCTCTTGTTCGTCGAGGTGCTGCGGCCTGAGGCTTTTTTTCGCATTCGCTCTCTCGCCTTGTACGTTGATCGGAATATTTGGGCCCTTGGGTTTTTCACGATTTTGCCCCCTCGCCTTTTCAGGGGATCAAAGTGTTTGGGCTCTTGGGCGTTTTTCGACTTCGTCCCCTTGCCTTCTCGGGGGATCGAGTTGTTCGGGCCCTTGGGCATTTTTCGACTTCGTCGCCCTTAGGCGTTTTTCGACTTCGTCCCCTCGCCTTCTCGGGGGATCGAATTGTTTGGGCCCTTGGGCGTTGTCCGACTTCGTCCCCTCGCCTTCTCGGGGGATCGAAGTATTTAGGCCCTTAGGCGTTTTTCGACTTCGTCGCCCTTAGGCGTTTTCTCGACTTCGTCCCCTCGCCTTCTCGGGGGATCGAATTGTTTGGGCCCTTGGGCGTTGTCCGACTTCGTCCCCTCGCCTTCTCGGGGGATCGAAGTATTTAGGCCCTTAGGCGTTTTTCGACTTCGTCCCCTCGTCTTCTCGGGGGATCGAAGTTTTTGGGCCCTTAGGCGTTTTTCGACTTCGTCCCCTCGTCTTCTCAGGGGATCGAAGTTTTTGGGCCCTTAGGCTTTTATTTGGATGCGAAAGGTGAAAGCGAATTCGTCGAGGTGCTTCGCCGTTTGCATCCTTGACTATTACGTCGGAGTTGTCGATAATCGAAACAAATGGTCTCCTTTGTCTCGCATTCGGCCTGGTCGATTCGCGTTTCGTGCGGGATAAATTTACGGGATACACAACTTTCTTGTATCCTGCGGGCGAAATCCGAATGGTGCATGCATAGTTTAGCTGTTACAATAAGTTTAAAATGTGCTTGGAAAAGAAATTATTACATTCTCCAATGCTACTGCAGAATTTTGAGGCTACGGATAAAAACGCTTCATGTTGTCGGTGTTCAATGTGTGCGTCGTCTCGGCGCCTTCTTCATTGAAGAGGTGAAAGGTGTTTTCGCCGACTCTCTTGGCGACGACGAAGGGGCCGTACCACTGCGACTGTAGCTTGCCTTGTTTGTCGGGATGACGGATGAGCACCATATCGCCAGGTCCGATGTTCTTGCGGAGCACCTTTTTGTCCCTCCACGCCTTCGTTTCTGCATGATATTTGTCAAGATTGTTCGCCGCTACTAACCTTGTGCCTTCTGCACTCTCCAGGTTGACGAGGCGCTCGTTTGGTGATTCTTCTTGAAGTTGTGTTCGGAATGATCCGAGCCTGATTTCTTCTGGCGTGATGGCCTCTTCGCCATATAGTAGCCGGAATGGAGTGAAACCTGTCGCTCTGGATTTGGAGATGTTGTGTCCCCAGACTGCGGTTATGAGTTCGGCGGACCATCTTCCCTTCTTTGCATCGAAAAGTGATTTGGAGATTGCCGAGAAGATGAGGCCATTTGCCCTCTCCACCGCGCCATTTGTCTGCGGGTGATTGACTGAAGCGAAGGTGAGCTTGATGCCTAGTTCGATGCAAAAGTTTCGGAATTCCGTTGAGTCGAATTGTTTGCCATTGTCGCAAGTTATGTGGGCCGGCACGCCGAATCTGCATATGATTCTTTGCCAAGCGAAATTCTTGAGTGAACCCGAGGTGATTTTTGCCAGCGGTTTTGCTTCAATCCACTTGGTGAAGTATTCCAGCGCTACTGCTGCGAAGCGAAGATTCCCTGGTGCGGATGGCAATGGTCCGACGATATCGATTCCCCAGCGCTGAAGCGGCCAAGTTGGGACTATGCACCTGGTTGGCGCGGATGGCACGGACTGGTTTTTTGCGAACATTTGACATCCTTTGCAGGTTCGAACGACTTGTTTTGCGTCTTCTGCGGCCGTTGGCCAGTAGAACCCTTGGCGCATTGCTCTATGTGCGATTTCGTGCGGACCTCTGTGCGCCCCGCACATTCCTGCATGAATGTCGTTGAGCAAAGCCTGACCTTCTTCTCTGCTGATGCACTTTAGGAGTGGGGCGACTATTCCGCTTCGGTAAAGTTGCCCCGAGACTAGAGAATATTGCCTGCATCTAGACTGCATCCGCTCATCTTCGTGTTTGGAATGTGGCTCAAAAGCTCCGTTGAGGTACGCGATGATCTCGGATCGCCAATCCTCACTTGTTATGACGTGAATTGATGCTGGTTTTTCTTCCTCTTCTTTGATTACTTTCGCTGTGAGCTTTTGGTAGAAGACATCGGCGGGTAATGGTTTGCTCTGAGCGGCGGCCTTTGCCAGCTGATCTGCTTCGGCGTTTTCGCTTCTTGGGATATGCCTCATTGTGAATCCTGCGAAGTGCTTCTCCATTCTTCTCACGGCTGCCAAGTATTTAGCTAATTCGGGCTCTTTGGCGACGAAGTCCTTTTCGACGTGCCCGACCACGATCTGCGAGTCTGACAGGACAATACACCTTCTTACTCCTAAAGCTCTCAGCTTCCGAAGACCCAACAGCACTGCTTCATATTCAGCTATGTTGTTGGTTGATACGAATTCCAGCCTTGCCGCATATCTCAATTTCGGCCCCGATGGTGGTGTGAGAATAGCGGCGATTCCTGCACCAGCCGCTCCCCATGCGCCATCACATAGTATGGTCCATTCGGGTTCCTCGAACCGCTTGTGGTATCATATGCCGATGGTGTCCAATCCGCAATGAAATCTGCTAGGACTTGGGACTTGATATTTGGCGATGCTCATAGTCGATGACAAATTCATTTAGTTCGGCTGCCCATTTTGCGATTCTTCCGATTGCTTATTTGTTTTGAAGAGCGCTTCTAACAGTTTGCGCCGAAAGGACTCTTATCTTGTGCGCTTGGAAATATGGCTTCGGTTTCCGCGACGCCATAACGGCGCATAAGCTATCTTCTCGAGTTACGAGTAGTTTAACTTGGCCCCTGACAGTGCTTCGGACACGAAGTAGATCGGGAATTGCCTCACTTTGTTCTCGTGCTCCTTTTCTTCGATTAAGACGGCGCTGACTGCCGACGGGGAAGCGGCAATGTAAAGGAGAAGGACAACTTTCGGCGATGGTCGTGATAATGTTGTTTGCTTGGTGAGGTAAGATTTCAGCTCTTCAAACGCTAATTGCTGTTCTGGCCCCCACTCGAATAGGTTTGAGTTCCGCAAGACTCGGAAGAAAGGGAGGCCCTTCTTGGCGGATCTTGCTATGAATCTGTTGAGCGCTGCGAGTTTTCCGGTCAATTGCTGGACCTGCCTTCTGGTCTTTGGGGGTTGCATGTTGATGATTGCTTGGATTTTGTCGGGGTTTGCTTCTATTCCCCTTTCCGACACGAGGCACTCGAGCATCTTCCCCTGTCGGACTCCAAATACGCATTTGGCCGGGTTGAGCTTTAGGCCGCTGCTTTTGAGGTTTTTGAAGGTTTCTGCGAGATCTGAGATATGATCACTTTTGGCCTTACTGGCGACTACGACGTCGTCAACATATGCCACCAAGTTCGGCCTTTCTGCTTGCCGAATACTGCGTCTGTCATCCGGGAGAAAGTCGAGCCTGAATTTCTTGATCCTTCGGGCATTCGACGGAAACAGTATGTGCCGCACGGTGTTATGAAGCTGGTTTTCTCTTCGTCTCCGGATTCAACCATATCCGGTGGTATCCCGAGCTTGATCGAGGAGACTCAAAGCATCTCATTGCCGGCTGCTTTGTCAACGAGCGTGTCGATTCTTGGTAGCGGATAAGGGTCTTTGGGGCAGCAATTGTTTAGGTCTGTGAAGTCGACGCACATTCTCCACTTCCCGTTTGCTTTCTTTACCATTACCACATTTGCGAGCCATTCCGGGTATTGGACCGGTCTTATCACACCTGCGTCAAGTAACCTCTGAACTTCGGCCTTCGCCGCTGCGGCCCTTTCCTCGGACATCTTCCTTAACCTTTGCTTGCGAGGTCTGGCTTCTTTGTCTACATTCAAGTTGTGTTGCGCAAGGTCTCTGCTGACCCCTTGCAGATCCTCGGCTGACCATGCGAACACGTTTTCGTTTTCGCGGAGAAACGCGACTAGGGCATCTCTTTCTCCCTCGGAGAGGTCTGCTCCAAGTTTCACTGTTTTCTCCGGCGCTTCAGGGTGTATTGGGACCTCGATTGCTTTTTCTGACGGCCGTGCTCTTCTGGAGTCTAGGTTCTTGAACTCCTCAGGTTTGCGCTCCTTGGCGACGACTTCATTTCATCTTTGTAACCGGGCATAGGCTTGCCTTCAATTCTCTGGCGGCAACTTGATTACCATGTATGGCTATGACTCCAAATGGGGACGGCATTTTTCATGCAAAGGTAGCTTTGTTTGATTATCATCTCGAATTTGTTTGTTACGCCCCTTCCGAAGATTGCCGTGTACGGGTAGTCGATGGCCACGATATCAAACATTATCGACTCTGTCCGGACTTTCTCGCCTTCCGCGAATGACACCGGAATACACTTCTTGCCGATTGCATTTATCTGCTTTCCTCCGAACCCATACAGCGGATTTCCTGCTGGTTCGAGCGTTCGAGCATCGAGACACATTGCCTCGAATGGCTTGATGAAAAGGATATCAGCCGAGCTGCCAGTGTCGAGGAGGATGTTGTGCATCGTGAAACCATTCACATTTGCGCTTGTGACGAAGGCGTCAGTGTGAGGGAAGTCTCGGACTTGAAAATCTGACTCATCGAACGTGATCTGGACTTGGGACCATGCAGGCCTATTAAGGGGCAATCCCGGGGTGACTGTCATTACCCTCCGTTCGTAATCTCTCCTAGCTCTTTTGGTGCTGAGTTCTTGGTTCGATCCGCCGGTTATGGCGAAGATGTGCCCTCTCGACGGGAGGATGTTGTTCACTGTTGGCTGCTTTTGGGGCGAATGCTGGTACTGATTCTGTTGGCTCGACTGCGGTTGCTCTTGGTGGTGGCTAGATGACATTGCCGCCGATTGTGCTGGGTATATGAGGTTTTGCTGAGGGGCGAAGTGCGGTTGGTGCCAAGTGTATCCTGGCTGAATGTATCCTTGCATCGGCGGTGCGGAAGCTGCCGGATGATGCGCTGGGTTGTATGCCGAATTTTCGATCTTGGCATTGTGGAATATGTGTTTGGGGGCTTCGCTTCCTCGTGACGCGTCATCCTTCTCCTTCATCTCCCTTGCTAGCTTGGAGTATTTACATTCCCGGGTCGTGTGCCCGGCGTTTTCGCCACAGACGAAACAGAATGGTGGTCTTTGGGGTCGATCTCCGCGACCACGACCTCCTCTACTTCCGCGCATCGCCGCTCCACCCCTTCCCCTTGGTGGACCTTCGAAGTTGCGGAATTGCGGCTGATTTCCGTGATGTTCAGTTTCTTGGCTGGAGCTCCCGGATTCTTCGCGGAGGTTGTTTATCGTGCGGAAAGGCTTTACATTCCGCTGGTTGTATTGTAGTTGCTGTTGTACGGGTCTTGGTATCTTGGGTGCCTGTCGGGCTGAATTTCGGTTTGCCTTGCGCCGCCGGAAGTCTGAGTCCGATTTGGCATAGTCGTTCATGACACGGAAAAGCTCGGCGACTGAAGTTGGTGGCGAACGAGCCAAGAATGCCGCGCACTGCCCAGTTGCGAGGCCCTCGGTTGCTGCTGCGATGACGGCAGCTTCTGGCACATTTGGCGCTTGCGCTTTTACTTGGATGAACCTCTTGATGTAGTCGGAGAGGGGCTCGTCATCGCGCTGCACGCAGTTCATTAGGTCCCTAGTCGTTTTCGTCTCGGGTTGATAGCCTTGAAACGTCGCTAACAACTCTGCTTTCAACTGGTCCCAGGATTTGACGGACAGCGGCTTTAGGGTGATGAACCAGTCGTGGGCTACGCCGTCTGCTGCGAGGATGAATGATTTCGCCAGGGCCTGGGTGTCTCCTCCTGACGAGAATACCGCGGTTTCGTATGCTGCGATGAATTTCTTCGGATTCGACTGGCCGTCGTAGTGTGGGATCTTTGGCTTGTAATTCGGTGGCCACGGATATTGTTGTAGCTCTGGCGACAGCGGTGATGTTTCGTCTACTGGCACAACATCTGCCATTCGAGCGGGCCGTGCCGGAGGTGGTCCTCCTGGGACGTCGGGTTCTATTCCTTTTCTTAATGCTTCGACCTCGCGGAATAGGGCATTCCGCTTCGCTTCCGCCTGACTCACCATGTCTTGTATGCGTATTCCTCGCTCCTTTTCGGCCAACAGTTCGGCGAGTTGCTCTTTCTCCTGCTCCAAACGTTGGATGTCTTGCTCGAACTCGCTCAGCCTCTTGAGGTGTGCCGCTTGGGCCATTGTTTCGTCATCAGCCTCTTCTTCTTCCTCCACTGCGTCTTCGACTCGAATGTCGTCGGGCTCATTGTGCATTTCCGCTCCGGGAACCGTGGCAGCGACTGCGGAATGTGGGACTACCGTGCCTCCAAGGGGGGCTGCCGGCGGTTCAACCACATCCGCAGGTGCGCCGTCGGCTGGTGGAGGTTGGGCGGCTTCCACCGCTTGCCTCTTTTCTTTCCTTGGAGCCATGGAAAGCTCGTGCAACAACCACGGTGGGCGCCAATGTTGTTTCAGCGAAACAAACTTGTATTACCGATGTAGAGAAAGTGATACAATTTGTCGGAGCACCGAAGTGGCAGGCTGAAACGCACTGAAGACCACTCGGGCCCCCGACCTCCTCTTTTGCCCTAGGGGTGCTCCCCGGCTATTCAAAGCTTTCAACTACCCGGGATCGGACGGTTCTGCCCCCTCATGCCGTGGTCGGGAGTTCAGCGGCCATGAAACCCTAAGGGTATTGTCGTCCGACCCGCGACCGACGCCATCCGGCTCAAGACAGTGGGGCCGGACAAGTCCTGATCTGTGGGCCTTTGGTCCCCCCTCCCGCCGTGGCTCTGATTCCGTAGGGCGAATTCGCAGCTCGAATGCTTGAGCCGGATCTGCCGAACCGTGTTTCCGCAGCCTGAATTCGCCGGCCGAGTTCGGTGTGCTCCTGCGGGCCTGTCACCAAAGGGAAACCGTGAATGTCGCCACCTTCATTTGGGCGAATACCCCAAACAGCCGAAACGATGGATCGAAATCAATAGACGAGGATTCGCTATCACGCCTATTTCGGGAGGCGTATCGATCCCTCCGCCTGACCCCCGGAGTTTAGTTGCTGGGATTTCCTCTCGCGACCCGCATTCGCCGACCCGCTCCCGGGTTGTGCAAGGGCGCCGGCTCGGTCTCCGGGCGCTCAATTCGCCCGTCGTCTTCGCCGGCCCCCGCTGGCCGGCTTCCGAATGGCGCCATCATTTCGCCCGCGTATTACATTCGAGACAACCGCGCCGTGGCGATCGGAATAGGGGACCGAAATGCGGGGCTTGCCCTCGACACGCCGTTACTGTCGTTCCGCCATTCGCTATAAGTGGCGCGCGGCTGCGGGATGTGGTGCCTTGGCGTCGCAGCGCGATGGTTTGTGAATGAAGGGGGCCGACCCGGTACGCTCCCCCAACAATGGGGAAATGAAATGAATAGTTCAATTGGGCCCCACATGTAAGCGACACAAAGAAAGGAAGAGGTGGGGGAAGCAGTGGGGACGTGACGGACGAGCCAGATGTGACGAGGACAACATCCAACGGGGGAAAATTCGTGTGCTCAATCACAATAAAACAACCGAGTGTCATATAGCATTTGTCAATAATTACCTTTCCTGACACATACAGTACATGGAGTAAGTCGTGCTGCACGCCTACCATCAACAGGCCGGGTACGTATTGCACTAGGACTTATCTATACTTCTATACTTAAAAGGTAAAATTTCTTGCAACAAAATCTTTCGTCCTCTAATCCTACGGTGACTCAACTGAACAGATTTATATTGCAAAAGAGTCAGAAACAGATTTATTTTACCTGAGGCCAGACGTGGTCTAAATTCTATTGGTCTTTCCTATTTCCCAGCCCAACAATACACCCTCCAAGCCGACACACGAGTCCGGACTCCGGAGCCCATTGCGGCGACGTGGAATCGTGGTCTAGCGGAGATGGTCGTCGCCGCATCGTCGGCTGCGCCTCGTGGCGCTCGACGGTTGCCGTCAAAGACCCTGCTGACTACCGTCTCTCTAGCCGCGGTGGCGCCGCTTGTCAGACCGCGCACGTCAGCGCAACTGTTGTCCACGCACAGAGCCGCATCGGCCTCTCGGCAGCGCGCCGGGCGCGTTCTTCTGGAGAACATCCGCGTGAGGGTCAGAGCTGGAGCTCACGCGAATTCCGGCGTTCAGTGCTCGCCGTCCGCGGCCAGTGGCGTCACCACATGACGGCCGGCACTCTCCATCCACCCCTACCCCCGCCACGCCTGGCCATCTCGGCCTACTGGTGGATGGCGGCCGGAGCTTGCTGTTCACGGCCCCGATTATCATATTATTGTTTATATTTACTTACATTATTATGGATGCAATGTTCAGCATAAAATAAAGTACCTTTAAACTTTTATAAAAGGGATAAAAAGGAAATAGATTTGTAATATTGCCATCCTTGTTTTCCCTAATGAGCCTTTATATATTGCTAGAGATCACTCACAACATCAAAAATAGCACGTATACAAATTTAAGTTGTTGCCCAGCCACTGCATGCAGCTGTGCAGCAAGTAAATAAGTCAAATGTTTGATAGTCTTTTTTTCTCTCCCGTTGCAACGCACGGGCATGTTTGCTAGTAATTTACTTATATGCCACACAAAACCGACCAACGGTTCTGGACGGTTCCGGACTCACTGCCGGACAAGACGCTGGGAAATTTTCTGGGAAGTGCGGACATCTCGGAAACATATCCAGGCAGTAGTAACCTGTATTGTATAGTCTGAGAAAGTTCTATATACATGTCTTCTGCCTTCATGCTTTAGAACCTCTACTATAAGCAACATTAACCAAACCTTCACAAATATTACCAATTAGTGAATCCAGTTGAACATATGCCTTTCGTCAATCAAACCCGAGTGAATTTATCTATACTATAAAGGAGCTCAGGATTTAAAAATATTTCTCACCTAAAATCATCTTACCCACGTGAGTCCCCCACCCTTAGATTTTGATCCAACGTGTTTAGTTAAGTGTATCTATCTTAGACTGACAAGTGGACCCAAGAGATTAAAACAGCAAGAACATGTTCCTGACATATGGAACACCCGTGTTTCACGTTGCGGATAACTCTTCCTTCGCGTCTTTTTTCACCGGAGAAAAGTTTACCCAACCGCGCGTACCCACGCCCGCCCGCCGCCCGGCATCGTCCTATCCGCACTGCCCGTGAGAACGCCAACCGCCGTGCTTTCCGCAATGCCGTTCCTTGCTCCCTGCCAGCGACAACCGCCGCTCTTCCTCACTCAATCTCTACCCGCAATTCCTCACTGTGTCGCACGGGAACCCGGCGGAAGGCACACCGGTGGTGAGGAAGACAGACACCGCTCCTGGAGAACACGACTGGGGGCGCTGGTGTGTGCCCCTATGACGGCTGGCTCGACTGGTGGCGACGGCTGCAACCATGTCTTGGTCGGGCCTTTGCCCCCACGGCCTCGTGCACGGGAACCTGGCCGGCGGTGTGCTGATGCCGAGGAAGACGGACGCCGCTCATGGGCTCATGGCGGATGCGACTGGGGACACTGGTGCACGCCCGCACGGCAACAGTGCTCGACCGGTGGTGACGGCTGCCCCCATGTCTTCGTCAGGACTCAGGACTTTGCCAGCAACCAGAACCCATCACAGGTATGCCGCTCTCTTCTCTTTCTTTCCTGCCGTGCAAAATTGAGCACCCGATCCCTAACTTAACTATTTGTATTCAGATCTGATCTAGCCTGAGCTCTCTCTTCTGAAGGCATTGAGGACACCCGCTGGCCCAACTCTGAGTAACTACTGATCCCCTCCAATCCTTTTTTTTTCCGTTGTTGTTTTTCTGGCTCCGTAATTTGATTTTCGATTGTGAAGATCAACCTGCAGCCATCCAGCATGTGAATTCAAAGGCATATTGGCATTTTGGCTTTATGCACCCACATGACTTTTCTACTACTTCTACATGCTACTAAACAGAATCAAGTTATAATTGAGATTTTCTTATTAAAATAAAATCAGACGGCACAAATGAGGGGCACAGGGATTAGCTCCTATGTCCCAGTAGTATTGACACTGACTGTATTGCAGGTTTTGTATGGCCATAATAGTGATCAGAAGCACTTGACACTTAAAATGGTTTCTAATCTCTGAATTCAGTTATACTTGCTCTAGAAAGAACAGGTGAAGAAAAATATATGCTTTTAAACAAGGTATTGGTGTTAATTTCTGACCTGCATGGTCACAAATTTACTTGAAGGCAGCATGAACTCCTATTATAGAATTCTCTGTAGTAGTTTATAGTTGTCCAGACTCCAGAAAAGGAGGTTGATGTTGATGAGATACTAAAAGCTTGCATGAGGCAACAAGATCGCATCTCTCCCATGATAACATCTATAAGAAGTAAAGTTCTTTTGTTCTCAGATTCAGTTGCAATATATTTTTTTTTTTTGTTTCGACGCTGGCTGATTTTGTCTACCGAATCCTTCAACAATATAGTTTGTATCAAGTTTTTAATTTGCTGGAGGTTCATTGCAATCACAGATTTATGTTGCATGGCTGGCAACTAAGACAACTTATAACCAAATAGCTTAATTTACCATTACCATTGACCTTATTCATTTTTAGGACGAGTGAGAATGCTTATCATTTTAACTAGAGGTTCTATAGCTCACTATTCTGTTCCTGCACTAGAAGTCTCATTCCACATTGCATTCCTGCACTAGAAGTCCCATTCCACATTGCATAATAGTTATATGATAGGATCCTCAGCAGTGCTCTTTTTCTTGTATAAGTTGGTGATTTTCACCTTGCAATGAAAGGGCCATGCTATTTTCGTTTATGAAAACAATGCCTGCTACTTATGCTTTTGCCCCTTATGCAGCTTTGCAAAAGGTCTTCCCTCATTTCCTGAATAACTCCTTCCTATGCTGGAGAGGCTATAGCATTTGAAAGAGGTAAAGGTCATACATAGTATAGACTAGAGCTTTTGGAGGCTGCCGTGGCGTTATCAATCTGCTGTCATTCTCTTGCCACCTAGAGATTAGGCGTCTAATGCTGAGATGTGCTGCTACACTATCAACAACAAAATGAATTATCTGTATTTGGCTCAATAACTAAACATAAGTTTAAAAGGAGCAAAGATACTTGTGTGGAGAATTAAAATTTTCTATTTTATTGTTGTTTAAAAAATTCTATTTTATTGGACCTGGAGAACAAAAATGACAGTGACTAGTTGATGTGCAAAAGCACGGGCAGTGGATACTCCATTTATCTCGTGTGATTTTGGTGGTTGTGTGGGTCTTGTCTTGTGAAATATTATTACTATATCGATTGTATGACATTATCAGAGACATGTCCATTTTGAAAGAGTTTTGTTAATTAATCTTATTTGTTATTGTTTACCATCCAAATTGAAGAGTTCATTGAAAAGCATGGAGCATATGTTAGATTTTGGCAAATAATAGGATAAGACGAACAAATGTTTTGTAGTCACGTGCGTGCCGCACGTGCATGTTCACTAGTACATCTAATGACAATAAAGTAATTTCTGTCATCAAGTAATCAGCCAAGCAGTCTTAAATTTAATGTAGTTGACTACTATACTGAAGCATCCCAATCATCAAATCATTTAACACTGTAAGCTGAAACTTATTTTTAGCATTTCGGATGTCTAAAATGTAGTGCAATGCCTTAGCTTACACGAGTTATTATGTGTAACTTCCTGAGTATTGATTGATGTCTTTTTGTGTGCTTTAATCTACCATCCTGCATTTACGATTGCAATTTAGCGGAAAAATACTTGGTCTATATCAAAGATATTTCCACATTTGCCATTTTGACGAAATGCATGTCAGTAATATGACATGGATATCTCATCTGATTCTTCCTATTGCAGAGCAACAGCTATATATATGATCCCATCATATTTGTTTCAGGTTTGGTGATAATCCTCAGACACAATGCCAAACTTCCGGTAAACTTTTTGTTGCTCCTGTTGTAACCCACAGCCTACCGTCTAGTAAATAATAAAACAAAGCACCAAAGAGGTCTCTGCATAGGCCTTCCATTTCAAGTAGCAACACAAGTGATCTCATACAACATCGAACATATATGACCCACGATGTGAATGAGATATCATCACAATGCACCTACCAAAGTTCTACCATCTTAATAACCGTAGTTTTGGTTCAGGCATATATATATTGAATCCAGCACTAGCAAACAGTGGTGAATTGGCTAGAGTTATGTTGAGAGATGTAGCGTATGTTGTCTCACCTGATGGAAATAGGAGGCACGTGGGAAGCACCTGTCGCCACCTCAAGATACCAACTGTGTCTGCACAAGATATCTTGTGAATATGGCTGGTGCACATCTACGATCTAGACGAGGAAGAGAGCACTCAGGGGCCAGTTTCGGGTTTGTTCTGTCCAGACTATTGCTGATTTACATTGAAACGGGTGAGTCAATTATGATATTCATATTAGTGACAACAATGGGAACAGATTCTATATATTGCTTTGCACAAAGATAGTTTTACAGGAACGAGTGGGTGGTCAGATATGAGGTTTCCAATGTACACAATAGTGTTGTGATATGGAGAACTACTTCTATGTACTTTCTTCCTTTCCCAATTTGGACGCGACGAGTGAAGTATGTGTAGAAAGTGTGGGTTCCTCTTGTTCATATTCATGGAAGCCAGCACGCGAGATCTGACTTCTGAGCCATTCATTTTGGTGTTAGAGCTGCCATGCGTTCATCCCTATTGTTGGGCTGGGTTCCCTAGCTACCTTACATGGCTACAAAACTGTGGCACATAGTGTTCCCAGAAATAATAGATAGTAAAACAAATATTCTTTTAAAAATATTATTACTAGCCACATAAATAAATACACACTTGTTATTGTGACGGCATGTTCAGAAACTACAACTAACCAATTAATTGAGTCCAACTTGAATTCGATCGTCTATAGTTCTTTTTGAAATAAGTGTAAAAATACAAGGTACATTGGATTATCTGCACTATTAATCTTCCTATATGACACTACTGACCTTGGAATAGAATCCCTATGTCCTGCAGAAAAGGTAATTGATTTTACTAAACAATTCTAATTCCAAATGACCAGACCGCTGCCTTGTGTCCCAGATAAACCTGCATGTAAAGGCATGGCTTCTATTCCCCGCGAGGTCTGTCGATTTGGTGTTTGACACGTCCGTGTTGATTATCTGGATGGTGTCGCATGAGTCCAAGGTAAGACGCCGTCGCATAGAACTTTCTTCCACAACCATGTGGGAGGCCGCGATGCTGGATGAGGTGCGCTCCATCGACAACAACGACACCACCTGGACACTAACCGACCTCCCGGCCACAAGGCAAGAAACCCATCAGCCTCAAATGGGTGTTCAAGCTCAAGTGCGATGCTCAGCGGGTCAATGTGAAGCACAACATGCTGTGGCTGGTGGCAAATGGTTGCACGCGACGCGGGGGAATGGACTTCGATGAGGTGTTCTCGCCGTTCACATGACTGGAATTGGTGCCTCGCTCTCCTTCTGGTCATCGCTGCACACTGGGGCTGGCTAGGGCACCACATGAACGTGAAGTCAGCATTCCTCCACTGCGTCCTCAACGAGGAAGTCTATGTCGTGCAACCTCCGCTTCGAGCTGTGCATTGCTAAGCGGGAGGTCTATCGCCTGGACAAAGCATTGTAGAGGCTCTCCGGCAGACGCCTGGATCCTGGAACCCGAAAGTGGACAGTAGCGTCCTGTCCTGCTATCTCGGCTTCTGGAGAACAATCCGTGCATGCGTGCGGCACTGGAGAACAATTGCTGCTCGTTAGCATCTACGTCGATGATTTGGTGATCGTTGCTGCTGGCAGGAAGAGGTCGAGAAAGTTCAGGTCCGAGATGAAGGATCAGTTCAGGATGAGTGTGATCTCGACGCCCTCAGCTACTACCTGGACAGGATCGAGGTAGCTCAAACAACCCAAAGGATGTCCCTCAGCCTGTAGCGCACCTATATCAACAAGATCCTTGACAAGGCTGGCATGTAAGACTGCAATCCTTGCAGTGTCCACATGGAGCTGCAAATAGCACCAACCCACCGGTGGATGCCACCGCCTATAGAAGCATCGTGGGAACCTTCTGCAATCTGGTGAACGCCCAGCCAGACATCGCCCTCACCACCGGGTATTTGAGTCAGTGGAGTGTGATGAAGTACCTGCTGAGCTACATCGCTGCAACACGCTGTTATGGGTGCGTCTCCAAGCGTGGCGGTGGAGAACATACACTGAAAGGCTACAGCGACTCGGACATTGCCGTGGACTGCGACGACAGGAAGAGCACATCTGGCACCATCTTCTTCCTCGGCCAAAGTCGGGTCAGCTGGCATCGCAGAAGCAGAGAGTGGTGGCATGCCACTTTCCTCGTGCGAGGCCAAGGGCATTGCCTGCCAAGTTGTCTGGGTCTCGTGGCTGCTCGCAGACCTACTGAACACAAAATTGTCTCTCTGCCCCCCTGCTCTACACATCGATAACGGGCTAGTCCGCCATCTAGCTCGCCAAGATTCCGGTGACACATGGTCGAAGTAAGCACATCGCTTCCTCAGAGATTGCATCAATGGCCCCGGTTAGCATTGCCAACATGGTGAGCATCAGGTAGGAGACTAGGAGGTACACACTCTGTTACAAACGCTGAAACACTGAATGAAAAACCGACAACACACGCTAAACAGCTGACACTAATTAAACTGACAGACTTTGAACTAACCGAACTCACACAGACAGGATTACTTGCTTCAACGAACAAAGATGGCACAGCAAGTGCTCCATTATATATTAATTCTGGAGAGGAGCCGGTTGGTCGCTGTCACTGGGCAGTGGCTATGGTAGCCGCACCTTGTGAGGCCGCTGCTGGCGCTCCGGGATTGTCTCCAGGCCTGCCTGCGCCATGAAGAGCCAGACAAAGGTGAGGTACTCCCCGCCGGAGCCGAGGCTCTTGGCGTGTAGGAACCCACCGCACCGGATCGCCGAGAAGCAGAGCATCTCCACCCACACACCACGGATCACCCTCCACACCTTCTCCTCGTCGCCTAACCCCTCCAGCTCGTGCGCGAGCTGCCAGGCGGCGTAGACGAAGCCCTTGTCCTGTTGGCTGTTGCTGAACGGCGCATGATCAAGCAATCTGTCCGCGACGGTGGCAGCCGTGTTCTCCTCCTTCTTCTTGTTTGCTTTCTCCTCCTCGTCATTCTTGTCGGCATTTTCAAAAATGCCCTCTATCTCTTTGTAGGCAAGCGTGCACAGCTCCCTCCTGTTGCCCGGCATCAGCATCTCAGGTTTGGAGAAGAGTAGGTGCATCATGTAGTTGGAGATGTGCTTCGCCAGCGTGGCATTATTTCCGGGACCATCATGTAGTTGATGAGCCGTCTTGGTCTTGCGCAAGGACATTTGCAGGCATAGGTCCGTGGCCAGATGCCAGATGAGGACCGCCTCGTCGAATGGCCTCCCCACGACCATGCTCTGGACAAGGCTCTCGTCGCATTCCTCCCTGTGAAGCGTCCACTGGCCTCTCAGGTCGCTGAACCTGCTGTAGCTCTCGGGGTCGTCGATGTACATCTCCCAACCTTTTTGGACATGGAGCCGTACCGCCCGGGTGATGCCGCCCCCACGGCGCTGCTGCTGCTCGGAATCGCAGGGCTCCATGCGGAAGAAGACGTGGTCGAGCAGCTCAGCGCATCCCAGGTGCGACGCGGCGCGCACCAGCCACGCCCACGGGCGCCGCCGGTTGCGGGCGAACAGCCCCATCAGGTTGTGCTGGGCGACCATGCCGTGCCACGGGGCATCGTTCAGTGAGAAGATGGAGCACGCGTCGACAAACAAGGTGAGGTACAGAAGCACGAAAGTGATCTTGATGTCGCTGCCCCTGTACGCCTCCATGCGGCCGCTGTGCAGGAGGCCGATGGCCGGGATGGGCACCAGGAGGCACAAGATCGATGTGGAGGCCCAGCACATGAGGGTCAGATTTCCTTTATTGGGACGGGCGAAGTTCTTGGTGTAGAGGAGGTTGAAGGTGTTGGAGATGACGATCCCCATGACCGTCTGATCTGTGCCGTCTTTGAGATCCCAGATGGCTTGCGCAGCAGCAGCACGCTCCGAGTAGGGGCGTGCCATGTCGACGAAGAGCTTCTCAGGCCTGGAGAGCAACTTCAAGCATCCCCACCCGGTGCGACTATTTTTTAGATTAGAGTTATCTATGCTTTCAAGTCCTTGAGAAGCTGCATTCTTTGCTTTCTCTATGTGGCCTTCAAGACTTGTTTCTTGATATGCTGTTGATTTGTTTTCCTGGCGGTTTTCCTTTGTGGTGAGTTTGGAGACTAGGTGATAATAGCTAGACCTTCTCAGAGCCAAGGGTTTCTCGAAGCATTTGAAGACCCCAGGGATAAACAGCAGAATTGCTGCAGCTAGTAACCTTTTATCGGCCGAGGATGACCACAGCTTGCAGAACACGTATAGAGCCACCGCGACCTGATGATAGAGGAGAAACGGGCTGTAAGCTTAGAGCCGGCTTAGCCACAAGAAACCAATAAATTTTGTGAGAGAGACAAGTAGGGTATGTATTAATAGTGAAGAGCTAATTGTTATATGGTGGGGTTGATAAAAGGCTGAAAAAATCCTTATAGCAGCAGCCGGTTGTATTATAAGCCTTGCTCTGAAAGGGTATACAGGAGGATGTACATAGAAAAAAATGAACCACTAGTTTAGGTACAAGAAACTATTATTACCATCTAAACAATTAGACAACCAACCCGTATAATTGTCTGTGCATTACAAACAAAGAACAAGAATAGGTTGAATCTGACGGCCCTACATGTGAGAGGCTCTGATTTGATCATATAAATCAAATGCATGCCACATGACCGAAATGGAAGGCCGTAGAATATCATTAGTTAGTTTAACAATTGATGCTAAAATATTATTTATTATCTTAGTATTTGGTCAACAAAGGACCCTCCATTTTGTCTCTCAAAGTCTATAAGTCTTACTATTACTAATTAGAGGCTCCAACGGAGGCTCATCAGATGCGCTAAGAAAAAAGATAAATACTAGAAATTCTCACATTAATCAGAAACATCCAGCCATTAAATAAGGGTGCTACATCAGTTGGTCTAGTCACTCTGGTGGCACCTCTCAGGTCATGAGTTCGAATCTTAGTTGGAGCGATTTTCAGGCTAAGTTATTAACTGTGGGGGTCTCTCCTACAGTCTTTTCGTCAAAAAAAAATCTAAAGACTATTTTTTTCCTATGACCATTGGATCTTTAATTTCCCACCTCTGCCATATAGATTAAAAAAAACAAACATCTCTCCTTAGGAGAGAAAACAGAAAAAGAAAATCCAATCCGGTGGCATATATACTTCCATCAGCGTACGTGTTATATTTTAAGTCTCTTCTCCATAAAAGATATACGAGGCATTCTAATCTACGCCAAGAAATTCAACCTTCATGGCCTGAAACGTGTCCATGGAGGACAGCTTCGCCACGGCTATGGACGCTGCCTTGGTGTGGCACGGCCGGCTATACACCATGATCAGCAACCGTCAACAGCGCAGACGTCGTGGGTGCTGTCCTCCGGCTTGTCGCAGATCACCGGCCTGGACTTCGTTCAGTTCGATGCCGTGATATCCGTGAACATGCACGGGATGCTGGCAGGGATCAAGCACGCCGCGCGCGTCATGTTGGCGACACCGCCATTGGCGCTGCACGACGTATGCATGCAACAAGTAATAAATTAACTAATTGTCTGCTACATACGCCTTTAATTTGATAGAAGAAGCCTTATTCGTTGCTGTGCGTCGATTGTCGACACCAGATCGATGGAGCGAGAGGATGCCTCTAGCGAGGTTGTGATATTTATCTAGCTGTGTCGTCCTCGACAGCAGATAGAGACAGTTGATGAACTGCAAAAGATGCAGCATGGTTGATGGCGGATTCATGAGCTACAAGCACAGATGAACCTGTGTGCCTTTCCATACGAAGCCACAAGAGTGACTTCGTACAGCATGTGATTCAGGTGTTACGTATTTCATTCTGTTCTGTTGCTTTGTACTACGGAAAGTCAGATGCTTGATCTGAAGTTTACATCACTATGCATCACAGGTTTACCTATGAATTACTTCTAAGTGATTGTATTTACCTATGAATTACTTAGAAGTTAAACAACCTAGGAAGAAAGTGCTTCACTGATCCATCACCTAAAATAGTCCTATACAGTCCTAGACCAAACATGCTGGCAGAACATCTCGAATAATAGTTTCGCTATCCAACCTCTTCAAGCCTTAACATGTATGCAATAAAAATCACCATCCAATAGTTTCTCTGTTTAGTGATATACTAAATCTCTTCCTTAATTTATCTCAATTCAACTTAGGGTGACAGTGACATATTGTCCACCCTATATTTTATTTGAGATGGGAGAATCTTGGAGAGAGAAAATATTTAACAAAGAATTTTTTTTGTTAAGACACACCCTATGTTGATTAAGTTCAATTTAGAAGGGCTCTTGGATGTGAAATCTAATCGTCCTATTTATTTGTGGCTTAAAATTAGAACAACATGAATTAGTTATATCACTTTGTGAAATTTCTCAGAATATTTGGTTGTTATTGTCATTTTCTCTATGCGATTATGAAGGGCTATGTTTTTACATGGGACAATAGATTTTTTCTTGAAGTATCAATTCATTGCAAAATTTTTGTTTGAAAAAAATGTCAAAACAAATCGATTACTATACTGCATGCACATGGCTAATCCTAATATTTAGTCTTAGAGGAACTCCGAGAGACTCTTTATATTTTTTCTAATTTATAAATAGCAATAGAGATTTTGGTGACAAAATTTGCCTCCAACGATCCCTTTAATTGGATCTCTAAATATAGATATTCTCTATTCTTGATTTCTGGCTAGCCAAAGATGGAGAAAGAGGTTGACTCTCTAGAGTGCACACAAATTTTACACAAGATGTGTAAAAGCTATTGCAGGGTACAAGACAAGCTTTACTGGAGACTCTTGAAAATGCTCTTATATTGTAGTCCAGGTTACAAAAATTTAGATGGTCGCTTTCTTGGGAGTTTTATATCATGGAGTATTAGCACGCTTCTACTACTACAACAAAAAACTGGTCAACTCAGGTACGGTTAATGATGGTTGTACTACTCTTGGATGTTCATTCTTGGGTTAATTCATTATTGAAATGTGAGTCAGCAGTTTAGATTTCAATTTAGATCTATATATGTCTTGATTTATATGGTTTGTAAAATCCTAATATATAATTTAAAAGATGTAATAAACCTAATCACATAGTTTGTAGGCACTCTTTTGGGGACAAGAGTGCATGTGTGTACTTATCTATTTTACCTAATTAAAAATATACATAACCACTTCTATAGATAGAGGGAGAATAAGGTTTTACTAATTTAGGGGCTATTTATATAGTTTCCATATGTTGCCGCAACATTCTAAATAGTTTATACCAAAGTATAGTGGAAACTTTATTTGTTTATCTATTGCCT
The DNA here is from genome assembly GCA_015844335.1 of Chrysopogon serrulatus. Classification (NCBI taxonomy): domain Eukaryota; kingdom Viridiplantae; phylum Streptophyta; class Magnoliopsida; order Poales; family Poaceae; genus Chrysopogon; species Chrysopogon serrulatus. The sequence continues at coordinate 243,472 of JADLZL010002884.1, forward strand.
TAAAGAAAAAATAAATTTAGATTTACATATCATTAGCCTGTGCAAGTGGATAGAAAAGGATCAAAAATAGTAGAATATAATGCATATATCTTCTTAAATTCTGTCCCGTGTGGGAGCACGGGTTGATGGACTAGTTATTCTAATGAAAAACAGAAAAAATAAAAATTGCTATGCTTCCCCTGTGGAGCGAATTAGTTAGGAAGTTAAGTGTAGTGTCCATGGCTAACCTGCGACACAGAGGTGACGATGTGGCGTCTCCAGAGCTCGTTGTCCTCGATGTTGTAGGCAGATATGTTGGTGAGGCCGCCGAGGTGCATCAGCATGATGGGCGCCCATAGCAGCTGCAGGGCACGGCTGCCCCTGTCGGCAGCCGCCGCTGAGCTCTCATGGGCCTCGGCGGCCTTCTTCTGGATGTTGAGGAGTGCGGCGAGGGCGTAGATGGCCAGGGCGTCGCCGCCAAGATACGCGATCCAGACCAAGAACCTATACATGGGGCCCTTGTACGACTTGCGGCCGGCAGCGGCCACGGCAAGGAAGCACTTGACACCGAGGCTTCCGAGCACTAGCACGCTCAGCTGCCACTCATCCCACCACTGCAACAAGCTCGACAAATCCATCGTCTACTATCTAGGGTGCTCGATCGTGGTGGTTGCTCGTCGCGCTAGCTGTGAACTCTGCTCCGCTCCCCTCCCCCTCCCCTCTGTTGACCAATATATTAGGTAGCTACCACTAGCGCAGTATAGGAGTATTACGTTTTCTTATTGTCATATGTAGCCCACCTCTCTTTTTTATACTTTGTCCAGTATTGTGCATAATAAGAGTTCCTTGGTGTCGTCATTTGGACAAGTGGAGAGAGATTGTTGGGCTCCATGATGCCTAATTTCTATCACTACTATAGAACATACCATTCTTAAGCTTCCATTATTAGTACCGGTTTCTTTACTTTGGAGCCGGCTGTAATACTTCTTTAGTACTGGTTGGTGACATGAATAGATGCTGAAGCCTCAACCAGCACTAAAGACAAGTACCAGTTCATAACATCAACAGGCACTAAAATCTTGAGTATCAATGATGGCTTTTGGCTTTAGTGCTGGTTGGTAACACCCGCAGAGGCTTTTGTGTGCTAGTTGGTCTTGCCACCTAAATTTTTGAACAAAAGGATTTTTTATAATTTTCAAATGAGCTCATATCACAACTAGATTTTTGTAGTTCTTCTAGTGAGGTGGGTTTTTCCTACTGTTCTGGTATTCAGTATTTAGTATAAACTTTTTCCTACTAATTGCCTCCTAGCGAGGATTCCCTTGTGCTATGACAAATGCTAGTGTTTTACTACTCGCACCAATTTGGTAGTGTATGGATAAACTCTATACAAATTTGTAGAACTAGTTGACATGATCTTTATTTAATTTTGCTTTTACATTGAAATATGCACCACAAATTTTACATTTATTCGACCAAATAAATTTTTAAAATTTACAAATAAACTCGGACAGAGAAATTGTCTATATGAAATTCATAGATCATATTAAGATCTATAACTTTGTTGTTGGGAAGATTTTTGTTTGAGATTGTTTAGATCACCACAAATAAACAATTTTCTTACCAAAGAGAGAATCCAATGTTTAATCACATGACTAAGTGTACGTGAGATGGTAATGATCCTATATGCTGAGCCAGACGTCTCCGGTTCGGATCTTGTTCCCCAAACCAGCACTCATACTTGGTAGTATATCTGTGTTTGGTTTCATAGTCATGATACCTCGTGCGTTCCACAGGCACAAAAGACAGTACTAATAAATCCTCCCATCCATTTAGTCATCTCCGTTCATACACAATTTGATCACATGCACGACGTCCATCTCTCGCTAGCTAGCAGTTCACTTGTTGGTCCATTATTAATTAGACAAGGTAGATATATATATCTTAATACAAGATGGAGCTTAAATTTTTGCAGCATGATGTAGCTATGTACATTTTCCTTTTCCTTGTTGATGCGACGGCCCGCCTAATCTTGTTTTAACTATCAATATAATTGACTAGGAGTTCGGTTAATCACTCGGATGAGACCGAGTCGACCCCCCAGTATATAATATCTGTACATACGTTATCCACGTGCATATATATATGCGAGTATATCCAACAGTCCGGTAACTTTTTTCTTTTCCTTACTTATTACGACAACTAGTCTACTTATATGATAACCTCTCTTAGCTAGCTCCTCTCTATAAATAAATACATATATGCACACATTTTTTACAGTAAAAACTTTTGTCGTTTGTCAACCAATCCATCCAATTGTTAAGTTCTTAGAGAACGACGATGGACTCGCTTAGGAGCTATAGTCCTCATTTAATAGACAAAGACGATGGACTCGCTTAGGAGCTATAGTCCTCGTTTAATCATATCTAGTTAATGCCTTACTTAGATGAGACCAGCTTTTGTTATATGTATCTATATTAGTCCATACTAGTCCATCAACCCGTGCTCTCGCACGGGTTAGAATTTTAGAGGATATAAATATTAGTTATTATTGTTCAATAGTGCATATGACTAACAAATCAGTACTTATATTAAATTATATTTTTATAATAGACATAATAGATACTCTAAAGTATATATATAGTTATTTTAAATTTATTAATTTCTATTTTCAAAAGACTAATCTATATATGTTTCATTCATATTCATATTTTCTTTTGCATGGTACCTCTCTAGATTTTAAATATGAAATTAGTTTGAGAACATAACATTATTAATTATGGTGACTCTTGTTGCATCATGTATCTTATATATGAAGTCATGAGTTCGAATTTTATTATTGCTAAGATTTTTCCCTTCTCAAGTTAAATTGAAACTGGTGTGCTCATTGCATCTTATATTAACTCTCATTTTTCACTTTTTTTTAAAATATAAGGATTTTAGTTCGTAGACTATGTTCTTAAATATCATACATATTACAATAACATGATTCATCATTTGAAGCATGAACCATGTCGCTTAAGATAAGTCAGACAGCTTGGAGTTGGTTCTAGGAAAGCTGTAACAATGCTAACCTCAAAAGAATTTTAATACCTAAGTCATAAAATGATCGACATTTTACTCTAAAGTATTCTTAAAGGATAGAAAAAGATGATTGAATTTTTTCTGTGAAGAAACTATATATGCAGTTATGGTTATACTACCAATATAGATGTGCTAAACATTTTATTTTAAAATATATAAATCTATGATTTAGCCTAATCAAGTTGTTACAACTTTTGCACATGTTAATAGTAGAAATTCTAGAGTCCTTTATCTTTTATTCAATTATTGTTTTTTATTAAAAGAGTCTAGGTGCTAGGTGCTAGTAGTATTTATTATTGCTTCATGGTTTTTTAAGCGAATATTTTCCCATACGTTATAAGTTATTAACATAAATATAAATCCAAATGCATACATGTTTATTTGGTATACATGATGGAACATAACATTATGGTTATTTAATTTCATTGTCATAGAAGTTTGTAATTTAAATTATATATGTACTATACTTTAAGGATATTGATTTTTCAATAATATACATTAGTATTTACATGTAGATTTGAGATACATTTTTTTATGATGGTTGAGGTAGATACAAATATAAGAGTAATTATCCTTGACAACAACACATATACAGGTTGATTGCAAACTTAGGAGGTTACTTTGCATTATCTTTCATAACGACAAAGGTGGTTAATTTATAAAATCATTAGTGGGTATTTCAAATTATCTTTCATAGTGGCACAGGCGACTATTTTGATATAGAGTTAGAGAATTTTTAATTTATCATTCATAATGACAAAGCTAGGTAATTTAGATGCATTGTTAGGGGAGTATTTTGAATTATGTTTCATATATAATGACAAAAGTGGACAGTTGTTATGTTTCTAGTTACATTGAGAATTTCTATAATTTATCTTTTTTTTTCTAGCGTGTACAGTGAGAATTAATAATAGTAAGAAGGAGCACTCGGTTTGTCCATATTGTGTTTTTATAAAATTAGTCTACTACTTCATAGACAGTAGTGGACACTTGGTTAGCGTACCAAATTTTCTAAACTACCATTTTAATTTTAGTTAAAAAAGTGGAGTGCCAATTAGAAATGATGAAGTATTGTGTCGTGTATATACAAACGAATAGAATATTAACATATCTGTGCTTGTATAACACGCTCAAGTAGGGAGTATTGGCCTTAGATCATCAGCTGCACATATAGTGCGCACGGTTAGTACAGTATATATCTAAACAAATATTATTAGCGATGAATTTTTCTTCATTAGCGGTAGGTCAACCGGCTAGACACTTTGTGTATATAAATTAAACTCCCTCCTTATAAAAACATGACTTCTATTACATATATTTATATATAAATATAATGGATATTTAGATGTATAGTACTAACTATGTACCCAAAGATAGACTTACAATTTGGAATGATTGTATCACGACTTGAACTCTGACCTGGATGCATGGCGTATGGCCGTGCAGTGAAGAGGTTAAAATTGTCATTAATCTCTTAGTGGTAGTGGTGAGCTCCATCATTCATTCGGTAGTATTGTCTATCGTCCACAAATGTATAACCCTTATTTTTCCTCGTTTGCTAAAGGGTAGATGGCAATAGGCAATCTTGCCTCTCCTGCATATGCATGTCTAAACTAAATTTTCTTTGAAAGAAATCATCAGGTATTTTGTAAGCCATATATGTATAAATACTTCACTGCAGAGTAGATGTGCGAGAAAAAATGTGTACCTGCAGTTCAGTAGTGGCAGGGCCATCTGTGACCTGTCTATAAAAATAATATAGATAGAGGCCTCGCCGTCCTTCAACTTGTGAGCTACTACATCTACATCCATGTATAGAAAGAACATTGAGTTTTGCTTGCCTGGGAAATCTTGATAATCTGGCTTGCTATCTCTTTGGATCTCGGCTGCTTGTAGTGGTTGATGAAACTTGCATGCTCGAGTCAAAATAGGAGATCAATAATTAGTTCCATGCTCGAGTCAAAATAGGAGATCGATTAGTAGACAATCAAAAGAACAACTACTCTAAAAAATCTTATATAAGCAATTGATCACAGACCTGTAAAAACCGGCAAAACGTTAAAAAGACGTCATTGGGAGAGATCTGATGTAGCAGGGATAAGAAGGTTCCTGCAAAGAGCACCTTCATGTCCTCCAGGCTGCAGCCCCCTCGTCTCCAGAAGCTGCGTGTACACGAACACAAACGCAGCTGCCGCCATGCCGGCGTACAGAAGGGACCCAGGCATGGTGACGGTGCTGGAGAGCAAGGTGACCGCCGCGCACATGAGCCGCCCGACCGCTGTGCCCACGCTCATGCGTTGCGCGTGCAGCCACAGCGGACCTCCGCGTTGTACACCGGGACCAGGGGCCGAACCCATCGAGAACGCCATGACAAAGGCCATCACGGACGCCAGCCACGCCGCCGCCGACAGCGTGCCGGGATGGATTATTTTTCCTGTATGATAAAATTTTATTTATTAAACAATTATTAAATAATGGGTTCAGCCGAGCAAGATTTTCTATGTGCGTAAGGCCATCTAATTTTTCCCTATATAACCAAATTTTTCCTTCACACAATTGTATTTTTGGCTATTTGTTATCTACGTAATGGCAGTGGTGGGTGATTTTTAAGAAAAAGAATTAAATCTAATGGTTATCTATGGCTAGAGCCTTTTGATTCAATGGTCAGATGTTTCTGATTAACGTGAGAATTTCTAGTATTTATCTTTTTTCTGAGCGCATCTGGTGAGAATTAACGTGGGAGCTCCATTGGGGCCTCTAATTAGTAATAGTAAGATGTGATTCACATGCCAAAGCCACAATGGTACTAACACTTGTTTCATTAGATGGCATTAATTACTGGTGGGAAATTTACCATTGCCAAAGCCACAACAGGGGCTATGCTGGTTCGTCTATGTACAGTGCACGGTTGCAGCGTGTCTCGCGACAATTAGACCCAGATACAATCAAAGAGAAATTAATATGACAGGTTAAGAAAGTTGTTGTTGTTATTCATATCAAGTTTTAGCAGCTGTTTGGAGGAAATTAAGACAACGTACTATATATGTTGATACGTCATCCACTGCATATGATCTAGCATTATTAGACCCACGGGGAGTGCTATTGGCATCTTGCTCTTGTTCTCTTCATGTACTTCATCGCGAAAGGGTGCCTAGCTCAAATAGTACAGCCACTCTTAGCAGTGATCCACTCTTAGTCGATATCCCATAGTTGGCATTAGTTAATCACTCGGATGAGACACCCTAGGTTCTACGTACGTATATACATCTTATCTGTACATACGTGATCCACGTGCATATGTATTAATATATATCTAACAAACAGGCCGACCAGTAGTAACTTTTCCTTACTGACTACTACTATATAATACATATGCACACATTACAATAAATGTTTTGTCGTTTTTCAACCAATCCATCCAATTGTTCTTACTGTAGTTTTGTCGCCTTAGACGAGACGACAGACTGGCTTAGGAGAGTCCTCGTCTAATCCTATTCAGTTAATGCCTCTCTTAGGCCTTGTTTAGATGGGAGAGTGAAGGTGGAAAAATTTCAACTCTGCAATTGTAGCACGTTTCGTTTGTATGTGGTAAATATTATCCAATCATGGACTAACTAGGCTCAATAGATTCGTCTCGTGATGTAAACTAAACTGTGTAATTAGTTATTTTTTTTTACTTACATTTAGTGCTCCATATATACGGGTAAACATAGCCATTAATGCTGATGTGATGGGGAGAGAGTGAAAAAACTTGGCATCTAAACGAGGCCTTAGATAAGATGAGATCAGCTTTTATTATTGATAAACATGCCAAAGCCACAACGGCTATGCTAATACTTGTTTGATCATATTATGTTAGGTGGCACTAATTACTGGTGGGAAATTGACCACTGCCGAAGCCACAACGGCGGCTGTGCTGGTTTGTCTACGTACGTCATTGTTGATGTCAAGTTTTAGCAGCTGTTTGGATGAGAAAGACAAATTAATTACTGTGTGACTCACGTGCACACACATGGCTGATGACCGGACACCACCTGCTTACCTTTGTTCCAAATTGTGGTGTCCTTGTCACTTTTCTATTTACACTAGTAGCAATGCGCGCTCCTGCGCGCTAGTCGGTGTTGGTGCAGGAAGTAGTGTTTGGATTGAAAAAAAAAGAGTAGAAGAAGAAAAAATGAAGAGGAGGATGGAAGGTGATACCTGAGGGAAGTAGAAGGGAGGTGGGAAGAGGGATCTAGATTCCAAAGAAGCTGGATAGTATAAAGCGTGCGCCCTTGTACACGTAGGTCATTGATCTTGCAATGATTTGATTTAAGAGGTAGTTCAGATGCACAGCAAAAAAGTTATATATACCTCTACAAAAGCCAAGAAAAAAAAACACTTATGTGGAATGGAAGTAGTAGTCCAGCTACGAGAAGATTACATGTCTTATGTAGATGTGGCAGCTAATGCAATAGACACAGACATTATAAGTGAAAGAGTCTATAAGCTTGGAGTACATAATGCACACATCTTGCTTTTTGGAGATCTGTCACAAGACTTTCTAAACAAAGTTCTTCATGTCTAGACGTCGATGTACAACCGAAGCCTATATTTTTCAGCTTGGAGGATGCGTCACCAGCAAAAGCAGAAAAAAGTCTTCTCATAATGGCAAAAGGCAGCCAGTTCATCCAAGCAAAAAATTTGGAGCAGCATGAAATACCTGTAAAGTAGTAACGTCAATCATTAAAACTAATAACGTATTTTGACCAAGTGTCCTAAAGAGCAAAGCCTTAGGTCTTCTGTAAGTGGCCTAGATCTAAGAATATCCATGTATTGGAGAATCATGCAGCACTAATAACACTTGAGTTCCTTGTAAGACCAGAATGTTATATTGTTCATTCAGTGAGGGCACTACTTGTCCAGCAAGTAGTTGAGTAATCTGAAGCATTAGTAGAATAAGAATTGAGGAGTTGTAGCCATCTGGCCTGTCAAAATTAAGACACCATGGAATTTAAATGAATGATCAACTTGAGATAAGGAGCAACCTATTGTCAGTACTTGGTACCTTTTTTTATATTTGCTGAAGTTATGACCTTGTTTTGAAATTCAGTGGAGCTGTTGGTTATCAGGCACAGACATGTGCTTTTAAGATCAATCTTGATAATTGAAGGTAGTTTTTTCCTTCTTTTTATAGAAGGAAGAATGCAAGATCATTCAAGGAGAGATATGGCTTCCATTTTTCTATGTAGCCATTGGTACTATAAATATGTTCCCATACTCAAAGCAGTAGTGATAGAATGTACCTTATGCAGCCACTTTGTTGAGGCAAATAATGACCTGCATAAGATCGTTTCTTTTCGGATGCAAGTCTTGATAGGCCTAACGTTGTAGGAATGGAAACAATAAACTGACATGGGCATTTCTCATTACCAAGAAGATCAATTGTTTTCCTGACAGCTTTGAGAAACCTCAAGGGAGGTACAATAATTCCAAAATATATTGCCAGTTTACTGAAATACTGGAAATATATTTAGAATAGGAAAGCCTTATTCATCCAATGTGGCATCACAGAAGTGTCTGTACTTTGGTATAAGAAGTTATAGCTATGCAGTCTGTTTGTCAAAACATGTACACAAGCATCTAATTTGTTGAATCGGATATGGAGCAAAAAAATACATGATTGACCAGTTCTCTTGTCGGTCGTATAACAAAAACACTTGTGGTTATGTCATATTTAGTTTCTCTAGATGCCATATTTGCCTTGCTAACTGAAGGGTCCAATATTGCAAGACAAAATCCAAACTCTTCCCCTATATATGAAATGGCAGTTTTGTCATTCAGGGTTCCAGAAGAACAAAGGTCTAGTGTACAGGCCTACAAAACTCAATTTTTTGTATTGCCTGCTTTTATGACAACTTATATTATCTCCATATATCTGGGAACGACTACCTTCCGATGATACCATAGTTAGGAAAGCAACAAGCTGAAATGATTTGTAGAAATTGACAGAGAAATGGAAAATGCATCTAACAGAGAACTGCAAAGATCCTCTTACCTAACAGTAGAGTCTATATGTTTCATAAAATAGTCGAGCTCTCTTCTCTAGTCACCCAAGTTTGTCAGATGGATTAGCAGCATAGGCACACAGCGGTGCATGCTGCACACAACAGCCTGCGAGCCTGAGCTTCACATTGTATAGGCAGTGCCCTGCAATGCACATGATAAGACAGAGAGGAGAAAATTAGAATTTCAGAACGCCTAAATATGTTTGGCGAACAGTTTGTATGGACAGCGAAAAATTATCTCTTTAGTATTATCAATAGATTATTTAAGATAATTTGCAGAAGCCTTCAGGTACGATGTATATACATTGTAATAGGGAGTAAATTTTCAATGCATGATATACCATGACTCACATTGAACAGTTCTATAAAGACATATCAAGATAAGGAGGTACAAAGGATTTAATCAGGAGGGCAGCAAGTAAGGTGCAGTGAGGAGGTACGTAGGTTCTGCAGCAACATATGTGAAAAGCTTCTCCATCGTTTCTTTGGTAGGTGTAAAACAACCAAAAATATGCAGAGAGGTTAGAGCATACCAATCTGATAGGAGATGACACCATTGTGTCGATAGCGCAAGTGGATCATGCAAACCTTCACATCATCATTGTCTTAACCTGGCAAAAACAATAATAGACCAAAGGAGATCATTTACTAAGTTTCATAGGATAAATAAAAGGCATAAGGTAGGGGACATTGTACTTTGTTGCTTCCTAATCTATTAATATTTTCCTGTACTCAGCTACACCATCAGGTAACAAAGCTATATTGTCTTATGGTGTGTTAAGTACTTCTAATAGGATTAGGAATTCGTCAAGTCTAGTAGTTCCAAAAATCAAGCTATCCAAAGCTGATAATCTGAAACTCCAAGGAAAGAGAGGCTACAAACCATGCTCCAATGGAAAATGGATTTTGTGTTAAAATGTGTACATACAACCTATGTGGTTAGGAACTGGCCAACTTCAACCTGGAAGAGATACACCTAACCAGTGGTGAAGATAGCATGTAGTTCATTATCATAACTTTGGTATATGTTCCTGAAATCTAGAAAAAAGAACCAACAAAAAGAATCTGGGGAATCTATTTGCCCACTCAACCATTACAACCTGTTGGTGGTTCAGGGCAGCAAGGTACCGTACCTTAGAAAATTGGATCATGGCTGGTTTTCTGTTTTCACTCTCCTGGATCTCTATCTCTGCAGGTAATGAAGCTGAACGATCATAAATGCACTATCACCTGTAGCTGAAGTTAGAAACATGTAGACAGAAATCAAGATTTCTGAGCTTATGAAGACATAAATTAAAATCGAGTAAGGCCTTAGAAAAAACAAATATTTTTCTAGAAGGAATTAGATATCTAATTGGAAGGAAAAAAAACAATGATAAGAATAAAGCTTCCTTGCAATGTATCCAGACTAAGAAAATATTGATTTTTTTTAATTGCACATGAAACTGCAACATCATTTATCAATAATGATACTAATGCTAATTGTGCCCACAAATTAGAATATAGGATTATCAGGATATAGAGCATTCTCTATATTTTTTTTTGTAATTCCTCAGTATTAAAAATTTTGGTAGCAATGCTAGGTTTTATATCGAAGCTGTAGTTAAGAAAGAATACAGAGGCACCAAATATAGAAAGAAATACATTAGAAGGTAATCGTATATACGTTAGTAGAGTAGGATTAAGAAGCGTTAAAATATTTTTATTGTGTGCAAAAGGATAAACAGGAAAATACCTTTAATTTTTATTTTCGACCCTGAAAGTAGCCTAGTGTAGGTCCAACAAGCTGAAATTGAGAATCTGCATGTAGGAAGTATACTGGCTCGATAGCACTATGCATAGGTAACCTAAGGAAAAAGTTGGTATGGATTCAAAAACACAATGACAGAAGAAAAAAAACATATCTATAACTAACTGAATTCAGAAATTAACTGAAAGAATATTCATGTTGTGGTGCTGACGACCAAGGAGAAAAGAAGGAAATGTATGTTAGTTGCTATTAGAGTATTAGTATGAATCAATACCTAACAAGCATTAAGCAATAGATTGACAGTTCTCATAGAGATATACATTGCTCACCTTGACATTGTATATTACCTGAATTTCAGCAGTTAATCATGGCATAGCTCCTCCAGCCGGCCTGTTCTCCATCATGTAAGTGCAGTACTCCAGTGTCTCCATGGTGAGGTTCTAGATTGTGTAGCAAAACTACAACATCAGAAAACACGCGAGTAGTTCAACAATGAAATTGATTTATAATCATGTTTCATATTAAATAAATGAATTGGCATCAAAGTAATTCTTTGATCAGGTTGCTGGATGATACTTGAACTTAGCCATGACATGCCATTCAGAATTATCTCAAAAAAGGAATGAAAATATTTACTTTGGATAAGGCCCTCCTGTTTTGAAAGCTAGGTAGGAAACAAATTTAGTTAAGACTAACAAATTAATGAGACAACAATGACTACCATGAAACAATTGTGGCGTGCAGCAAGAAACAGTTGACGTGATATCCGCATGGAAAACAATGTGCATTTACTTGTACACATTCATCGGTAGCTTTGCATAAATAGCCATTGTTATCTAAGCTTGAAGCTGGGTTCCATGCTTTTGTCAATGTAGAATGGTTGATCTATGACATAGTTAGATAAGACACGAGATGTTTACAAATTGCAGGAGTTGACCACCGAAGCTCCTTCATCTTTTCAGTTGATAATCAACTTTAATTCAAGAAATAGGACCCCAAGAGAGTAGTAAACATAATGAGAACCTTTAACTAAATCAGAAGCTTGTTGTGGCGAAGTTTTTTTTTTGCTCAAAAAAAAAAAAAAAAAACCCAACCCAAATCACCGGGAAAAGTGAGAAACGAACAATCGGGAAAACAACTCCGAAAATCATAGGAAAAGACAAAATTCATACTTCAAAACTGAGAAAGAATTGAGCACGAATCTAAATCTCAGACTATCTCAAGATGCTGAATCGAAGAGGATGTCCAGGGGGAGGCCCCATCGTCCTCATCTGGTGACCCGCACAGAGCGGAGGGAGGCGAACCACCACAACAGAGCAGAGAGAGGCGGAGCATTAACCTGCGCAGCCGTGTGACAGCAGCTGGGAGCCGGCCAGCTCGCCCGCGACGGGCCAGCGGCGGCGGCGGGCGGGGGCGGCGAGGCCAGGTGGCCAGTCGTGGGCCAAGCCACCCAGGGGATGTGGCTGCGCTCACCGATGGCCCACAAGCTGCCGGAGCAGCCGCCGAGTGGGCGGGCACCAGCGGCGTGGCGGCCGGGCAGGCGGCCACCAGTGGCGCCACGCCGAGGGCGCCGCCGCCCCACGCTGGGGCGCCGGTGCTGGCCGTGCCACCGCATCGGGAGGGGAGAGGGAAGCGAGAGGGAGAGTGGAGAGAGCAAGGGGATGCGGAGGACAAGGGCATCCTGCGAGGAAGAGGCATATGCGGAGGGGCCGAGGCGGCTCACTCGTCCGCACCGGCAGCGGTGGCCAACCGGCCATGGGCGACGGTGGCGACCGCCCCCCGGATGCGGGCACCGGAGGGGCGCGCAGGATGGGCCGCGACAGGCGGTGCGAGGCGAAACCCTTGGTCGACATTGCCGCCGCAGCAGCGCCGGAGGAAGAGCCGACGGCCAGCCGACAGCGCCAACCACCGAGCAGCGCACACCAGGTAGACAGGAGAGAAGGGAGCAAGGGGGCGCCACGCCGGGCGACGTGGTCGGGGCGCCAGCACCAGGGCTCCCCGCGACAGCGCCGCTGCCGGAGCCGAGGCCGAAGCGTGGGAGCCGCGCTGGCGCACCGCCCGAGGGGAGCCGCGACCGCCGGTGCGCTGCCGGAGTGAAGACCGGGTGGCGCGAGCACAGGGCGGGGAGCGACATACAGCGGCGCCGCGGTGAGCTCCGGAAGGAGCACGGGGAAGAGATAAGGTGGAGGTTTTTTTTTTAACCAGAAGCGTCGCGAAGAAGCGCACAAGCGATTCCGTCCGAATCCGCTCCAAACATTGCCAGCCACACGATGAAAGATCTAACGGCTGCAAACATTTTGGACGACGTGGACACGGTCTCTGTCCAGGAGGGTGAGACAATTTAAAGGGGTAAATTGTTTTTGGTATATAATATATCTGCACATAGCGTATATTTAGATGCCTCTACAGCATGGATTACCTAGAAAAAACCAAAATAACCTACAATTTGGAACCGATCGATGTAGTACTCAATATGTACAATTGTTACATGTCACCCATGCGGCAATGCTAATAATTCTTTCTCTAACTGTCCATTTATTTTTACAGTATAAAGAATTCATTAGTTGGAGGACTGTTCTAGGGATGTAACCTGTGACATCCCATGTGTTAGCCATAGGTGTGCAGCGTTGGAGATGGAAATGCCATATCGTGATGATCCTGAAGTTTGGAATCAAAAGTGCCATCGTGATTGATTAGGTGAAGGCAAATATGGGATATCGACTGGACATTGCAACCATACTCAAATGACTCTATTTTAGTTCTTCAACAGATGTCATGAAGGGTTCATGTTAACCAAATGCCAAGAAAATAGATCTATTGACTAAAAACCCTAAATTGAGAGCTTTAGCAAGATGCTGCTTTGACCAAAGTGAAACTTTGGCTTCCGTACCGGTTATGAGGTTTGACATTCACTAGTACACAGATGATTTGTCTTGACGGTATGGAAAAATTTGTGCTGGCGGTTTTAAAAAAAGGACGCCAGTGAAAATCAACAGACGGGTCCCACAACTAGAACCGCCTATGCAAATAGATTAGCACTGGCGGTTCTCTTAAAAAAACCGCTAGTGTAAATAGCCTCATTTACACTGGCGGTTTAATTAAGGAACCGCCTGTGTTGGCCTCTATTAACATAGGCGGTTACTTAAGTAAACCGCCAGTGTAAATGAGGCTATTTACACTGACGGTTTGGTTAAGAGAACCGCCAGTGCTAATCTATTTGCACAGGCGGTTCCTTAAATAAACCGCCTCTGCTGATCCTGCTATATATACCCCTCCCTTCTTCCCCACCAGAACTGTAGCTCGCCACCACCTTCCATTGGAGGCGATTTTGGAGGTCCAGATTTAAGAAGAAACAAGAGAGAGAGGTTTTGATCTTGATTTCTTTGAAGGAGGTTGCTAAGAAAGGTTAGTTTTGATATCTCTTACCTCTTTTTAACCATTCATGCTCAATTGTAGCCATATTTTGGATTTAGGGTTTCACTCTAGAGAGAGAGAAGAGTAACTAGCTTTTTGCCATTTTTTCATCAATTTTAGCCACAATTTTGAACTAGGTTTTTACTTTTGTATCTAGAATTCGGCCTTTAGAGTTACATTTCCACCATTCTTGCTCAACCCCACCCACTTTTTGAGATCTAGGGTTTCACCTCAAGTGAGAGAGAAGTGTAGCTAGGTTTTTTTTTTTTTTCAATTTTTCTAGTCACTATTTATCTAGGGTTTCACTTTTTTATCTAGAGTTTAACCTTTAGAGTTTTATTAGTTACTCTTATTTAAATATTTAGTTATGTTTAGTTTAATTAGCTAGTAGTGATGTTTTTAGTGGTGATTCTTTTATTAGGGTTTTATTTATATATTAGTTACTCTTATTTAATTATTAGTTTATATGTTATATTGATGCTTGAAATTAGTGTTTGTTTAATTATGTAGTTATGTTTTTTAAATTAAGTACTGGTGAGGCTTTGATTAGGGTTTCATTATTTAGTCTTGCTTTAGTTTGTAGGGTTTCATCTAATAAATTGATGCTTTAAATTATTATGTTTAGTTCATTTAGTTGTGTTTAGTCTTATTTAATTACTAGTTTATTTATCATATTGATGCTTGAAATTAGTTTTTTTTTTATTATTAAGTTTTATTTTGTTAAATTAAGTAGTGGTTAGACTTTAATTAGGGTTTCATTAAGTAGTCTTCCTTTATTTTTTAGGGTTTCATCTAATAAAATGATGCTTTATTTATTTAGTTATGTTTTGTTTAATTAAGTACCGGTGATTCTTTAATTAGGGTTTTATTATTTAATCTTCTTTTTGTTATTTTTGATAGGCATATTTATTTAACTAGTTGTTTGAACTATATGTGATTTAGCTCGGACGGGTATTATTTGAGAAATATACAAGCGCGGAGTCCTTTTCATCTATAATCCATTGAAGGAGTTTGTTGATCATCTTAAAGTTTGTTAATAATTATCACAAAACATTCATGTCTCCTTTTTAGTGATTACATTATTTAAATCTATTAAACTCTATAATAGGTAACAATGGACAGAGCATTTTGGATATATAATATGAATGGAGTAGATCCATCATACGTACTTGAGGTCCATAGGTTTATCGATGCTGCTAAAAATTATGCTTTCAGAACACAGACGAAGCACATATATTGTCCTTGCACAGACTGCAGAAATCTTGTTGTTTTTTAAGACACAAGTCCAATCATGGCTCATTTGGACAAAGCATGAAGAGGGAAGCTCGCAACGTATGTAGTGAAGACCCCTGTGAATCTCAGTGGCAATGGCACAGATATGCTTGTTGACGATGTATGCCGGTTCGGACACGAGACGTAACACCATTGTCCCCAAGAGAGTGAACATGTTGTGCCTCATGTTTATGATGATGATGCAAATGTTGGACGAACCGACGCCAACCGAACTCAAGTGGAGGATGAAGACGCAAAATTAATGGCTGCACTATTGCATCGTCATACGGATCCATCAATGTTTTTTATGAAAGGGATGGAGGCCTTAGAGCAGGCAGCAGCAGAGCCCTTGTACTATGAGAGTAAGGGTTGCACCAAAGAGTTCACGACATTACGGTCTGTGCTTAAGTTGTTGATGTTGAAGGCTAGGTATTGATGGTCTGATGCCAGCTTCGATGCATTGTTGAGTACTCTCAGAGATATGCTTCCAAAGGAGAACAAAGTGCCTGCTAACACTTACTATGCAAAAAAGCTAATCAGTCCGCTTACTATGGGTGTCCAGAAGATCCATGCGTATAGAAGTCACTATATCTTATATCGAAGTGAATACAAAGACTTGGACCAATATCCAAATTGTAGTGCAAGTCGATACAAGACGAAAAAAGACTATCTACAAGAGAAGAATGCAACTTCTGTTTCCAGAGGAAAGAAGAGAAAGAAGACCCAATAGAGTTTAAAACCCTGCAACAAAGAAAATAAAGAAGAAGACTATTATGCCCAGAGATGGGTTCCTGCTATGGTGATGTGGTATCTTCCGGTAGTTGATCATTTGCAGTGTTTGTTTGCAAACCCTAAGGATGCAGAGCTTATGACCTGGCATGCTTCTGACAAGCACAATGTAGATGGAAAGCTTCGACATCCTGCCGATGGGAAGCAATGGCAAAAATTCAATGCTAACCACCCAGAATTTGCTAAGGAGACAAGAAATGTTCGGTTCGCACTATGTACTGACGGAATAAATCCCTTTGCCGAAAGGAGCAGCACGTATAGCACATGGCCGGTGCATTAATGGAGGAAATGAGAATATTGTGGGATACAGGTGTCGCCATATTGGACGAATACCAGAAAGAGTCATTCACACTAAGAGCAATTATTTTTGTTACGATCAACGATTACCAAGCTCTCTTTGTATTGTCAGGACAGTTCAAGGGTAAGGTCGGTTGTGTAGTATGCTTGGATGAAACCTTTTACGTGTCCCTCAGTGCCTCCAACAAGATAGTATACATGAGATACAGGCGTTTCTTATTGAAAGGACATAGGTACCGCTTACGAAAGATGGATAGGTACTTTGACAATCACGACAAAATAAGGTCCACTGCTCCATCAGATAATAGTAAAGGTCATAGAGTGTACGAGATAGTTAAGAACATCAAGTTTGTATTTGGCAAGAAGACAAAAGATGGAAAAGCAAGAAAGGATGTGAAGCCAACTCCTGAGGCTACATTCAAGAAGATGTCAATTTTCTTCAAGTATTTGCCATATTGGTAAGAGTTTGACATACGGCACGCGGTCAATGGTATGCACATTCAGAAGAATGTGTTTGAAAGCATAATTGGTACCTTGCTAGACATAAAGGGTAAGACAAAGGAAGGATCGAGTTCACGTCAGGACCTGGTCAATTTGAAGATAAAACCGGAACTTCATCCGATTTTGCTAGATAATGGAAAGTACCACCTCCCGGCAGCAAGCTACAACCTGAGTATGGATGAGAAACATGCGATGTATGTTTGGTTGAAAAAATTGAAAGTTCCAGCTGGATTTTGCTCTAACATTAAGAGCATTGTGTCAATGAAGGATCTTACACTCACCAACTATAACTCACATGATTGCCATGTGATGTTGACAACCTTTCTCCCTATTGCCATCAGGGCTATAAGTCCGGTGTTCTTAAAGATGGCAATCACACGCTATGCTTCTTTTTTAACAAGATATCACAGAAGGTAATTGACCGAGAGCAGTTGGAGTCTCTTCAGGAATTCGCGGTTGAGACAGTGTCATAGCTTGAGATGTGTTTCCCACCATCTTTCTTTGATATAATGGTACACCTTGCCGTGCATTTGGTGCCACAAATACAGGCATTAGGTCCCATGTACTTGCATGAGATGTGGACATATGAACGTTTCATGTCGATACTGAATGGGTACATATCCACTCGTCCTCGTCCTGAGATATTCATGATAGAGGGATACACTACCGAAGAGGCCATTGATTCCGGAGGTCCATTCTGCAACAATTTTCTAAAAGACTAGATTGCAATAGGTTTGCCTCCGTCTCGACATGAGGGCAGACTACATGGGTGTGGGAGGATGGGCCGGAAATCATTCATCCCGTTAGACTATAATATAGTCCTCGAGGCGCATCATAGCATCATGCATCAGCTCTCGATAATGGAGCCTCTGATCACACAACACATAGAAGAGCTAAGCGATCATAACCCTGGGCAAACAGAGGATTGGCTATCAAAGGAACACAAGCGTCGATTCACTTCATGGCTAATGGAGTAGAACATTCCAAATGGAGAAACAATTGAGCAATAAACTATCAAGAGGTTGGCAGCTGGACCATCTCGGCTGGTCACATCATGGCAGACCATTGACATTAGTGGCTTCACGTTTTGTACCACTTCTAGAGACAAAATGAGTATGGCGCAAAATAGTGGTATTTGTTGCGAGGCCATTGATGATTCAAATAAAAACGCTACATACTATGGCTTCATTGAGGAGATATGAGAACTAGACTATGATTTATTTAAGACGCCTGTGTTTCGATGCCAATGGGTTGATGATAAACATATCACAGTGGACAACTATGGCATGTGAGTTCTTGATCTAAGTAAAGTAGGCTACAAGGATGCTCCTTGGATCCTTGCTATCCGTGCTGCACAGGTCTTCTATGCCGAACAAATCCTTTCTAAGGAAGAGAAGAAAAGTAGCGACAAGACCAAGCATATAGTTCTTCCGGAAAGCAACAAGATTTAGGAGTTGATGGTGTAATTGACCTAGATGACTTCAACCATTTCGGGCACATGTCTCTCTTTGAAGATCATCCTTTGAAGATAAAGAATGTTGAACGTACCATCCCTAAAAATTTATTGTCATGGATGCGCCCACGATAGAGAAGGCGAAACGATGCTTGAGGCTAGTTTGTATCTAGTTAAGTTAAATATTAGTTATTATCATATGTAAAAATTTATCCGTTATAATTTGTACTCATGAATTACTTAACTTGGTATTCGTTTGCTAATTGTTTAAGTCCTTTTCTTTCTACTTGCATGTATTCAAAGAAATAACCTATAAAAATAAACCTACAAGAAATTACCTAAAAAATATATACTAAAAGAATTAACCTTTAAAGGATAACCTAAAACACTTAACCTAAAAAGAAACTACAAGAAATAATATAAAAGTAATATACTAAAAGAAAAACCTAAAAAGAAATATAGTAAAAAAAATAACGTACAAAAAACAAACCTACAAGAAATAACATAAAAGAAATGTACCTAAAAGAAATATAGTAAAAGAATTAACCTATAAAAAATAACCTAAAAGAATTAACCTAAAAGAAACTACAAGAAATAATATAAAAGTAATATACTAAAAGAAAAACCTAAAAAAATATAGTAAATTAAATAACCTACAAAAACAAACTACAAAAAATAACCTTAAAGAAATATTCTAAAAAGAATTAACCTATAAAGAATAACCTAAAAGAATTAACCTAAAAGAAACTACAAGAAATAATATAAAAGTAATATACTAAAAGAAAAACCTAAAAGAAATATAGTAAAATAAATAACCTACAAAAAAAACAAACCTACAAGAAATAACCTTAAAGAAATATTCTAAAAGAAGTAACCTATAAAGAATAACCTAAAAGAATTAACCTAAAAGAAACTACAATATACTAAAAAGAAAAACCTAAAAGAAATATAGTAAAATAAATAACCTACAAAAACAAACCTACAAGAAATAACCTTAAAGAAATATTCTAAAAAGAATTAACCTATAGAGAATAACCTAAAAGAATTAACCTAAAAGAAACTATAAGAAATAGTATAAAAGTAATATACTAAAAGAAAAACCTAAAAGAAATATAGTAAAATAAATAACCTACAAAAAAAAAAAACCTACAAAAAATAACCTCAAAGAAATATTCTAAAAGAATTAACCTATAGAATAACCTAAAAGAATTAACCTAAAAGAAACTACATGAAATAATATAAAATTAATATACTAAAAAAAAAAACCTAAAAAAAGAAATATAGTAAAAGAAAAATCTACAAGAAATAACCTAAAAGAAATATACCTAAAACAAATTTACTAATTAGTACATATATATATTATACATATGGAAGAGGTTTTCATACTCCCTGAGAGCAGTTACTCTTATCTATAAAACAACCTATTGCGTATATGTTTATACTTGTTTATCACTTTGAGTATATTTATATACTCATACTAATATACTTCAAATCTCCCTACGTGAAAAAAATTTCAAAAGAACCCATACTTCTTAATATATTACGAAAATACCAATGACTGTAGTATATAAAACAAGTATAACCACATACTCTATGTATCTATGCATACTTGATATATATACTACCATAGATGGTCTAGTATAATTATATACTTGTTTGATCATATACACCTTAAATCTAGAGATATTAACATGGGAGTAACTACTCTCTAGGAGTAGGATAGAATTTCCCTTATACATATATAATAGAATGTGAATATAAGAAAGAAAAACAATAAGGACAAAATATAAAATAGGAAAATATTTTCATCGGCGGTTGACTTAGCCAACCGCCTGTGGAAATGCATTTCTACAAGCGGTTGGCTAAGTCAACCGGCGGTGGAAATACATTTGCACCGGGCGGTGGTCTTAGGCAACCGCCTGTGGAAACGATTTTCACCGGCGGTTGTCTAAGACCACCGTCGCTGCAAATGGTTGCTCTATATATACCGCCCACCAGACTTGAAATTTTTTACAAGTCCGGGTGGGCGAGTTCTTTTTGAATCGGCCGCCGCCGCCGCCCAATTTTTTTTGCCGCCGCCGCCGCTAACCGTTGCCTCACCGCTCCACCGCCGGACATCATGCCGCCGCCGCCGGAAATCACGCCGAGGAGCGCCACCGTCGGGAATCGCGTAGAGGAGCACCGCCACCGGGAATCGCGCGGAGGAGCGCCGCCGCCGCTCGAAGACGACGCTAACCGTCGGCCACCACGACCACTTGGATCTCCGTCGACCACCACTTCCACTCAGAGAGCCGCCGGCACTTGGTATAGTCCGCGCTGCCGCCGCCATCGTCATTTGAAGCCGCGTGGGGCGCCGTTGGCATTGCCTGTGTCCCGTGGGGGCGGTGCGCCGCCATCGCCTTTACCGTGGATGTGAAGGAGAGGGGAAGGGACAGGGAGGAGGGCCGCCGGTTGGGTTAGTGGCGCGCGAGGCCCGAGGGCCGCGTCTCGCAGCGGCGGCGGCGGCGCCGCCCCTCCGTGGCTGAGGGCGCCGGCGGCCGCAGGGTTAGGGGCCGGCTTGCCCTTTATGGGCCTTTGCTGGGTCGGGCAGGCCGGTCCCTAATGCTTTTTTTATTTCCAAATTAGTTAATGAATTTTGCAATTTAGTTAATGACTTTGCAAATTAGTTAATGATTATACAAATTAGCTAATGACTTTACAAATTAGTTAATGACTTTGTCTATGTGTAATATTTTTGATTAAATGAACTAGCAAATGTGTATATATAACAATTATTATTATGCTTTGTAAATTATTAATATTGTAAAAGGCAAATGTATATATAAAAAATAAATTGCTTTACTTTGTAAATGTGTATTATTCTTTTGTGTAATATTATTTTGATATATTAATATTATAAAATTTGTAGCAAATGTGTATATAAAAAATAAATTGCTTTACTTTGTAAATATGTATTATTCTTTTGTGTAATATTATTTTGATATATTAATATTATAAAATGTGTAGCAAATGTGTATATAAAAAATAAATTGCTTTACTTTCGTAAATTATTTACTTATATTATTTACTAGCATATATATTATTTTATCAAAGGATTGGTTATGAAATTATATCCTTGCTCATGTAATTAGGGTTTGTGTTAATTGTTGTCATTTAATTAGAGCTTGTTTTCTATCAATTTACAGTCACCGCCGCGATACCCGCCAGCGAATCATCGTGCCACCGTCTTCTCATCGTTCTCCGCTGCACTCGATTCAGTCTCTCCACGCCGCATAAGTAAATATTCACCGCTCTTTTGTAATTAATCACTATGACTAATGACTTAGTGTTATTTCCTAATGACTTAATGACAGTGTTATTTCCTAAGTGTTATTGACTTAATGACTTAGTGTTATTTTCTAATGACTTAGTGTTATTTCCTAAGTGTTATTTTCTAATGACTTATCGTGGCACCGTCTTCTCATATTTCCTAATGACTTAGTGTTGTTTCCTAATGACTTAGTGTTATTTCCTAAGTGTTATTTCCTAATGACTTAATGACTTATTGTTAATGACCTAATGACTTAATGACTTAGCGTTAGTGACTTAGTGTTAGTGACTTAATGACTTAGTGTTATTGACGTAGTGACTTAGTGTTATTGACTTAATGACTTAGCGTTATTTCGTAAGTATTATTTCCTAATGACTTAATGACTTAGTGTTAGTGACTTAGTGTAAGTGACTGAAAGACTTAGTGTTATTGACTTAGTGACTTAGTGTTATTGACTTTATGACTTAGTGTTAATGACTTATTATATTTGAAGTTATCGAGAAGATGAGCGTCTCAAAATCTAAAGAGCATCGTGCGGATGAGAAGCGTCTGAGAGGCACCCACTCAGACTCACACACCCCCGGAGGCACGGTGAGTTTCACGGCCTTACAAAGCCTTGCACTTTTTTTAACTTAAAACCCTACCAAAGGAACTAACATAGTTATTGTCATGCATAGAACTGTAAATCCTGGAAGCAGATGAGCAGCGTGCAGAGGCACCCACTAAGACTCACACACCCCTAGAGGCACGGTGAGTTTCACGGCCTTACGAAGCCTTGCACTTTTTTTAACTTAAAACCCTATCAAAGGAACTAACATAGTTATTGTCATGCATAGAACTGTAAATCCTCTGGAAGAAGAAGAGCAGCGTGCAGATTCACCCACTAAGACTCACACACCCCAGAGCAAGAAGGACAAGAAGAAGATTTCCATGGTGACATGTTGGAAGAAGAGGAAGATGACGGCAACCGAAGTGATCCATGTCCTAGCATAGATAGACATCGCGATAAAAGTGTTGATCCAAATTATGATCCATAAGATGAGGTATACTTAGAATATGAAAACCAATACTTCCCTTAATAGTATTATACGCGCCGATCCTTACACTCTTGAATTCATTCGGCCAGGAGGTTTTGTCTCAAATGCGGGACATTCTAGCGGAAGAAGAAGACGTGCCCTTGTATGAAGCACCAGAAACCACTGAGACAACCTCTTCCAAATCAAGAAAAAGGAAACAGAGTGACCGAAAACGCGGTGACCGAGGAACAAACAAGTGGCCGAGAAGACTTATGTAATTCCCAGCATCGGCCCAAAAGGAGAGCCGATAGTGTCTGATGAGGTGGCTGCCAAGATACGGAATGCAATTGGTTTTCTGGTCAGGGATAAATTGGACATCACAATCCCTAGGTGGAAGGATGTGGATGCAGATACAAGGAAAGAGCTATGGAACAAGTTTATAGAAAGGTTTGTCTACCATATGGGGACGGACAAACTTGCCAAGTAGTATTTTTTCAAACAGATTGCAACATCA
The DNA here is from genome assembly GCA_015844335.1 of Chrysopogon serrulatus. Taxonomy (NCBI): domain Eukaryota; kingdom Viridiplantae; phylum Streptophyta; class Magnoliopsida; order Poales; family Poaceae; genus Chrysopogon; species Chrysopogon serrulatus. The sequence goes on from JADLZL010002884.1 coordinate 266,898, forward strand.
TTCCGTAACTATAGATCTAAGATGAATACCAAGTTTCTCAAGCATGGGTACGACCCAACGAGCAAGTATAAGATCACACCTGCGCAGTGGAAGATATTCAAGGCGCAGAAGAATGACCCAGCTGCCAGAGCCAAGAGTGAAGCTGCTTCAGCACTAGCAAAGAAGAACAAATACCACCATCACTTTGGCACCGGTGGTTACAAGAAACAAGTTCCGAAATGGTGAGCAGAGGAGGAGGAGCTAAAGAAACAAGGCGTTTCTATGCTATCAGAGGAAGTTGGCGAGAGGACAGCAAATTGGTTCAGAGGTAGAGGAACTAAACAAACTGCTACCGGTGTGAACTGTCCCTTAGACATCACAGCCCTAGCTGATAAGATGTTGGAGCTAGCAGTGGAGGTCAAACAAGGGAAACTGAAGCCACAAAGGGAGAGAGACATCCTGAGTATTGGACTGGGCAACCCTGAGCATCCTGGGCGTGTACGAGGCATCTCGTCGAAGATGGGATGGAAAGAAGGATTTAGCGAGGAGTGGGTGGGCATGTATAAGAAACGAGATCAATATAAAGAAGACATGCAGCACTTTTTTGAGGAAAAGGCTAAGGAACAATTTAGAAATATGATGTTATATTTTCTAACAAATCCTGATCCACAGCTGGTGCAGAAAGTTAGCTAGTGCAGTGTCTGTTCAAAAGATGAGCACACGAGGCCCACAGATGCAGCTCGTGCCAACACAACCCCTACCTGTAGCTCAGGAGATGATTCATGGCATGCCCGCTCAATCTCCTCCCTTTCCAAGTAGTGTGGGGTCTACGGGAAACACACACCACTACTCTGTGGATGACATCAATGGGCCGACACCTTGCAAAATGCTCATACGATATGGTATGAAGCATCAACGTACAAGGGAGGTAGCCACGGGCGTTGCGATCCCTGGACGTGACTACCATGGTGATCCTATACCAGAAGAGTACTGCAGGGTAGAAGTGGTGACGGTCGCCCCTGGGCTACGAGGATGACATGCTAGAAATTTCTGGTCCCGAGGGTATTGAGACACTCGGACAGGCCATTCATAATTTCATCCTATGGCCTTGAAGAGATGTCCAATTGACGCAGCCACCACCTTCCATAGAAGCCCTACCAGAAACTCAAGAGTCAGCACCTAATCTCGACCGTCAACAGGGTCCAAACCCACCATCACCCCCTGCTGCCGATCCTTCAAGAACCCCACGGTCAACATCGAAACCTGCAGGATCTCCACCACAAACAACTACACCAATCCTTGAGCCTGCTTCGTCCCCACCACCTGAAGACATGGAAGCATCGCCTTGGACACCACCGCCGCCACCAAAGAAGACCCAAGAAAAACCCACCAAGAAGAGGAAATTTTCTGTTCCCAAATTGGTTTTTCCCCATACGAGCCGAAGAAAAAAAAATGGCACCGCCAAATTTTTGGAAGGGATTGCGCTTTCTCGCAAGTCAATTACCGTGGACTTAGCTGAGCAAGAGAAGGCAAAGTAGAAGCAGCAAAGATCCGAGCACTAAAGATAGTGAGGCCAACATGGGATGGCTATCAAAATATCCCTAATAAATATGTACCCGGTAGGCCTCTACTGAGTTGGGAACGACTCCGAAAGCTGCCGCCTGGTATAAAAAGACTGCATGACTGGTACATGCGAGCGGCTAAAGTCGGGATCAACGCAATCCAAGTAAACATACCTCTAGCTGCTTTCAAAAGTGAACGAGATACGGCTTTCGTTACTTTTGAGGACATATGGTTGATGATGAATCTTAAGCGGCTCGACGTTCAGCTCGTCACGCTATTTGCATTGTAAGTGTACCTCTCGTACTAACATGAACTTCGTTTATTATTATTGACTTCTACTAAGATTGACTTCCCACTTGTGCCTTGTAGAATGCAATATGATCAAGACGAGTTTGTTTAGGTCCCGGACCAAACAAGAATGAATTCAAACGGGCCGGTACCTAAGCCCGAAAAAAAATATGCGAGAATGAGCACACCTTCCGAATTGGTCACGACGGACGAGCAATTGAAGGGGCTATCAAAAAAAAGACGCTGCAGAGAGAATAAAAGATCTGGAGAAGGATCATGAGACTAAATACGCCACCTACATAGGCCATGCATTGCTCCAGTACAAAAACAGGGAAGTCGTAGTTGCCCCTTATAACTTTAGGTAAGTATGGGTTCATATATATACATTAGCTTAAGTATCGGTTTATATAAATGCATAACAACTCGGTTTCGATCGTGCGCAGCGACTACTGGATATGCTTCTTCATTTATCCTAGGGACGGAAGGGTCCTGGTCTTTGACTCCGCCGACTACGATCGTGAAAGATATGCAAAATTCCAAACCATCCTAGAACGGTAAGCCGACAAAATGTAGCATGCATCTTTTAATTGATGAGAGTTTAAGATTGGTGCTAACTGATTCTTTTTGAGATCATAGATGTTATAGATTCTATAAACTAAGAGGTGGAGTGTTTGACGAGTCCATGAAGGGGGAGGAAATAAGATTTTTTCACAAGTGGCCGGTACGTAAATTTATGAATCAATATCATGCATGTTACATATATAAGATGTTATTACAAGTAAATAAGCGTATGCAATTTATGTAGTGCCACAAGCAACCAATCGATTCGTTGTAATGTGGATTCTACGCGTGTGAGTTCATAAAAACGGCCGGACGGTACATCAGGAACCCTAATAAGGTACCACTAATAGTAACGTTTGTATTTATATCGTTAACAATACAAATTTACGTAGACACATGGAAATATATATAATGCTTATAAACTTCCTTTTCAGGCATATCAAGAATCGGAGTCCCAAACCTTCGACGACCTAACTCTGTATGGAATAATTGAGGATCTCTGCTCATTTATACGGAGAAATTATTCCTACAGAGGGAAAATATCACCACCCGAAAGCCCCTTAGCGAGGCGGAGTTCGAGCGCTAAGGAACATTAGCGCTCTAAAATTAAGTCAAAATGATTATTAGATTCCTCTCCAATGTAAATTTTATTATCACATGGTGGCGAGAAAACAATTTTGATGTATACAATGTATGATGTAATTAAATTGTTAATGATGTATATATGTATATAAGTATTATATGGTATAATTAATTTTTCTTGATGTATTTGTCATAATTAAATAGCCTTTGTATTGATCATAGTAAGAGAGAAAGAGAGGGGGGAGAAGGGAGGAAGATGAGGGGGGAGAGAGGAGGGAGGGAGGGGGGGAAAGAGGAGGGAGGGAGGGGGGACAGAGAGGGTGCCATTTCAAAAAATGAAAATTCAAATGAATTTTGGTGGGAAAACATTTCCACTGGCGGTTCACCTAATAAAACCGCCAGTGGAAATGCCATTCGGCTGGCGGTTCCTTATGTGAACCGCCGGTGGAAATGCCATTTTCCTTGGCGGTTCACATAAGCAACCGCCCGGTGAAAATGGATTTCCATAGGCGGTTTTCAAGCAACCGCCCGGTGAAAATGCAACATTTTCAGCGGCCTCTTGCATAGGCGGCGGGCCAAAACGCCGAGTGAAATGGCCTCTGGAACCGCGAAAAAAAGCTTTTTCTGTACTAGTGATTTAATGAAAGTTGGAGATTAAGATGTGTGCGGCAAAATTTGTTTTTAGACCTTAGGGCAAAAAATAATTCTTTAAGTCTAGGAATCGTGGTTATAACGGTTGGCATGTCGCATTGTCGAAGTTTTTGCTAAGAAACTTGATTTGATCAAAAACTAAAAGTTAGAGCTAATTCTTGGATTATCTCTTAGAGATGTTTGGCTCGATTTTGACTAATTTTGGACCCTCGGTTTCGAAGTCAAACAGTGCAAAGCTTAACCTCTTCCAACACATTGACACTATCATTTTGGAGCTTAATTATCCTCCAATCCAATGCTCTAAAGGCTGTTGGTATTTCTTATGCATAATTAAAATATGAAGGATTCTGCAAGCGCACAGAAAACCATTGTAGCATTTTACCGGGAGTATTCTAGGTATCGTTATTTATATTTTACCACTGGGAAACAATGGATAAAGACATTGATAGTTCACCATCATGTATCTACTAACTTAATACACCAACTAGACTATAGTAGGGGTAAGTGAGAGGACAACAGGAGAGTTCAAGGTTTCTAAATACTTCTCTATTACTAGGGTTCTATATAACTAATTCATGGTAGATAAAGCAATCACACAATAGCACTTTGGAGCAACAGTACATTTCCAACTCTCGAATAAGACTGAGAAGAAGGTAGTTAGGGAAGGCTGCCAAAAGCTCTATGAAACATGAACCCGAACATGGTGGAATACGAAGACCGAACAGAGCTGTCACCTCTAGGGCTACCACAACTAACCGTGGGATTGAGTGCAATCTCAGGTAACCTATAGTCTAGACTCTATGTCTACACTATCGATTACTACCCTAGTTACAATTGACAACTAGAGCACCTAATAAGGGGAAGATCCTATGCTAAAGTATAACAACTATACTAACTAATCAAATGTAATGCATAAAAGTAAATAAAGAAGATAAAATATATTAAAGCATAAGTCTTACAAGAATAAATACAAAGACATACCAAAACTCTGAAGACTCCTCCAGAACCCGGGTGTAGCGCCGCTCTCCCTAACTCTCAACTAGATCTAATCTACTACATTGGAAAGTCTAGCCCTAATTCTCTAGAGATGAGAGGTTATCCATTTGAAGGACGCCTCTACATCTCCATAATAATGTAGTGCCCCAGGGAGGGGGGTCTAGCCTTGTATTTATAGTCCGGTGAGATGCACGACGGCTGTAGGATCAAACCGACTTAAGGAATGGTGGAGATGAAATCCTTGAAGGCGGTGGAGGAAGCTTCCAGAAGATGGGGGCGAGCGGGCTTAGGGGAGGGCCGGCCGGCGACAGCCCATGTGTCGGGCGGCCTGGGCCCCTAACCCAATTGGGCCCAGCTTTATTTGTGTGTTTTCTTGTTCCTTTTAGGGCCCATGGCGCATGTTTCAATCTGGAGTTGATATCTTTTGATTCTGGGCTTCACATATAGCAAATGATACGTCCGTTTCAATCGTCTCGATGAGCCCGTCGTAATGGTGCAGTCTAATTCCTTATTTGAGATACTTTTATTTGATAAAAAATTGTATACTCCTGCAACACAAGTGAGAACACCAAAACTCGTAGAACTCGTTAGAATCAAAACCTACAACTATGCTTTGTAATCCATTTTATATCATTTTATGCAATAGTTGATGATTATATTTGGTGTTTAATGACCATCAACAAAGGTCGTGCAACATTAATTTAAGGCCAATGGCCCAAAGGCAGCCCAAAAATGGAGCTCGGGGTGCCCATTCTGTCACCCACCAGGTATTCGATGTTGTACTAAAAGGGGACACACGCCCTCCAAGCATGAGCTCCACCACGCCCAACTCCGCTGTCACGCGCCCCTGTGCACCTCTAGCCTTTAATAAAAAACTAGCAAAATATGCCCATATATTGCAACGGGATCCACTACATATACAAATTGGATTTCTTTCATGACTAGTGCTCACTTGTAAGCCAAAAATATACCCTCCTGTCAGCATGGCCAAATCAATCCATGTACATGTTTTAGGATCTTATGCTCTGATCTCATAGCAAACGCTATATCCACATGCACAAGCATCTTTGGCCATCAAGAATCGCCAATGAATAATGATACTGCATGGACATGAAGGGCCCGTCCTCCCCAAATGGCGTGCACAGCAACATGTACCGTCTGGTCCAACATGGTTTTGTCCATGTCATCCAAGAGCCGGGTGTATTTCTTATCCAGATTTTAATGAAACGGGGGAGATAAATATGAGCAGTGCCGGTCCTAAGATTTGAAGGGCCCTCTGGCGAACTTGTCGCGATGGCCCCTCTAGACTATATATAAAATCTTATAATATATAAGTCCTAATTTTCTTGCAAAGCGAAATCAAATCCAATGATATATTTTAAATTTAACATGTCTATATTTGTCGAGGAAAAATATAGACAAAAAAATATCTTAAGGAAGAATATAATTTCGTAATATCCATCGCTTCTCATAAAAATATATTTCTTTGGGCATTTCTTAATGCAAAATCATCAAGGACAGGATTAAGATTAAAAGTGTCCAAGATCTCTCTCGATGGTAAATTTGGATTATTAAAAATTAAATAGGAAAAAATACCTAGGGCCTGATCGACGACTTGGCGAGAAGCGGAGAAGGCCCTGCCTCGCTTCGCCTCCGTCGTTGCGTCATTCACCGTTCTTCGATCTCCGCCACAGGCCCTTCGATCGCCGTCTGTGTGCGGCGAGAGCAAGTCGCAACTCCGCAAATTGACGATGCGGGCATGCGGCGTGGCTCCTTGCCTTCTATCGTGGTGAAACCGAAAAAGACACGTACAAAGGCCGGCACTACTTGCTTGCTTCTTGTTGGGCCGGCACTACGTACAAGCGGAAAGACACGTACAAATACAAAAACGTTGGTATATAGGGCCTGAGGGTTTGTATACATGGGCTTGGGCCCCTCTCCGGCTTGGGCCCTCGGCCGTCGCACACCCTGCCCCTCCCCTAGGGCCGGCACTGAATATGAGAATAAACTGGCACTATGCCAGAAAACCTAATTAGTGACACGTCCAAAGGGTCATTAGTGATGCATCTTTTACGTGTCACTGTTCTTGTGTCTGTGATAAGGGGCTATCAATGACGCGTGAATACGCGTCACTAATAAGTCCAAGCAGTGACGCGTCCACCCCACCCGCGTCACTAATAAGCCCAAGCAGTGACGCGTCTAGCCAACCTGCGTCACTGATAGCCCCTAAGCATGACGCGTCCAGCCAACCCGTGTCACTAATATACCCTCTCTACAATGACGCGTCTAGCCAACACGTGCCACTGATAGCAATTTACATAAACAAAAAAATAGAAAATACTGCCACAGTCCTGCAGGGGCTGTTCAGTACCTTGTTGGAGCAGCTTTGGCTGCTGATTTATCTCACATTACACACATTTTTCTTCCATTTCAGCAATCAAATCATCTACAAACTATATATACTACTTATAATGCAAAGTATCTACAGAGATCTCTATCATTACATGAGCAGTGGCCTAGAAGATTTATACCAGTACATGAGCTAACTGCTCTGGTTTTTCTTGATGCAAGTATTATAGAGGCATTCACCTTGTTGATGCCACTTTGGAACATAATACTTGATAACTGCAGCATAGTGCATTCATGATCTGTTTTTGTGAATCTTTTTTTTTTTTCTTTTTATGCTGCTGGAAACAACATAAAATTATGCTGCAAGGCACACAATTTCAGTCATTTTTCAGTTGTTAATACGCACCCAAGGTACCAACCAGAGAAATAATGGAGAAATGAGATCTCTGAAAAATATGAGACAGTTAATCATCATAATTTTTTAACAGCATATGCAGTTTCAAAAGTTTACTTCCAGCTTCGTCTTACAGAGATCAGAGTACCAACATATGTATTTTTTTTATTATCAGATTTGGCTGTACACGGTCTATTGTAGATCATACATACAAAAGTATATTAACAATTCCAGATCTCAGATTGACATGGTTCCCAGGTGATCATGGGCTTACCACTAGTATTTTGTGCAACCAATAATGCACAAGTTGACATAACAGAACACAACATGAACACGATCTTGCATGCTGAAGGCTGTAGGATAACCTATAGCATAAGCATTGATCATAGTCAGTACAATCAACCACTTATTTAGAAGTGACCAATCAGCTAATTGATAGCATAACCACATGATAGCTATCTGTTTTCAGCTAACTGATAAAGTGGCCAATCATAAATTATACTCAAAAGTCAGACAACTAACATTAGGGACCAAGTAACAGTTTCAACCATATTAACTAATACGAAAAATAGTTTCTATGTTCAATAAATGATGAATACATGAATAATAAAAAATTACAGAGTATGTAGGTTTGTAACCATTATCAGACATCCCAATTCTGTTTAAGCAGTCACATATAGTAGCAGGTATTCATTTCAGAAAGCAAGGAAAATACGTAATGGTCACTTGCTATTAAGATTTCGAAAGACATGTCAAATGAGTATAGTATTAAAATAGAAATAGAATTTCATTATCGGCCCCCAAACTCTTAGAAGCAATCAGGTCTCTAAATTAACTTGAATATGGTACTGAAATAAGAATGGAATTTCATTATCAGTAAAAAAACTTCTGTAAGGGCGACTTTTTCGAGTTTTGAAAGAACAAGGTCAGATTTAAGGTTGACAGCCAAGGCTAATACAAGAGATAGGATTCACACGCATGGTGTATTTAAGGTCCACTAACCTGCTCGTCGTGGCCAAGAGTTGAGACACTTGTGCTCCTTCAGTCACAGCTGTAATGTGATGGAATTCATAGGCTTCATTACTTGATTCTAAAGGTTGTGCAGAACAGGCAGAAAAAGACCAACAACAAAAATTAGTTAAACTAAATATCCATACACAAAGTCAGATTTGAGCTTGACAACTAAACTAGCACAAGAGATAGGATTCATACACACACACAAACACATTCAGTAGTAGGAATATTCAGTGAGAAGGCATCAGGATTAAAGGAGCTAAGCCTATTGCATGTTGAATTTAACAATACAATTCAGTTAGTAGGAATTCAGTGAGAAGGCTATCCAGACTTAAAACCCTACACATGTTTACTACACAAAAATCTGAATAAAAATCTCACAAGAAAATAGCTACTATGAATATTTCTACACATAACCTCAAATATTGAAAGTGCAGGTTGGTTGGTATCTTAATTTAATATAATGGCACAATATCTAACTGAATAACAAAGTTTCCAATGGCTGCAAAAAGATCACAGATGTTGCTACTTGGTCAGATTCCCATAGGTAAAAAAAATAGACATGCCTACAACGACAGTGTTTGCTTTATGGTACTGACTGGAAAAATAATCAGGCACGCCCCATATGATGCTAATAATTCAGCCAACATTATGTGATATGAATCTACTTAAGAATGCCAACTCAGGAAAAGAAATGTTTCTGTAGCAAAGCAAGAGCTAGCTGAAAATATTTTACCTGTAGCACATGATCTGTCTGTTGTTATTCCGTTCACTGTTTGGTATATCTGCATAGCAAAGCAACTAAGAAACAGTGACATGAAAATATTAGACTGGTCCTTCAGATAAGTTCAGCTAAGAGAATGCTGACTGAAATGTATACATGTTTCTATATGCATGGTTTTGACAGGGAATACTGGCTGAAATGTATACAAACTCAAGAACTGGAGTTGAAAGCTGCACTGAATAAAGAGACAAACCATTATTAGGCACTAGATACTGAATGGAAGTAGTCACTCAAGATACCTGAGCATTGATGACAATCTCCCCTCAAACAGTATCTCACATTTTAATAATATAGTTACTAGTGTAATAGCTAGGCACGTTCCTAATGACATAGAAAAGTTACCTAATCCTTTTCACAAAGAGTATCCTAGTCATATATTTATATATGCATTAGAAAGACAGCACTCTGAAGGAGAGAAACAGGCCGCGGTCAATGGAATGTCCCTAGTCCTCGTCGGCGCTGGCGGCCCTCGGCCTGTTGCCCTTCTCACCAACCAAATCATGAGGGTGCTGCGAGGCAGGCAGTGTGGTGGTGGGCACGTGCCTAGTTACTATGGCGCCCGGCTCCCTAGCGCCCTGGCGGACGGCAGGGACAGGGAGGTAGCTCACGCCGGCCACGGAGGAGGGGAGGTCGCGCGGCTCCTGGCTAGGATCTCCTGCTAGGGACGGACGGAGGAAGACAAAAAGCGGAGGCAACGCCGCGTGACCCCGGCGAAGGGATTCAGATCCGCCGCCCGTCGCCGCCGCCCATGGATCCGCCGCCGTCGTCGCCGTCGCCTATGGATCCGCCATCGTCGCCGCCCTAGCCTAGCGTGCCACCACTTGGGGGTAGGCGGGGAGGGCGCAGCCACTTGGGGGTCGCGCCGTCGCGGAGCAAGTGAGCCAGAGCTGGATCTCCTGTCGTCGCAGATCCGACCGGCCCAAACACGAGGAGTAGCGGCGCTGCAATGTCAAGGGCAACGGCTGGCCGTCCCGGCAGTTTGTGTGCGGCGTCCCACGACGGCGCGTGGGTGAGGATTGGGGGCAGGTGCGACAGGGATAGGATTGGCTTCTCTTTTTTCTTCTTTTTTTCCTTTACCGAATGGCTATCTCTTTACGATGGAATGCGTTAAGGTTAGGGATACCAGACTCTATCCAATCCATTGTTCGGATGGAGGGTTTGGGCTAAGTGGGACCCACATGGTTATAATGCAATAAAAAATCAGTGACACGTTTATATAACAAGCGTCACATTTACTATCTGTGACGCGTTTTGTCAAGAAGAGTCACTGATAATGCTTTCTATCAGTGACGCATCCAGAGAAAACACGTCACATTATTTATCAGTGACGTGTCTTTATAACCCGCGTCACAACTATGACCATCTATCTGTGACACGGCTCCGCAATACGCGTAACATTTTTTTATCAGTGACGTGTTTTGTTTGCAAGGGTCACTGATATAGTGTTATTAGTGACGCGTCTTGTTCCTAGACCATGGGCAACAACTAATCAGTGATGCATATTGTTAACCCATGTCACTGATATTCTACCAGTATATTGCCCGTGCTAACGCTACGATGACTGCTAAAACATTCTTAGTCTATTCCATGGCTGCTCCTCACCTCAGAGAAACAAGTCATAACCAAACTAATCCACCACTCCTTATGTGCTTCATTTTGACTGCCAATGTGTTCTATCATCTGATTTGCATGCAATGCTCCCTCCTCAATGCCAGATAGCAAAACAAATCCATAATATATTAGCAAGAGTTAAAGTACGATGTTGGTTCAACATGAGAAATATCCAGAACAAACATCATTAATAAAATACAAGCATACCCAATAATTTAATACATAGTTGTGTAACCATCCGGGCTAAATGTGATCATGCAAAGCACATCGTTTCCCACTGATGCAAAGTGAAATCACAAGATAATTTATGAATAAGAACTGCAAAGTTCAAGAGCTACAATAAATTACCTTGCACCATGTTTTGTTCTTCGGTCGTTTTGCAAATTTCCATGCATGTAGTTAAAGCATTTCAACAGCCAAGCGAAATCTCCAATTCTTATTCAGTAATTCACAAATTATCCATTCTCCCAAAGTCCAAACCTGCAGCCGTAAATCACTAATGGCGTGGGGCATAGAAATTGTCGGCTTGCTAGAGGTCTAGGAGCAGCGACTCAAGCCGTGGGAGCTCCACCATCCGTCAGCTCTTCATGCTCCCAAATCAAGCAACAGAAGTGGAGGAAGAGAGATCCAAATCAGAACCTCAGATCCAGAACAAGAAAGGACGGGGAAAGACACAAAGCTGCAGACTTGCCCACCTCCAACTCGCTACTGGTTTGTGTTGGAGGTCGTCCTGGCCCTCGTGCGGGTGTTATTATGCATGTCAGTGGCCGGCTGGAGCAGCTCTGGCGCGCAGAGAGCTCGAGGGGCGCTGAGTATTGAGGGGCATGTGCTATGCTGCGATGGGGGGCCATCCACACCTCTGGTCGTCACCCAACCACTTGACAGCTCGCCAGCCCGCCTGGCCGGCGACGACATACATGTGAGAGGGAGCTGCTGGATGGGGCAGAATCAAGGCTCGTCGAGGGGGAAGCGGACCTGTCCCAACCACTGTAGGCGAGATAGAAGGAGGCGCGGCCGGCAGGGGAGCCTGCACTCGGCATGGCCGCCGCCGGTCAAAATAAACCCTCCGCGGCATTCAGCAGGGCATCCGGCAAAGTGCGGCGCAGCAGGGCATCGCGGATGGAGCAGGAAAAATCCACGGCTGTGTACAGCACGCGTCGGGGCAGGTAGGTGGAGATTGCGAATTTGCGTGCGTGTTCTGTGACGCCGCGAGGATTACGCACGGGAGGTCGAGGGTGGAGAGGAGGATGTGTGACACTTTTGATCTGGTCCGTCCGCGGTGAATGAGTAAAGAGAGAATGTATGAAATTAAATCTGGGCTGTCTATTTTAATTGTGTTGGTTTTCTGGGTATAATTTCGTGGGTGGATGAAGGGGTGACTTCTCAGCGGTGGACGTTTTTTGTGTGTGGCTGTAGCAAAGAAAACTTGATGCATTAGTAGGTTGATTAGTGACGCTCTTTTTTCTAAGTCACTAATCAAGGCGTCACTGGTAAGCTTTTCTGGCATAGTGTGGAGAGAAAAAGAAACAAAAGGGCTACGGACTAACGAGAGAGGAAAAAAAGATGAAACAAAAAGTTAACGGAACTAACAGGGAAAAAGGATATAGAAAATAGAAAATAAGAAAAGGAATTGTTAAAGGGCACCGACCGGTACGAAGTTTTTACACGAAGGAAACAGAAGTTATACATCGGACATCCAAGGTCAATACGAATAAAACACTGTTGGAGACTCGAGGCGGAAGTTTCTATCCGACATGATTACAAAACGATCCAAAGGGGTGGTTGGACGGAAAGAAGTGGCAGAAATTGTCTTTTAAGTATTAAGGATAGAAAAGGCCAGATGTGCATGTTCTGGTTTTTCAGCTATTAGACACAATTCAATATGATCGCCGTGCATAGGCTACTGAGTTCTTAAAGATTATTTGCATGATGGGTTCACCGTTCACACAATACAAAATACGTTCATATTTACATTATAACGAAATTGTTTTTTTCCATTGCATCAGACAGTAAATTGTCTAGTCTATATGTAGATGTGTGTGTATGTGCTAACGCGGCCTATTCTTCAGTGTAATGATTTTTCAATATGAACAAGGACAAAAAAAAAACCAGAGCACTAACACGGTGAAAGATGCAGGCAGGGGTGCAGGGACAATGCTGCTGCTAACTCAATCGCCATGTGACTCATTTATCTTAAAGGCACGTTTGACTCTCCAGAATTTTCTAAATTGGATTCATTGTATAAACTATAGTTGTGGAAGAAAAATCTATAGAATCATCTACAACGAATCCATCGAATTCATTTTCCACCTCTCATCCTATGAATTTGCGACAGACTTATATGTGAACTCTGCAAAGTTGTGGGATTTTAAATTATTTCTCCACAACTACAGTTTATACTATGAATTCAAATTCAGAAATTCCGGGAAGCCAAATGGGCCCTAATTGTTGTCCTTTTTTAAAACAGAGGACATATTATTTTCTCTTTAGCCGCTATACCGTTGTAGTTATTTTCCTCTATATTATATGTTGCCACTGGACGAGGATATATATAGAAGGCTGGTGCACATGAATTTGGACATATATGGTAGGCATGATATATACTCAGGTATTAGGTATTACAGTACAACTTAGCAAGAGGAGAAAGCTAGATCTCAGGCATATCCATCCATGTATACATAGCTGGAGAGGGTTTCCTTCGGATCGATAGGCATGGGAGGCATGAGGGAAGAAGCTACTAGATGGAGCATTAGGACCTGACGTCCAGAGCTAGCAAGGGTCAAGCCCACCAGGGTTGGTAGCATGGGCAAATCGAGTGGCCTTTCGCGCACTCTATCCACTTCACTGGATGCTATGCCTCGGCCGACAGCATTGATGCCTTGGGCCCCTTACGAACTTCTCTCTGCGCAGCAGCCGCGGGTGTCTGCCCCGGGATCTAATTTGTGTGACATGGAGCTCCATCAACGAGCAATTTCAATGCTTTGGTTAGCGACGACATGAAATACATGTAGATGAAAAAAATAGAGGGGCACCCGACAAAGATGGAAACGAAGAAAGCAAGATTGAGAGGCTGATAACTGGGCACCAGTGCAATATATATGGCCAACTGACAGCTGCAAATGTTTGCTTTGGAAGTGCTCAACGGGTTTTAGTTTGATTTGCGCTTCCAGAGTTTTCTATTCAGCATTAAAAATCTATTTTGATTCCAGCATAAATATTACATAGATACACCATATATATTAAGAACACGAAGGAAAACCAAGGAACACCATGCGTCCATTAATTCTCTTTAATTTTCCTTGCATGTTTGAAACTTTGAATTTTAAGAATCTGCTTAAATTTTAGAAGAATACAGATGCGTCATCTCTCCTCAAGAGCTTGAAGAAACAGTTGAACATTTGATTAACTCCCTTTATCCAGGTCATTTTTATGTGTCATTGAAGTCTTTGGAGATAGTATTAAGGTAACATGTCAGGCTACACCAGAGTGTCCGCAGCGGTGCTGTGTGGTGCAGTGTGTGCGTGCAGGGCCAAATCAGCCCGCACTGTGTGTGCGTGAGTTGTGGTGGTCAGGGAAGGGTGGTGGCAGTGCTAGGTGGCCTCGCCAAGCCATGACCACTGGTGCGGTGGCCATGGCAGACTGCAGAGAGCGGCACACCTTGGTAGTGAGAGAGAGAGAGACAGAGAGAGAGAGAGAGAGAGCGGGAAAAGGCAGAAGAGAAGCGGATGGAGCTCAAGATGCTCACCTCAACCCTGATTGGACAATGGCGCAGCAGTGAGGGAAAATTTGGGAGGCGGCTCTGATGGCACCAGTTGCTCCTAGATTGGGGGCAATCGAGCTGGAGCAAGAGAGAGGGGAAGGGGAGGAAATGAGAGGGAGAGGTGTTCTTGCCCGTTGTGGAGCTCAGAGTGGAGGTGGTGAGGGTGTAAGGGCGCCTGCTGGGCCGGTTTATAGGCCGGCAATGGCGGTTCGTAACAGCGCGCACTCGCGTTCAAATCCAGCTAAGGCGGTTCGTAACAGTGCGGAGGTTCCGGCGCGCGGCCATGGATGTGCTCATCCTGAGCTTGTCGCAGTGCGCCTGACGTTGTGTGTCAGCAAGAGGGCGCAGGGGAGAGAGAGGAGGGAGAGGGGCAGAGAGACAGTGTAGGGGTGAGGTGTCAAAAGGATGTTGACAACCTTATCCCCTCCGGCGGAGAGATGGTGGAGGCGGACCGAGGGAGCCTCGTCGACCCAATGTTTGTGTCGTCCTCTCACTGTCGGAGGTAGAAGGCGACGATGACAGGCAGGGTCTACCTGTCATCAGGAGCAACCGAAGGAAGGAGGAGGTGGGGGTGATGCTGGGACATTTCGGCAGGTTTGGCTGGCCCATACTGGAGGAAAGGGGAGGAGGGAAGAAGAGGGGGATGCTGGGCTGCTGCTGCGCCGAGGAGAGAGGAGGGAGACATTGAGCCCGAATCTGAAAATGCAAATATGAAGGTGCAAACTGTACCACCATAATTCTGTAATGCTAAACAAACCAAACCCATGCCAAAATCGAAATATATTTGAAAAGTTTTAAAAAATTCAAATTTTCCACGAATTTCAGAAAAGGGTCGAAAAATCGAGGTATTACGGCTTTACAATTGATTTTATAAATATGTTTTATATTTGATTACAACAAGGCCTATACGAATTGGGATAACATTTATCAAGGCTTTGTGTATAAAGTTGTTGGCAATTTTTAGTGTAATACCACAACCATGTAGCTCTTGCAGATATGTATGCTATGGTGATTACTGGGTGGTATCCTCTACACTACTGCAGTTATGTGCTTTTCCATGTTAAATACATAGTGTTATGCTCTTTTCATTGTTAAGATCCCAACATGACACTTCCATGTAACAAAAATGGTTTTTGTTGACGCTAAGAATTTTCCACCGGTGCTTCATAAAGAACAAGCACCGTAGAAATGCAGGCCGAAGGCCAGGCAAATGGTGTGGTAGGAGTGGTGACAATCGGATGGATTAATGATGGAACATTTGGGAAGAATGCAACTTATGAACCTTTTAACATTCAGCCATGTGACCAGAACAATGCTTCCAACACAAAATAAGGTGTGTAAAAATACAAGCAGACATGATGTGCCAACTTAACATTGTGATATGCTGTAGGTTTGATTTTCAGGGGGTTGTGGATTGCAGGGAGTTTATTTTTCTTGCAGCTGTACACCACGATTCACTGCCAGAAACAGGAACGTTGCCGAATGCAAAGCGATTTGCCTAGAGTCGGATACCGGGCACTCGGCAAAGAGGAGCTTTGCCGAGCGCCTCTCTCGGCAAAAAGGGATACTCGGTATAGAAATTCTTTGTCGAGGTAAACTCTCGGCAAAACATTGTTTTGCCGAGAGTCCGGCTCTCAGCAAAATGCGGCCCTCGGCAAACCTTGTCCTGTCGTCACCCGCCGTTGTGAAGGTCCTTAGTTTGGTTTTGGCTAATTGATGAAACTTTGGAGTGATCCTAATTGCTAATTGTGTAGCTTATAAGAGAATGGTCCAATGCATGATAAGGTGGAGAAGATGATTAAGGTGATGGTGGCAAGGTGCTCCACTTTGCCAGAAAAGACGAAAGCGAGATGGAAAGCTAGAGGCATGCTAGGGCTTTTCCATTTCGTCGGCCGTAAGCGAGTAGAGAAGTTGACGGCTGGGTTTAGAATTAATAACCGTACTATGAATAGGAGCTATTTCACGCAATATCGGTTATCTAAGTGCCACTAGGTGAGCAATGACTTTACATATCTTGCTAAATTCGTTTGAAAATGCTAACACATGAGCCAAGGGGAGAGACACTTTGTTGTTAGCACATGAGAGCAAGGATTGATGGTGTTTGGGTGTAGAAACAAGTCACTTTCGTAGCATCGGACGCTATTGCTGGGGCATCGGATGGACGCGTCTCGTGCTCTTAGGAAGTTTGCCATTGCATAGTGTGTGCATCGTAGTGTTCGGCATCAATACGCCTGCGCGTCCGGTGCAAAGTGTTTCTGTGTCAGTATGCGTGTTGTATAGTCATCAGACGCTGGTGCGTCCGATGCCACCCCGTCGGACACATCCGATGGGTGTGTGCCAGGTTTGGAACCTCTCTGCATAGCTTCAGGTGGATAGCGTGGCGTCCGGTGGAGTTCGTCGGACACATGGTTGTTTATACTCGCTTTCATGTCATTGGACGCATCCGGTGAGTATGATCTGAGCATACGGTGCTTGGATAGCGGCTAGCCATTTGCACGGGCAACAGTTTACATTTGAACGTGGACACGTGACGACGTCCTAAAGCTCTGGAAGGGGCATCGAACACGTCCGATGCCTAGATGTCTGATCGTCCGACGCCCCTGACTCAGCCCCACTTAGAACATAACGGTTCACTTGTTCGAGTGGTGGCTATATAAGTTGTTTGGCCGGCTTGGGGGAGTCTCCCTTAGCACTTTGACATACTTGACATCCCCTAGAGCTAAGCAAACTATTTTCCTCACTTTGCATGCCTCTTGATTGATCTAGAGAATGATTGGAAGAACTTCTAGTGCATTTGCCTTGTGATTTGAGCATCTAGTGGCACTAGTGAATGTTCTTGCAGCAATTGAGCTTGTTATTCTTGATGATTACCATCACCTACACTGATGGAGCAGCGAGAGGGTGTTGAGCAAGTGAAGGTGATTGTCCTTGTCACAACCGGTGATTCTGAGGGGTTTTGATCCTACCCCGCGGGTGTCACGAAAGGAATCCTTTGTGAAATCTCGTGTCATTGAGCTACCCTCACTTTGTGTGAATTTCTGTGGCGCTCGGTGAGGGCTTGGCATTGACAGCGATTAGCCACTGAACTACCAAGTGTGTGGTCAACATAACGGGGAGTAGCGTGCCGACAAGCACGTTAACCTCTGGATAAAAATTGTTTCTCCCTTGGTATTCTTGTGTGGCTTGATCCTTCGAGATCAACTTGGATTTCTCTATTGGATCATCTCTTCGGGTTTCATTGTATTGACAAGACGGTGTGATCATCATCCCAGAGGCACGGTTTGCACCACTTGATCCTCTCCTCGCGTTTACACTTGTGCAAGTAGTGTATTAGGCCGGGTGTGGCTAGCTTCATTGTGTGCTCTAGTATATTAGGATTGCTAGAATTGGGTAGGTCGGCTTGCAACCCCCTTCCAGGCTAGCATAACACTCGCTTCGCTATTTAGTGTACTAACCGGTTCGTTTAGTGCTTTGCAAGAAATTTTTATAGCCTATTCACCCCTCTCTAGCCATTTAGGACCTTTCACGTTGCCTACCATTTACTTTGCAGAGAGCTAAACCATGGCGCTCGGCAAAGTACACTCTTTGTCGAGTGTTTCTCTATGGCTCTCGGCATTTTTTTCTATTTTAGCGTCAAAAATTTTTGTGTAGCATACCTACATTGAATGAAACATGGTGTTCAAAGTTGGCATTTTCATAATGCTTTTTGCTGCATTTAATCAATTTGTTTTGTTTCATTGTTTTTTTTTCCGAGAAATGCAAAATTCAACTACACGTGCATCAAATAATGAAAGTCTATGAATGGAAAATTTATATTCAAGTTATTGAGGGTAATTAGAGTTCATATCCATGAACATACATGAACTTTCACACATCTAATTCATAAAACATGGCCACCAACATGCAGTTGAATTGTTAATAAATTATATAAATTTCAAATGATGTCGGAAAATCATGAAATTTGTCAATAGGTCATCATATGTATAGACGTGGTAAAACTTTCAGCCGATTCCCACATGTTGACACTTAAGATTGTTCGAAACCCAAACGTCTCCGATGAAGTTTCATCATTTCATGTGGTGATGATGTGAGGTTCTAACTATAGTGCGTGACAACTTGCGCAAAACATTCTCAATTTTGTATTATAGCCTCCACATGTGATCTGATGACATCTTGTCAAGTTTCATGCTTTTCAGACTATTTGAATTTTATATCGTTTATATGGAATTCACCCGCAAGATGGTGGTCATGTTTCGCGAAGTACATGCGTGAAAGTTTGAGTATGTTTATGGATCAGACATAAACTGTACTAAAGAACATGAATATCAATTTTCTGTTCATAGAATTTCATTATTTCATGCACTTGTAGTTCAAATTGACATTTTGTGGAAAAATTCAAATGTTATTAAAAAAATTAAGGAAATATAGCTAAATTTTGTAGAAATATACCAAATTTGAAATTATAGTCTCATTTAACTTTACAGTTCTACAGAAAAAATTTGGACTAAAATTAAAAAAAGCAAATTTTGCCGAGCGCCTAGGATGAACACTCGGCAAAAAGGTAAGCTTTGCTGAGCGCCCTGCTCCCACGCACTCGGCAAAGGGCCACGGGGAAATACACTACAAAACAGTTTATTTTTTCTTGCAGCTGTAAACCTCGATTATTGCTTGGTGCGGCCTCAATAGCAGTAGCTGTTTGATCTCTTCCTTGTGTGTGCGATATTTTCTTTCAGGTCTCTTTGATCCTTATGTGAAATTAACTCAGCATCTCTTGCTACTTTTTTAAAAAGAATAATGTCAACTTTAGATACAATATTTTAGGGATCTAAATAAACTAATTAGCCTACTACTAGTGCATTGTGTCATCTAACTAACTCCAAAGGTGCTATGTCATATAAATATAACTATGATATAGAATTATAGATTATTGTCCCTGTGCATAGTACCATCAAAGGAGGAACATGAAATCATTTTGTTGTAGCACATTGTAACATGGTTTTATAGTCATTGATATCAAGCCAAAGTAGTATCTCCAAGATGATACTTGTTTCCTCTCTCTCTCTCTCTCTCTCATTGATATCAAAGCACTCTGTAATTATTCTATGCCAAGCTAGCAAAAACTTCTACCTAACAACCATTTAGTGTCCACAATACTTTACGCACCAATGAGTAGATGTTACAAAGTGGTCAGTTCTACTTTACTGTGGTGGTATTATTATATTGCTCCATGGAGGTCATAGGATCGAGGTTCATGCATCAATGACAATATATAGCCGGCTTGGTACCAATCTACATCGACTTGACATAAAGAGAGCAGTAAAGGTTTGATGCACTTTCATAGGCATGAGAGGCAGCGGGGAAGAACCTAATAGGCCTTGCCAAGGGTAACTGAGAGCCATGCTGAAACCCCGTGTGGAACCTCAACATGCATGGTGCAGTTTGTTGAGATGCAAAGTTCTGTGTGCCCTGCCCATAGGAACTCACAGCAGCTGCATAAATGTTTCCTGCAGCATATACAGGATCCTGTGAGGGTGGAAATTAAGGAGGCCGCCTTGCCAGGCGACCTGCAGTGCAAGCATCTGTCAAAAGTGGAAACCATCTTGAGATGAGTAATTGGCTCATTATCAGTGGAAACCAGCTAACCACGCACCAAACCATCCAAAACCAGAGCAGTCTCTGGTTGTATTGTGTAGAAATGGATCGGGCAATTTATAATTAACTTGGCAAACTGGCTAAACCCGTTACACAACTGGTCTCCGGCCTTGGTGGCAGCGTAGGCAGGCAATTGGTCGACCATGAGTCAAAGGTTTCAACTTCATTGTGCATTCCTGGCTGCATGCTCTCCGACAACCCTCCACTCAAACCTACGAAGAACTTTTTCATCGTGTAGAAGTCAGAACACATGAGTCATTGGGGCAGACGAATATGCTGCAAACCGTTGCTTGACATCTCCACTGCTGAAGTGCTGATAACGTACACAAGTAACAATAAATACATGCGCTTGTTTGTTTGGTCCAAATTGAATTTAATGCTTCTTTTTCTAGCCAGTTTATGGTGGTGTGTGGAAAGTGTATTGATGCCCAAGTGATGAGCACGCGCTCTCGACTCCTCCTTCTCCTAGCCTATGTCGTGCATCGACACTGTCCTACACCATGCCACACGCATCTTCTCCTTCCTGCCAGTCCACAATGCGTGCGGTCTGGATCGCACGCTCTAATGCCTGGGTTAATGAATTAACAGCCTGTAATATTAATTTATTTGATCCACAATGAATTAACGTACCCTGCATGGAGCTTAGGTTACACAACCTTACATCCTGTGGGTGTCCAGGCAAAGGATAGAGCTAGTTCATGGTCTCTTGGGCTGCCCAGCACTAAGGTACTTTAGTTATGATGAACTAAATCTTGATTCTTCATATGGTATAGTAATTAGTAAAATGGAATTGAAATCTCTAGCACAATGTTGTGCATGTGAGTTGGTCAAAAATCCCGTTCCATTGTTTGGCATCGACTTTAAAAGCATAGGAAATATGAACAATGAGCTCCTTCATTTAAATACTGCAACTTTTAAAAAAAATTTATAGTTTCATATCATAAGATTTATATTTTTACATTTATTATGAGAGATACTATCATAATATATATAGTTTATATATTATGACATTATAAGAATCTTTCAAAAAGTCATTGGTCAAAGATTACAGAATTTGATTTAGGACAAACTAAATGTGAAACTTACTAAAAATCAGAGGGAGTAGCACTAGTGCAATCATAGAGGCTGTAGGAACAATTTTACATCAACCATAAAATTGTTCATACAGCCTCTATGATCACGGGGGGACGCGTCGTAGACAGGCGCGGAGTTCGCGAGAGAGAAGGGACGGGGGGGCAGCGGATGGGTCCGTACTTATCCCTCTCACATAACCGGGCTTCATAGTTTTTTCGGGTCCGACGAGACTCGTTTAATTGCAACGCGTCGCCAGTAGCCACACTTGGTAACAGTGACGCGTATATTTAAGAGAGGTCACTGGTATGCCTTCGTATCAGTGACGCGTCTCGATAAAACGTGTCATATTTTTTATCAGTGACGCGTTTTCTATTCAAGAGTCACTCATATAGTGTTATTAGTGACGCATCTTGTTCCTAGACCATGGACAATAACTAATCAGTGACGCGTATTGTTAACCCGCGTCACTGATATTCTATTAGTGACGCGTTTCTTTTCTAAGTCACTAATCGAGGTGTCACTGATAAGCTTTTCTGGCATAGTGTGTTTCTGCAGAGACTACTACAGCTTTAGTTGAAATCAATAAATTTTCACTGAAAATTAAGCATGCACTGGCACTTTTGTGTTGTTTTAGAAAAAGGTACTCCCTCCATTGTAAAAATAACTTTCAATTGGAATGGTGGAGTATTATATTATATATATATATATATATATATATATATATATATTATATAGCGGAGCACTTTTTAGAATGAAGTACTATATATAGTGTTTTTTCCTAGCCGTTCTTCACCGAAGAAAAGACGAGGAGTGTAGCAGCACTGGTAGGACTAGAGATGATAGTTGTAGTAGTAGCATGGGAAAAGGAGGCAAAGGGAATTAGCGCCAGCCAAGATCTTCTATTTTTGCTTGGGGTGAAGTTGGTGCGGCACCCGACACAGTATCAACCCGTCATCCATAGCTTCCTTGATCACGAACTCTGATGAAGCTACAACGATCTCTGGCAGTGTCTCCCATGCATCCTCGGCGGGCTGCTGCACTTGCTCATGCTACGATTTGTTATTTGCCAGCTCGGTATATCCAAAGGTGGGGAGATCGCTACGACACTGTGTGTAATCCAAATTTATATTCATCCCACTTGACAGGCAGACCTTCTGATTCTCATGGTGTATCCGACTGTTTTAATTACTAAAGGCCACGCTCAACTCTCAATCGGTACCAGTCTGTTCGCTTGAACAACCATCACTCTTAAAAGGAAATACATATTATTCATAGTACGTGTAATAATATGACTAGAATATAGCCAGCAAAAACCCAGACATGCCACCAAGAAAAAAGACAACCACCAGAGCGGCCACGCGCGGAGGTACCGTGCGTGGAAGGCCAAGGTGAGCAGTGCGTAGCACCTACGCAGAACCTCCGACACCGGAACCAGAACAGGATGGCGGGGAGGGTACCACCGCCGTGCCACCACAAGACCAGGAGGAACTGGCTTCAACGCAACAGCTAGAGCCGGCAGCTGCAACGCCAGAAGACAAGCTGCAACGAGTGCAAGCACAATTGCAAGCCTTGCAGGCAGAGAGGGAAAGAGTAGCGGCGGCATTCGCCGCAAGCCAGAGGGCAGCACAAACATCTCAAGCCGTCGCAGAGGCAAGGCATCAAATGGCAATTCTCCAAGCAGAGATACAAAGTATGCTGATGGCGCAAGCGCAAGAAGGGGCAACTGCCCAAGGGCCACCTTTTGCAACCTTCGCCTCCAACCAACCCCAGTCAGGTGCACCCAGCCAGGGGCTAGTCTTTGCAACCTTTGGCATAACCCAAGCACGAACAGTGGACCAAAAATCCCCACTATCAGAGGGTTTACAAACAGCAACATGGCTAGTGGGCTACAAACCAATCACACTGCCAAAATTCAATGGCAAAACCGACCCCAGACAAGTCATCATGAGCTTTGAGGCAGCAGTAGCCTCCGCAGGGGGAACGACACAGTACTCGTGAAATCTTTCGTCATCGCAGCTGAGGGAGACGCGCTTGCCTGGTATTCTATGCTCAAGCCAAGCTCAATTTACTTGTGGGAGAACCTACGCGACAAAATAATTACAAATTTCAAAGGTTTCTCCAAATGAAGCTAACTAAGCGTCGGACTGTTCCACTGCAAACAGCAAAAAGACGAATCCTTAAGAGAATACTAACAGCACTTTGTTCAGTTGAAAGCGAAGGCTCTTCCAATGTGCCAGAAGAGATAGCAATAGAAGCTGCAGTCAAAGGACTGAAAATTGGTCCGTTTGCAGTACACTTATCTATAGCGAAGCCAGAAACTATGGAAAGTTTGTACTCCGAGTTTAAAAAGTACCGTAAGTCAGACAATGACCTCCGGAAGTGGGTTGAGGAGCAAAATCAGTACCAGCAAGCTCAAAACGTAAGCAGGCAAACCTTCAGGTTAGGGAGAGGCTACAAGCAGCAACAGCCCCAAAGCAAACAAGTAATGGGCATTGACCAACAAACCCAACCAAACCAACAATCAAGTCCACCAGCATCAGCGCAGCCTACCAAGAATCAAACAAGGCAAGGTACAAGCAAAAATTGGAGCGGCAATCTTAGCAATAGCAAAAAGAAGCCGTATTGTTTCTTCCATGGGGAAGACAAAGGCCATGTGACAAGAGACTGCCCAGAAGCAAAAGAAACTCAAGAAAGAATGAAAAAGAGAAAAGAGGCGGAGGCACCGTCATACCAGCAGCCTAGAGAAGTCAACCACACTGCCATGTCAAACTGGCAAAACCATGTCAAACTGGCAAAACCAGTACTGCCCAATATACCCAGCCCTAAACAGCACTCAGATACATCCTTCAACACTAGCAGCATCATACTTCCCAAGCCACCTGCCGGCATGGCATCTGGCACCTTCACATCCAGGCTCAACAGCAAACCCTAGCCAATACAGACTAGAGCAAGCACCAGCCTACAGCCACCCAAGGCCACCCAATATAACCTACCTAGACAATCAAAATCAATGCAGAGCCTACGAGGCACTACCGCTACCTCCGCCACTCCCAACACAACAAGTTCAAATACAACCAGCAGCACCGCCAAAGCAAGAACCAAACCAAGAAAATCAACATAACCCCCACCACCCACTACCAACCATCGGCTTGATCCTACCAATCAACGGAGGTTCAGCAATGGAATTCCAAACCAAAAAACAACAGAGGAACCACCTCCGTTTAGTGAACAACATAGCAGTGCAAGCCCAGGTCAAAGCAACGGAATGGTCCAGGGTCCTAATAACCTTCACTGAGCAAGACCTAAAATTAGAAAGTTACCCCCACACCGACATGATGGTGATAACAGCAAATATAGCAGCATGGGAGATAAAAAGAATATTGATAGACTCGGGGAGCTCCGCAGATATATTATTTGCAAGCACCTTCGACAAAATGCAGCTAGGCAGAAACCAATTGCAACCTTTGAAATCTCACCTCGTCGGGTTTGGGGGACACAAGGTGGAAGCCTTGGGCAAAATTGCACTCCCAGTATCCTTCTGAGATCAGACCAACGCCAGAACAGAATACATAACCTTCAACGTTGTCGACCTCAACTATCCCTACAATGCTATACTAGGCAGAGGATTCTCTAACAAGTTTAGAGCCGCAATCCACATGGGCTACCTGTGCATGAAGCTACCTATGCTGCATGGCGTAATCACGATTCATGGAAGCCAAAAGGAGGCGAGGAACATAGAAAGAACAATACACAGCTCCAGCAGGAACGTTAACTCTGTACAAGCGGAGGAGTCAAACATAGGTGAACCTCCGGACATGCCCAAAGGGAAAACAAACTTCAATGCCACAAGGAACAAGGAAAAAACAACAAAACTGGTGTGCTTGGAGCAATCCAAACTAGACAGGAAGATAACCATAGCTTCAAACTTAACAAATCAAGAGGAGAAGGAGCTGTTGGAAGCCCTAAAAGAAAACAAGGACACCTTCGCTTGGTCAGCGGAGGACCTCAGAGGGGTATCCAGAGACGTAATACAGCACCACCTAGACATTAACCCGGGCATCCGACCGAGAAAGCAAAAGCAAAGAAAGATGTCCGAAGACAGAATCATAGCAACCAAAGCGGAGGTTCAAAGACTCCTGGACGCGAAGGCCATAAGGGAAGTCAAGTACTCCGATTGGCTAGCAAACGTAGTACTGGTGCAAAAAAGCAATGGCAAAATGAGAATGTGCATAGACTTCACAGATCTAAACAAAGCTTGCAGAAAGAACGCGTTTCAGCTACCGAGAATAGACACCTCCCTGGATAGAGCCACAAGCTGCAAAAGGTTCTCTCTCCTAGATTGCTTCTCGAGATACTATCAGATATGGCTCAGCAAAGAGGATGAAGAAAAAACAAGATTCACAACACCTTTCAGGACATATTGCTTCCTCAGAATGCCAGAAGGCTTGAAGAATGCAGGTTTGACCTTCGCAAGAATGACAAGCAAAGTGTTAGGAAACCAGTTCCAACGGAACATCATTGCATATGTCGACGACATCATAGTCATGAAAAAAAAAAGAACCCATCAAAGATTTAGCATAAACCTTCGCCAACCTCCGCAACGCAGGCCTAAAACTGAATCCAGAGAAGTGTGTCTTCGCAGTTAGCAAGGCCAAGATAGTGGGGTGTATAGTTGGCCCAGAAGGAATTGCAGCGAACCCAGAGAAGACAAAGGCAATATTGGCAATGACAGAACCAACCTCAAAAAGAGAAGTACAGAATCTCACCGGAAGGATAGCAGCATTGAACAGATTTATCTCAAAATCAGTAGAAAGAAGCCTACCGTTCTTCAAAGCTCTAAGGACCTCCGACAAAGTCGAATAGGGACAGGAACTATCTCAAGCCTTTGACTAGCTAAAAGAATACCTGGCAGACACTTTGAAAGTTACAATGCCAGAGCAAGATGCCACACTGCTCCTATATGTAGCAGCATCAGATCACGCGGTCAGTGCAGTGCTTGTCTAAGAAAAGGAAAGCGAAGGTCAGAAGGAACAAAGACCAATGTACTACATCTCTGAAGCCCTTGCAGCAGCCAAGCTGAACTACACTCAGGCAGAGAAATTGGCCTACGCCATCCTAACAGCCTCAAGGAAACTCAAGCACTACTTCCAAGCACATGAAATTATGGTACCTTCATCGCAACCGCTTGGAGAAATCCTGAACAACAAAGAAGCCTCCGGTAGAATGGGCAAATGGGCCACGGAGTTGTCACAGTACTGCATAACTTATGTCCCACGTACAGCAATCAAGTCTCAGGCACTAGCAGATTTCGTGGCTGATTGGACACCTTCGCAGCGGAGGCTACAAAGCAACACAGAGCATACCTAGGTACTATTCATAGACGGAGCCTGGGGCGTTAACGGCGCCGGTGCCGCCGCGGTGTTGATATCCCCATCTGGAACCAAAACAAAGTACGCAGACTGCTTGAACTTCAAGGCAACAAACAACATAGCAGAATATGAGGCGCTCATCCTAGGCCTAACCAAAGCCAAGGCCACAGGAATCCAGACACTTCTGGTCAAAGTAGACTCAAAGGTGGTGGCAGGCCAAGTTGAAAAAGAGTACCAAGCAAGAGAACCAGAGCTAGTAAAATACCTTGAGCAAGTGCGAAGGATGGAAAGGAAGTTTCAAGGTTTCACCCTAAAACACATCCCAAGGAGGGAAAATATAGAATCAGACGAGCTAGCAAAGGCGGCAGCAAACAACTGGCAATTGCTCGAAGGAACATTTTATGAGCAAGCATTCAAACCAGCTACCTCCATAGGAGAGAGAAAAGAAAAATAGATACTAGCAACATCAGAGTAAGACTGGAAAACCGAAATAATACAAATGCTCAAAGGAACATTCAGTCAACAGACAAAAGCAGACAAGGAAAGAATGAAGTACAGAGCAAGATCATATGTGCTAATTGACAAAAGCTTGTATAAGAAGGGTGTAGTTCAGCCACTGCTTAAGTGCATATCCAGAAGAGAAGCCAACGAATTGCTAAAGGAAATACACGCGGGAACCTACGGATCACACATAGGACCAAGAGTCCTATCGGCGATGGTCCTAAGGCAAGGTTTCTATTGGCCAAGCCATGCGAAGGACGCCGAAGAGCTAGTCAAAAGATGCGAAGCTTGCTAGTTGTACTCCATCAAGCAACCTTCGCCTTCGTCAGAACTCCAACCAATACCACCAATCTGGCCGCTACAAAGAT
The DNA here is from genome assembly GCA_015844335.1 of Chrysopogon serrulatus. Taxonomy (NCBI): domain Eukaryota; kingdom Viridiplantae; phylum Streptophyta; class Magnoliopsida; order Poales; family Poaceae; genus Chrysopogon; species Chrysopogon serrulatus. The sequence continues at coordinate 294,394 of JADLZL010002884.1, forward strand.
GGGGTATGGACCTGGTAGGCCCACTGCCAACAGCGCAAGGAGGATTCAAATTTGCAGTGGTTGCCGTGGAATATTTCACAAGGTCGATAGAAGCAAAGCCCTTAGCATCAATAACCTCAGAAGTGGTCAGAAAATTCTTCTGGCAAAACATAATTTGTAGATTTGGAGTTCCAAAGGTACTAACTGTGGACAACAGAAAACAATTTGACTCAGACAAGTTCAAAGAAAACTACAAATCCATAGGAACAACCTTAGCCTTCGCTTCAGTATACTATCCAGAGTCAAATGGTGCAGTTGAAAGAGCAAACAGAGAGATCTTCTCAGCAATCTCAAAAACATTACTCAACCTGCGCGAAGGAAAGTGGGCAGAAGAGTTACCAAGGGTGATATGGTCACACAACACTACAGCCACAAGAGCCACAGGATACACACCATTCAAACTCATGTACGGGAAAGAAGCAATGACACCAGAGGAGTTAAAACATGAGAGCCTACGCGTAACCAGCAGTAGCACAATAGAAGAAGCATGCTCCAAGGAAGGAATAGAGCAAGAAAGATTGCAGGCCCTTGAAAACATCATGAAATATCAAGACCAAACCAAGGCATGGAGGGACAAGAATGTAACAAGAGACTCATCGAAGATGGAGACCTAGTGCTGCGAAGGAAGCCAAACGCAAACACACTAGGCAAACTACAGTCAAAATGGGAAGGACCGTTCATAGCTAAGCAAACGACAAACAAGGAGGCGTTCAAACTAGAAGATAGCGAAGGTCGCACCTCCGCACACACCTGGAACACCGCAAACCTCAGGAAGTACTACATATAATGTAAGAGGACCTCCGCGGAAATATAAGCGAAGGCACCCTCATCTTTTCAGCATTTTTCGTTTTCACTTTTTCTTTCTCGCCACTTGGCAACAGGCCTGCACTCTTTTCCTCACAAGGGGACTCCATTGCGGAGGTGAGGTTTTTAATGAGGCAAAGCCTTTGTAATCAACCTCTGAAAGTATAAAGAGGATCCCCAGAGAAAAAAGAAGGAAGAAGCACACAATGAGCAAAAAAGTCAAAAAAGCAGCCAGCAACGAGGCAGCAAACATTCGACAAAACGATATAACGAAAAAGAGGACCTACCGGGTAGAGCCAGCACAGCCAGACAAACCCGACCGGACCTCCGCGGCAAACATTAGCCTGACGAGTTGGAGATAACCTCCGCCAAAAACTAGACCTAGAAAAGACCCTACCAAAGGTATGGGCACCAGGAAATAAAAGGAGATAACCTCTGCCACAATCTAAACCTGGAAAAGACCCTACCAAAAGTATGGGCACCAGGAAATAAAAGGAGATAACCTCCACCATAATCCAAACCTAGAAAAGACCCTACCATAGGTACGGGCACCAGGAAGTCAAAAAAAGAAACCTCTGCGACATGTCCAAACGACCATTCTTAGCCCAATCGCGGAGTCAATGGCACCAACAACGCTATAAATAGCATTAAAAATGCAAAACAGAAGCAAATTAACCTGAAACCAAACATGTGACTGGAATAAATGCCGAGTACTAAACAGTACCAACAACCGGCAGCAACAACCACAACCACCAAAAAGTAAATAACATTTACAAGCCGAGACAATATAAAAGAGCATGTGCATCCCCCTTCCTAGCCGCTCAGAAGAAGAAGGCAAGAGGGAAAGGAGAGAATGAAGGCAGGCGTCTCACCTAGTCCAGCAAATAAAAAGACACCACGCAAAAGCTTGTAATAAGCAAAGCGCAACACGCCAGGGCGGAACTAGGGCCCACGGCCGAAGGGGGATACCACGCAAAAGCTTGTAACATCCCCCTGAAACCGAAGGTTCTACTTCAATAACTCTTAGCCAAATGAAACCTCCGCCAGTCAGAAGATACCAAGCAAAAATTTGTAAAGTTTGGGAGGCAGAGCTCAGGGGTAAAAGAATAACCTGCGCAAAATAAGCCTGCCAGAAACCAAGCACGCGATGCTGTGCGAAGGTCCCAAGGCGAGAGAAAACATGCAAAAGTACAAGCACAGCTCCAGCACCTGCGTCAAGCAGAACAACAGGGCCAAGCATGAATTCAATGGCAACAACCTGACCACAAACAACCACCGAACCGGCAGGATATGGGAGACCAAAGAACATACATGGTGCTGATGCATGTAATAGCGAAGGCAAATATGCCTAGAATAATGAAAAGACAAATAATAGCCACCGCTGAAAGATATAAACTCTTTATTATAACAAAGGTTGACGATATACAAGGCTCGCAAACGCGCAGCACGCACCACATCCATTACAAATATACACTTACAACAAAGCGCACGCGAAGGTGCAAGCAACATAATACATCAGTATCCTGTAATGGAAATAAAAGTGAACTAAAAGCGAACTAAGGTGGGGTACTAGGACCCCGTCAGGCCAACGAACACACAAAATCACCATGCGGAGCTTCTAACTCCTCAACCACAAACTTGAACATTTCATTAATGTTGTTATCAGGCCAGCAATCAGACATCCGCCCACTGATATAAACACCATCCTTCATCATGGTCAACGGAGTTACATCAAGCACTTGCGCAGGTTCCATCAAGGTCACCTGCGCAAGGCAATTCAAAATCAAAACAAAAGACTAAGCCAAAGTTGCCTCTCAAAGAGTATAGTTACAAAGCAAGCTATGCACCGCTCCTAAGTTAGAAACTAGTTAAGCCTAAGCCTAGGCATCCACCTCTGCATCTCCGCCGGATTTCTCCGCCCCACGCTTGGAAGTCTCCGGAAGCGACGCCTTCAAAGCCTCCGCCTTCTTGGCCGCTCGCTGCGCCTCAGCCTGCCATAGCAAGATAACGCAGGTCGATAATAACTCGAAAGTACTAACCACCTAACCAAAGTCAAGAGAAATCATAGTTACCTTCGCGTTCCGCTCCTTAGCCAAGGTACGCGCATAAGCACGACCAAAACGGCTCCAGCAGTATCTGATAAAATCCCGCACAACACGCATTGGAGCTCGAAGGTCGGACCAAGCAATATCCTTGGGGTCGGTATACGCAGCTTTCCCTTTCAAAAGATGGAGGTGCTCGCATCCCACCTCCGTCAAAGCGTTCACCAGGTTCTTGGCGCAAGACACAGCTGAGAAATCTGCGATGCCATCAACGAACTGCAGAAAGTGGGAAAGGCGGGAGCGCATCCAGTCCAACACGGTGAAGGTCGAAGGATCATCCGGCAGAGGAGGGGTAACACCGCCATAGCGGTGAACAGCGTCAGAGTAAGCACTGGCCACAATGATCACGGCCTCCTTCGCCTCGTCCAGTTGCTTCTGGAGCAGCTCAACCTGCATTTTCAGTGCCGCGGCAACCTGCCTCTCGCTTTCAACCTCTGTGCGGAGGTTGACGTTAACATCGTTGGCTTTCTTTAGCCTCTCTTCCAGCAGGGAGGAGGTAGACTTGGCAACCTCAGGATCCTTTTCCGCAGACTTAAGCTTAAGGTCAAGATCCTCAGCAGCTTTTTTGAACGTGCGGAGGTCTTGCAGATCAGAGGCCAAAGCATGCTTTTCGGCCACAAGCATCTCAACCTCCTCCTTGAGAGCATACAAGGCTTCATCGCGCTTGAGCACTTCGTGAGAACAGCGGGCTTCCATAGCCTCCGCAATATGATGACCCTACAAAAAGGACGGGAGTTAGCACATTAGACAAATTAAAAGCGCAAAAGTAAAACTAAAATATGAGCGAAGGTAAACACAAACCACGCTCTGATGCTTCAGATTCAAGCGAAGAAGCTTGAAATAATCCAGCTCTTGCAGATACTTGCGAGTCTCCCCTGTAGGCAGACAAAAAACCTCAGGTAATAAGCCAAAATGTAAAACCGCAAAAAACAGCTCAAACAAAAAGGCAAACCTCCAAGCTGCTTGTGCAGACTATGGAGGGCAGAGCTCCACCCACTTAAAGTTTCCATGGAGTCGGCTACACAAGCAAAAGCAACAACAGATTAAGATAGGTTGCAAGAAAAATAATAAAGAAGAAAAGGCAAGTTTAGCCAAACCTTCGCCCGCGCCGCAAAAACCTCCGAACGAAGGACCGGCGAAAGGAGGAGGATCGCGGGGAGCTTGGTCAAGTGCAACGCGAGCTAAGTCAATCCCCACTCCAACTTCACCTTCTCGCGCAAGCACTTGAGCAAAGCCCACTGAGTGGGGTCAGGAAACACAAAGCGAAAACTAAAACATCAGAAAGGATGACACTTACAAAGAGTGGCAGCTCCCATCTCCGCAGTAGCAGAAGCCTCCGCAACAGGTTGGCCGGTAGGGTCACCGTGAACTTTCGGTGGCAGCACCGGAACCTCCAGAGCCAAATGAGCAGTGGGGGAAGAGGGAGCTGCACCAGAAACCTCTATAGGATGCGACGTAGGATGACGGGAGGGGACCTCCGCCCCACCGCCAGTGCCAACAACAGCATGAACTGAAGCCTCAGAGTCGTCAGAGCACGCATCAAAGACACAGACGAAGGGGAGAACAGAAGCCGATGCCCCAGCCGCCTCAAGAGACGCCTTCTCCGTGGGAGCACGCGCCACCTCAGGTGTAGAGACATGTGCTCCGGTAACCGCCTCGTCATCACGGCCTCCACCGGCCGAAGAAGCAGCGGCGGACGCAGACTGACTACCGGAGGCCACATCACCGGCAGACGAGTCAACACGTTCCATAACCTCCGCGCTGCAGACCGACGAGCGCGTCCTCTTTCCGCGACCTGCGCCAATCCTGGAAGAACCTCCGCGGCGCTTGCGACCCGCAGGTTAGGAGTGTCACCAGAAGCCACCTCCGCAGCGGCAGCAGCAGCCTCCTTCTCTTGAATAGTAGCAATCAGCTTCTCGGAAACAGGGTGATCACCATATTTAACACCCATCTCCTCGAAAACACGATTTAAGTGGGGCATGTTGCTAGCCTCCGAACGGTGAGCAAGGTACTCCTTGTCCGAGATCTCACCAAGAATCTCCTGAGCCTTTAGCTCAACCTCACGAACAAAGTCCTCATCACTCTTACCCTCTGGCTTGACAACCCCGAATCGGGGAAAGGGTACACCTCCGGCTTCACCAAAAATAGGGAGCTGAACGTTCTCTAAATGAAACGAGACCCTGTTCTTCCCTAACGGCCAGCAGTCAGCAGCAACCATCTCCTCCACAAGATCACGACCTTCGGAATACCGGCAGGCCAAAGCGAAGGCTCTGTTGCACGTGATCCCAGTAGCAGTAAACTTGGTAGGAGGCGTGATGGAGTAGCGAGGCTCCAGCTGAGTCATCACGGAAGCAAACGGGTAGCGAGTAACCTTCTTGCCGTCAGCCTCCTCATAGGTGCAGCCAGGGGTCTTGACATAGAACCAGTTCAAAGTCCAGTCCTTGTCCCACTTGTTCTTCTGACAATAAGAAAGCTCAAGCCTTGGTTCGGTTTGCCTCCGCTTGGGAAAGAATGAGCAGCTGCCATACTGACAGATAGCACCATCCAACTTCTTGTGTTGTTTCTATAGCTCGTAAAATTGACAAAAGCTATCAATATCGGGGGAAGCTCCGTAAGACTCGTAGGCCCACGCAAACTTGCTGAGCGCGGCAATTCCGTTGGGGGTAAGCTGATGGATTTGCACATTGAACTCATCCAAAACATCCCGCAGGAAGCCGCAAGGAACAAAGCGGAGGCCACAGGTAAAGAAGTCATGAAACACCACAGCGTAATCCTTAGCAGGAGGGTCAGGGACAATTTCCCGGCCAGGAAGCTTCGCGTGGCCTTTGTCGAACCAACCTTCGGTCTCCATGTGATCCAGCATCATTTGGTTCAAAACGCTGCAGCCAACTTCATAAGTGATCTTCTCATTCTTGCCCGCCATCTCTGGAGAAGGACTCGGAGGTACCAAATCACCGAGCGAAGCTTCTACGTCTGACAAATTCTCCTCAACGTCCTTAGCCTTCGCGCTGTCAACCATGCACTCCTCAAAGCAGCGAGACCACCCACTAAACCTAACGTAGAGCAAGCGGGAGTAGGGGCCCGAGAATGAGACCCTAAGCGGAGGTCGAGAGGACTCGGAAGCCACAGCTGTAGAAAGAAAGAGGCAGACAAACAAGCGGTATGGCGAACACGGCCAACAGCCCCCTTATATAGGCACCAGAGTGGCACCTCCGAGGGACGGAAGACAAACCGTCAAATCAAGTCATGTCGCACGAAGCACCAACCAAAAAGTGACACGTGGGCGGCGCGCGGAAAACCAAGGGGGAAGGGGGACCTCCGCCGTAGGAACGGAAACAGCAGAGGACGTTGGCCCACCTGCGCTAGCCCAAGTGCTCTAGGGGGAAATGTAGGGGGAGAATGTCTGCCCCCACCTCCGCTCCTGGGCGTAGGTCCCACGCGCTCTCTTAACCTTTTTCTCCTCCAATGTTTTCTGGTCACTTTCAGGGAGGAAGCTCCGCTCAAGGGTTCTGAAACCTTCGCCAATGCCAGGACGGGAGGCGAAGGTCCCCGGAGAGGTGCGCCAGGTGTTCTCAGATGTTGGCCCTGGACGGAGGTTCGAACCTCCGGCCGGCTCCAAGGCCCATGATGGTGACAGGTCTGGAGACTCGAATGCGGCCTAGCCCATAGCGAGGCGCGGGAGGATGACCGCACTGCCCCTGCAGAAAGAAGTGACATCAGAGGCTAAGTCAAGAATACCCCTAGGGTTTGGAGGTTATACATGTAAAGACCAAAGGGATGCTGTCTGGGGATCACCTATAAAAGGGGAGACCCAACACTGTTGTAAAGATTGTTGAAAAATTAATGAGAACATTTATTTCTTGAGTTCAGTTCCCAAAGCATTCCATTTAACTCCACTGACTGACCAAAGGGGTTCACGGGCCCGGGGACTCGACGGAGGTGCCTAGCAGCGCGGGCAACCTCCGCTCACTCCTTTGCTTCACTCCGAACAGTTGGCGCTAAATTCCTTCCCAACACATTTATCTATGCCTTAGTAGTGTATGAAGTTGGTGGAGATTTTTATGGGCCGGAATTACCATGGATGTATCTCATTAGCACATCAAACCCTATATCCACCTGTGTCTAGGTGACATGTCCAGTTCCACACCATTGTTGTGGTTGCGTTTCTTTTCATGGTACATATAGCTGTGTGAATGGTGACTAACATCTGTACATAGTTATAATCCGAATGTGACACTTTCTCGTGGCATTATTTCAAATTGTGACGTATCTCTTCTCAGAACCTAAAAATGTGAAAGAGAATGGTCTGCATGCGAAACCAAGACTGTGGTATGGCCGCCGAAGTTGCATGCCCATATGCAAAGCAATATATATATATATGGTTTCATAAAATTCCACACGGCAAAGTGAAATCTAGGACCATGGCGCCTGCTACTTTGCATGTCTGTATGCAAAGCAATGTTGAGTACTTAGCTTGGAGGAAAGCAGCTCAGTGTATCAAGCTACCGATCTTTGCACTACGTGCGCTTCAATTTTTAGTTTTAATTTTCCACCTGTTTTTTTTAAGTTTCAATTTTCCACCTGTTTTTCTACAAAAATATTTTCCGTGATCGTTGCCCAACGATTCCATTTTTCAGTTTCATCAAGGTTAAACTCTTTCGGTTCACCTTGCAGCTGGGTTCACAATGCAAGGTGCCACCCCTCACCATTAATTAATTTAAAAAGGGTCAGGTATATAAAGTACGCTTTTTAAGCTGTTAGAGACAATTCAACATGATCGCCATGCACAATAAGTATTGCAGAGTTCTGCTTAAAAATTATTTATAAGATGGGTTAACACAATAAAACATACGTTCGAGTTCATACTTACATTATTATCATGAAGTTATTTTTTTGCAACACAGGGGGAATTATCTAGTGTATATGTAGATGTGTGTGTATGTGCTAACATGATCTATTCTGCAGTGTAATAATTTTTTTTGTGTGAACAAAGACAAATAAACCTTACCATATATAATAATGATGCCGCTAAATCAGTGGCCATGTGACTATATTATTTACTTTATTGTTTTATATCTTTTTTAAAACAAAAGCATATTTTATTTTCTCTATGAGCACCTCTACCTGGATCTACCGTTCTAGTTATATATACTATGTTGTTGCCCCTGGACGATGATATATAAGAAGGCTGGTGCACATCTGTTTGGAGATGATATATACTACTCAGGTACCACAGTAACTTAGAAAGAGCAGAAAGCTAGACCCCACACTATGCCAGAAAAGCTTATCAGTGACGTCTCGATTAGTGACTCAGAAAAGAAACGCGTCACTAATAGAATATCAGTGACGCGGGTTAACAATATGCGTCACTGATTAGCTGTTGCCCATGGTCTAGGAACAAGACGCGTCACTAATAACACTATATCAGTGACCCTTGCAAACAAAACGCGTCACTGATAAAAAATGTGACGCGTATTGCTGAGCCGCGTCACAGATAGATGGTCGTATTTGTGACGCGGGTTACGAAGACGCGTCACTGATAAATAATGTGACGTGTTTTCTATGGACGCGTCACTGATAGAAGGCGTTATCAGTGACTCTTCTTAACAAAAACGCATCACTGATAATAAATTAATGTATAAATCTAGTTTATTCCGAATATATCTGTACGTACATGTATAGATGCACACACGTATATGCGTATATATACAGAATAATAAAACCATAATAGGGAGAAGAAATACAAACATATATATATTTGGTAAAAAAAATATGAGTCATGCCAAAAAAAAAGAAAGGAAAAGAAAAGATAATAAAATAGGTAAAGACTTCACGGCTGGGCGTTCATTTCTCCACCTCGTCTATTGTCTCTCTCCTCCTCCTCATCTTCTCTCTAGGTCTTCTCTTCGGTTCCCTGATCCACTGCGCCTCCCTTGATCTCCGCCTCGCGAGCCAGCAACCCCTCTAATCTGTCGGCCCCGTACCATCTCCTGCGCGCCCCACTGCCAGATCCGGCTGAGGCGTGGCGATTCCGGTGATGGATGTGGCAATTAAGGCGGCGGTGCTTCGATTCGGGCGGTGTTGCGTCGATTCCGGTCGGGGGCATGTCGATTTGGCCAGGAGTGCGACGGATCGGGCAGTGTTTCATCGATTCTGAACGCGGGCATGGCGGGCGTCTGCGTGATTCCTCTCCTCCCTATTCGAGCATCTGCTCGTAGCCATGGCGTTGCGTCTTAGCCTCCCAGGCACTGTCTAATTCAGGTACGCATAGACGCACGATTCATATCTGGCCAAATCGTGTGCCGTGCTATAGCTTCTCCCTAATATTGTTTGATGTCTCCTTTAACGAGAACTCGTTCTAATGCGTGGATGTGTTGCTGTCTCCTTCTCAAGGAGTATTGTTTGCTGTACCCAGAGCTCTGACACGCCCAGCCCACTCGACACTCATCAACATCTCCCGCGTGGGTAGCCTAGTTTCTACTTCTCTCTGGGAAACATCGAGCAGGTACCAATCCTCTGCTTCCACTGAACTTAATTTGCTCTGTTCTGGGCAGTGAATTTGGTGCTACTCAGTGCTCGCTTAGGTGCTGATTTATGGATCATTTTTACAAAAAAAACTAGATCTACTGTATTGATTAATGTTGGTGTTTTGGTATTAGTGTCACTGTCACATTTTTAGATGAGGGATATAGCAAAATTGGCCACACCTGAACATCATGCATCATGTGGCAGGTTTGGAGTGTACTAATTCTCATCCTACGCTTTTTTGTAGAGGGCACAACTTTATAGAACTTTAGAAGTAGAAGCCCACCATTTTTTATGCAAATCTTTCTACTGATCTATTATGTTTATATGGATACTTTATTAATCTGCTGGAAATGGAATGGGTGTGAAACGTATATGGTCTGAACTTTTTTTTCTCTAGAGATCTCTGTACAATAGTTCTGTATTTTCCTCCCATTTCCAATAGGATCTGTACGGTGTATGGCATTCCCGTTTTGTTTGGTAGCTTCTATATTGACACCTAAAGTTGGTTATGTACTATTTGCCACAAAATAAGCTTGGATGAGTTCTGCTCAAGGAATCCGGTTAGTGCATGGTTTTTGTTTTGATCAGTGTTCTGCAATCCCTACAGATCCTCCTATCATGATGGACGGACATTACTTCTCTACATGCAATCAAAATTAGTTAGATCAACCTGCCAAACATTAATTTGGCTGCAACGGTTATTTCATTATAATGACACAATTTTTGCAGCAATTTGGCCTTTGTGGATTATCCAGTTCGTACACTGAATTGATATAGTTGCTTTTTGTTTCACTTGCAGGCTTCTCGGTGACAGCTGCGTTGCACCTCACCATGACCACCACCTGCCTTGCAGCCCCAGGTCACTGTAAGCAAGATATAAGGTTTACTTTTTCTCCAGGCCACTCGTTTTTTCTCCTGGTTAGAGCTCTTTCATCATTAGGAATGTCGACGATCATAATGGTATGTCTGTAATGGAGCTTGTTTATCCTGAATCTAGCAAGCAAGCATTCAACACATGCAAAGACACTAAATACTGTCACAGTATGCCAGAAGAATTGTTATTACTGATTATCTATTAGCCTGCTTGTAGTAGGGTAATTCACAAGTTTCACTACCAAAGATTTTAAACTGGAACGTTTTTAGCAGACATGATGACACCCAGATTTTTGTTTATGGTAACTTTCTCTAATTAGACATGATGACACCCAGATTTTTGTTTATGGTAACTTTCTCTAATTCACTTCGCCTCTGCACAGCACTAATATATATGTCATTGCTGCTTGCTCTTATTGACAGTGTACTCAAGAAGTTCCATAAAGTAATATCTTCAGCTATGGACAAATCACGCAAGCGGAAGGCTGCTCTTACAGGTAATTCATCAAATTTTAACGAACCTAGAGTTAGCTACAGCCAAAGTCCAAAGTTAGCTGCTCCTGTTGAAAAACACGTACGAAACCTAGAGTAGCTAATGCTTTTGCAAAACAACAAGGTATGTACTAGATTTAACGAACACCGGATTTATGCTTACAATGATGTGCTATTGCTCTCAAGTCGATATTATCTTATTGCTCTCAAGTTCCATAAAGTAATATCTGGATGGACAAGAATGAGCTATTGCTCTCAAGTCTAATATAAAACTACACACATAATTTTCTCTATAACTGTACCAAAATAAAAATGTGTACAGTTACATTTAATCTATGAGCCATTATCTTGGAATTTTTTATCAAAGCAAATTATATTACAAGTAATTTTCTGAGTCTTTATGGTTGTGAGTTTGTGTGTATATTAACTTATTTATAATCTCTAGAGTTTACAATAAAGTGGATGGATCCTTTACGTTTCTTAACTGTGATGATTATTTAGTATAGCTCTTCAATTGAGGTGTACAGTGGCTATTCAATTTAGTTAATTAGATTATATCTTAGGCACAAGTAATTTAGTTAATTTAGTTCAACAGAAATGTTGAGGACTGTATATGTGACAGTTTGTATGCCTCTTTTACAGTTGATTGTCAAAATGTTGGCCCAGTCCCTACTTAACGATTTATTATTTGCATGTTCCAGTTGTTTTTTGTTGGGTGCAGCAGGGTGACCAATGGGCCTCTTGCAGGTAAACTGTCACTGGGACAACAATAGTAGTAGTTAAATTACTATGTTGTGCAGTCATTAATTATTTGCAGCATATACTAGGCTTTTTTGACAGCCAATTTTCTGGTGCTATTCATGAGTAAATAATTATCAGCCACTAAAGTACCTATAGTATGATAACAGTTCTAGAAAATTTGCTTGAAGTGCCGACCTCGATGTTTGAATTCATATAGGGACAGGTAATGCAACTTACTATATGATCAATTATATTATGTATCCACATGGTGGCGGTACTTATCCCTCCCAAATGAATTTATTTGAAAATATAAGCTGCCTTGTGTTTGTAGTTCGATGAATAAGAGGTTTGCATGTAGCCATCATCTGCTTACAGATTATGAATTTGACTTGAATTTTGATCAACAATAATGGGTAAAGAATGATAATGCGACTACTGCTGCATCAATGCTACTACTTCTGTATTTCACAATATCAATTAGCAAAGGTTTACTTCTGCAGTTTAGGTTCTAGGACGCACAAACTTCACAGAATATTCTTTAATAAACATCCCTACTTGGGAGCATGGCTAATTAGTTTTTATTTTGTGATGCAGCCCTGGGTATGTTATGTTTTTTTCACTAAATGTTACAAGGACAGATGCTATCTTTCTTGATCGAGCTCTTTGATGATGAGGAAACACAAGGTTTTACTCTTCTAGGATTATTAAGTGTTTTTGTCTTTGAGCTCATCAAGGCCCATGGCTGATAATACATTTTGTAGTATAACTTGTATCTAAAGTTTATAAAGAATTGATTGTTGAAACGGTGGAACATGTCTGATGTGTGTATTATATATAGGATCATTGTATATATATATAAGATCATTGTATTTTTTTTTTGTTTTCTGAAATAGTTATCAGTGACGCGTATTGGCTGGCCGCGTCAGCGATAGATGGCTATCAGTGACGCGTGTTGGCTGGCCGCGTCGCTGATAGATGGCTATCAGTGACGCGTATTGGCTGGACGCGTCGCTGATAGACTGCTATCAGTGACGTATTGACTGGACGCGTCGCTGATAGATGGCTATCAGTGACGCATAAAAACGCGTCACTGATTTGCCCTTATCAGAGACGCGAGAATAGTGACGCGTTTTTTCCGCGTCACCGATGACTGTCTAGAAGCGTCACCGATAAGCTTTTTTTGGCATAGTGCCGGGCATATCCATGTATATATATATCTGGACTGGAAAGGGTTTCCCCCTGATTGATAGGCATGGGAGGCATGAGAGAAGAAGCTACTACATCGAAGCAACAAAATTTGACATCCATAGCTAGCACGGGCAATGCCTAGGGGTGGGTCGCATGAACAAATCGAGTCACCGTTTCGTGCACTCTATCCACTTTGCTGGATGGAAATGCCTCGGCCAACAGCATTGAATCCTCAGGCCCCTCCATCATGTTCTCATGCGAACCAGCCACGGTTGTCTGCTCCTAGATCTGATTTGTGTGACATGGAGCTCCATGATCATGATCGAGCAATATCGCCATACCGGCGAGAATGCTTGATCAATTGCATGGATGCGTGCATGACCCAAAGGTTCGGGCAGTTGGTGAGCAGCAACTGCCTTGCACGGTTCAAGCTTGATAAGGAACCGGTCTCAGCAATGTGGACCACTTTCCGTTCCATCCTCAATCGCCCGCAACAATGGGCATATATAGCTTGGAGCACCTTGGGGGACCAATCCATTCAATTTAGTGCATATTGGCAGTGGATGACATGTGACATTTCAGTCTTCAGTTAGCGACCATATTACGCAATACATGTAGATGAAAAAAAATAGAGGGGTATCAGACAAAGATGGAAAGAAATCGAGATTGAGAGGCTGACAACTAGGCACCAGTCAAACTGATCGCCACGTATATGTGTTTGTTTTGGAAGGTTTTGAACGGAGCAACTTGGTACCCTGACCATGCTCTCTTGCACACATGACCCTATGTCTGCGCGGCATCCGATATATGTGCTATGCTTTGTTTCAGGTCTCTTTGCTCCTTATTAAAGGTTATTTGGATTCATACCATTACAATTTCTGAATTTTGGAGAAATACCATTACTATTCACGTATTTTGAAACATGTCATTACAATTATTCGCTTCCCACAAAAATACCACTGAATACGTATCAAGACAACTTGACCCCAGCTGCAGGCGTATATGAATACATATACTTTATTGCAACCTCTTTCCCTATCACTGATGTGCAGACCCCACTTGTCATCTTCTTCTTCCTCCTCTTCTCATTTTTCCTTGCTGAGCTATATCCACCTCCGTCCATGGCAAGCAGCAGCACTTGGCTAAGCCGCAGCGGCAACACGCAAGCTGAGAGCTCCATCTTGCTGGCACGGTTGTCTGCTCCTAAATCTGATTTGTGTGACATGGAGCTCTATGATCATGATCGAGCAATATCGCCATACCGGCGAGAATGCTTGATCAATTGCATGGATGAGTGCATGACCCAGAGGTTCGGGCAGTTGGTGAGCAGCCACTGCCTTGCACGGTTCAAGCTTGATAAGGAACCGCCTAGTCTCAGCAACGTGGACCACTTTCCGTCCCATCCTCAATCGCCCGCAGCAATGGGCATATATAGCTTGGAGCACCTTGGGGGACCAATCCATTCAATTTAGTGCGTATTGGCAGTGGATGACATGTGACATTTCAGTCTTCAGTTAGCGACCATATTATGCAATACATGTAGATGAAAAAAATAGAGGGGTATCAGACAAAGACGGAGACAAAGAAATCGAGATTGAGAGGCTGACACCTGGGCACCACTCAAACTGATCGCCACATATATATGTTAGTTTTGGAAGGTTTTGAACGGAGCAACTGGGTACCCTGACCATGTCTCTCTTGCACACATGACCCTATGTCTGCGCGGTATCCGATATATGTGCTACGTTTTTTGTTTCAGGTCTCTTTGCTCCTTATAAATTAACTGAGCATCTGTTGCTACTCTTTGAAAAAATAATTATGATATAGATTGGCCATTGCATAGTGTCATCAAGGAGGTACATCGGATAATATAGTTTTACACAATGTATATATGACAATAGATTCAAAGCATGCACATGGTTTTAAAGTCATTGATATCAAGCCACAAAGTTGTATCTCCGACATGAGACTTGTTTCTTCTCTCTCTCTCTCTGTCTCTCCCCCTTAACTCTATGCCAACTTATTAGCAAAACCTTGTACCTAACAACCATTTAATTTCCATTTAATTTCAAAGAGTACTACTGGTACAAAATGGTCAGTTCTACTGTTCTGATGGTATATTATATTGTCTCATGGAGGTCATAGGAGGCTCGTGCATCAATGGCAACATATGCAAGGCTTTGTACCAAAATACATCAACTTGAGTTCCATTTGTAAGGAAGTTTCATAGGCATGAGAGGCAGGTGGGAATAAACAAATAGACCTTGTCAAGGATGATTGGGAGGCACATCATAATCCGGTTGAGATGGTCCAGATGGAGAGTTGTGTGGACCAAGCCTATAAGGAGGAAGCATCTGCAACGGGGACCAGTGGTGCAGCGTTAATCATTATGCCGGAGAGGTGGACAACCTTCTGCACAGTGCATAGAGGGCAAGGGCTTTGCAAGGGCGACCAGTCGTGGATCGAGGTGGTAGGAGGTGACGCAAGGAGGGGAAACAGAGCTGCAGAGGAACAGGAAGAAGGGCTGCAGGAATCAGCAGGATGGAGGCCAAGCGAATGGTGGCTGAGCGAGCAGACCAGCATGCTTGGGGTCAGGGTGAAAGAATCATAGGCGTATTGTGGAGGTAGTGGAGTACGTACTGCTAGACCCATTAGCTCGTTCGCCTGAGTTTGTGGGGAACAAGCTAATAGGCATTAATTGTCATCAAAGATAATTGAGAACCATGTCACAATACAGTGTGGAACCTAAATGCGTTGCAGTTGATATGGAGAGTTGTGTACTTGTGTGTGCCTCGCCTGTAGGAACTCACAGAAGTTGGGTACACGCGTTCACTGAAACCCATAAGGCCAGGAATGGATCAAACAATTTTTAGTTAACTGGGAAAACCGGATAAATCCTTTACAAAACTGCTCTCCAAACTTGATGGCAGTGTAGGCAGGCAATGGGTGGAGCATGGATCAAATGTTTCAACTTCATTGTGCATTCCCGGCGGCATGCCCTCCAACAACCCTCCACTCAACCCAGGAAGAACGTCTTCATCGCGTAGAACACATGAGGCACTGAGACAACGAATATGCTGGAAATCGTTGCTTGATGTCTCCACTGCTGATTGTTGATGATGTAGACAAGTAACTAATAAACACATGCGCTTATTAATATGTTTGGTTCAAATTGAATGAAGTGTATTGACGCACATGTCACGAGCACACGCTCTCGCTCTTCCTGCCATGAGGGTGTTCTACACCGTGCCGCATGCATCTTCTCCTTCCTACCGCTCCACGATGCATGGTCCGGATCACAGGCTCTAATGACTGCGTTGATGAATTAACAGTCTTAACTTTAACTCGTTTGATCTAAATCGACCCAGTGTATCCTGCGTGGGTTTGGGTTACATCCTTGTGGGTGTATGTGTATTGTATATATAGTGGAGCACTTATTGGAAGGAAGTACAATATATAGTGTTTTTTCCTAGCCATTGTTCACAAAACAATAGACAAGGAGAGTAGCAGCACTAGTACGACTAGATACAGTTGTAGTCGTAGCATGGGAAAAGGAGGCGAAGGGAATTAAGGCCTGGCACGATCTTCAGTTCTTGCTCGGGGTGCAGTTGGCGTTCTATCTAACATATGCAGGGGCTAAAGTAACACCTCTGTTGGGACAATAGTCTCGACAGGGTGAGTAATGTGTGAGCGGAGCCTGTTGCGGCTCACCACTCTAGGGGTCAACACTAGTACACAAAGCATTTGTACAGGCGGTTTTAGAGGCCTCGCCACAGGCGTTTTGGTCTGCCGCCTGTGCAAGAGGCCAGTGAAAATGTTGCATTTTCACTGGCGGTTGCTTGAAAACCGCCTGTGGAAATCCATTTTCACAGGCGGTTCACATAAGTAACCGCCAGTGAAAATGGCATTTGCACTGGCGGTTCACTTAAGGAACCGCCAGTGAAAATGGCATTTTCACTGGCGGTTTTATTAGGTGAACCGCCAATGGTATTGTTTTCCCGCCAAAATTCATTTGAATTTTCATTTTTTTGAATTGGCGCCCTCTCGTCGTCCTCCCTCCCTCATCTCTGTCCCTCCTCTTTCCCCCCCTCCCTCCCTCCTCTCTCCCCCTCATCTTCCTCCCTTCTCCCCTCCTCATCTTTCTCTCTTACTCTGATCAATACAAAGGCTATTTAATTATGACAAATACATCAAGAAAAAATAATTATACCATACAATACTTATATATATATACATCATTAACAATTTAATTACATCATACATTGTTTACATCAAAATTGTTTTGTGGCCACCATGTGATAATAAAATTTACATTGGAGAGTAATCTAATAATCATTTCGACTTAAATTCGAGCGCTAATTTCCCTTAGCGCT
Source organism: Chrysopogon serrulatus (assembly GCA_015844335.1). Taxonomy (NCBI): domain Eukaryota; kingdom Viridiplantae; phylum Streptophyta; class Magnoliopsida; order Poales; family Poaceae; genus Chrysopogon; species Chrysopogon serrulatus. Next base: position 311,534 of record JADLZL010002884.1, read on the forward strand.
CTCGAACTCGCCTCGCTAAGGCGCCTTCGGGTCGTGATATTTTCCCTCTGTAGGAATAATTTCTCTCATGATAAATGAGCAGAGATCCTCAATTATTCGGTACAGAGTTAGGTCGTCGAAGTTTTCGGACTCCGCTTCTTGATACGCCTGAAAAGGAAGTTTGTAAGCATTATATATATTTCCATGTGTCTAAGTAAATTTGCATTGTTAACGATATAAATACAAACGTTACTATTAGTGGTACCTTATTAGGGTTCCTGATATACCGTCCGGCCGTTCTCATGAACTCGCACGTGTAGAATCCACAGTGTAGCGAACCGATTGGTTGCTTGTGGCACTACGTAAATTGCATAGAGTTATTTACTTACATCTTATATATGTAACATGCATGATATTGATTCATAATTTTACGCATTACCGGCCAGTTATGAAAAATATTATTTCTGCCCCGCCATGGACAGGTCAAACACTCCACCTCTTATTTTATAGAATCTCCAACATCTATGATCTCAAAAGAATCAGTTGGCAGCAATCTTAAACTCTCATCGATTAAAAGATGCATGCTACATTTTGTCAGCTTACCATTCTATGACGCTTTGGAATTTTGCATATCTTTCACGTGGGTAGTCGACGGAGTCGAAGACCAGCACCCTTCCGTCCCTAGGATAAATGAAGAAGCATATCCAAGTGGTGGTTTGCGCACGATCAAAACCGAAGTTGTTATGCATTTATATAAACCGATACTTAAGCCGATGTATGTATATGAACCCATACTTACCTAAAGTTATAAGGGGCAACTACGCATTCCCCTGTGTTTGTCTTTGGAGCAATGCATTGCCTATGTAGATGGCGTATCTAGTCTCATGATCCTTCTCCAGATCTTTTTTTCTCCTTTCTTTGTCTTTCTTTGATAACCCCTTCAATTTGTTGTTGTCGTCACCAATTAGGAAGGTGTGCTCATTCTCGCATATTTTTTTTGGGCTTAGGTACCCAGTCCGTTTGAATTCATTCTTGTTTGGTCCGGGACCGTACACGAACTCGTCTTGATCATATTGCATTCTGCAAGGCACAAGATAGAAGTCAATAATAATAAACGAAAATTCCTGTTAGTACGAGAGGTACACTTACAATGCAAATAGCGTGACGAGCTGAACGTCGAGCCGCTTAAGGTTCAACATCAACCAGATGTCCTCAAAAGTAACGAAAGCCATGTCTCGTTCACTCATGAAAGCAGCTGGTGGTATGTTTACTTGGATTGCGTCGATCCCGACTCGAGCCGCTCGCATGTACCAGTCATGAAGTCTTTTTATTCCAGGCGCGAGCCTTTGGAGTCGTTCCCAACTCAGTAGAGGCCTGCCGGGTACATATTTATCAGGGACATGTTGATAGTCATCCCATGTTGGCCTCACTATCTTTAGAGCTCGGATCTTTGCTTCTTCTCTTGCCTTCTCTTGCTCAGCTAAGTCCACGGTAGTTGACTTCCGAGAAAGCGCAATCCCTTCCAAAAATTTGGCGGTGCCCATTTGTTTTCCTCTTCGGCTCGAATGGGGAAACCAATTTGGGAAACAGAAAATTTCCTCTTCTTGGTGATTTTTTCTTGGGTCTTCTTTGGTGGCGGCGGTGGTGTCCAAGGCGATGCTTCCATGTCTTGAGGTGGTGGGGGACGAAGCGAGGCTCACGGACCGGGTGTACTTGTTTGTGGTGGTGGGGGACGAAGGAGGCTCACGGACTGGTGTACTTGTTTGTGGCGGAGATCCCTGCTGGTTTCGATGTTGACGGTGGGGTTCTTGAAGGATCGTCGGCCCAGGTGGTGATGGTGGGTTTGGATCCCGTTGACGGTCGAGATCAGTGCCGACTCTCGAGTTTCCGGCGGGGCTTCGTAGAAGGTGGTGGCTGCGTCAAACTGGACATCTCTTCGAGGCCACGGGGATGAAATTCTTAATGGCCCGTCCGAGTGTCTCAATACCCTCGGGACCAGAAATTTCTAGCATGTCATCCTCGTAGCCTAGGGACGACCGTCACCACTTCTACTTTGCAGTACTCTTCCGGTATAAGATCACCGTGGTAGTCACGTCCGGGGATCGCAAAGCCTGTGGCTACCTCCCTTGTACGTTGATGCTTTATACCATATCGTATGAGCATTTTGCAAGGTGTCGGCCCATTGATGTCATCCACAGGGTAGCGATGTGTGTTTCCCGTAGACCCCACACTACTTGGAAAAGGAGCAGATTGAGCGGGCATGCCATAACTCATCTCCCGAGCTCCGGGCAAGGGTTGTCTTTGGAACGAGCTGCATCTGCGGGCCTTGTGTGCTCATCTGCTGAATGATTAATTGCACTAGCTAACTTCTGCACCGGTAGGTGGATCGGGATTTGTTAGAAAGTCGACATCATGTTTTTGAACTGTTCCTTAGCCTTTTCCTCAAAAAAAATGCTGCATGTCTTTCTTATATTGATCGCGTTTCTTATACATGCCCACCCACTCCTCACCAAATCCTTCTTTCCATCCCATCTTCGAGGAGATGCCTCATTACACACGGCCAGGGATGCTCGGGGTTGCCCGGTCAATACTCGGGATGTCTCTCTCCCTTCGTGGCTTGAGTTTCCCTTGTTTGACCTCCACCGCTAGCTCCAACATCTTATCACCGGGCTGTGATGTCTAAGGGACATTCACACCGGGTAGCGGTTTGTCTTGTTCCTCTACCTCTCGAGCCAATTTGCCGACCTCTCGCCAACTTCCTCGATAGCACAGGGAACCCCTTGTTTCTTTAGCTCCTCCTCCTCTGCCCGCCATTTCGAATTTGTTTCTTGTAACCACCGGTGCCAAGGTGATGGTGGTATTTGTTCTTCCTTGCTAGTCTTTGGCGGCTTCACTCTTGGCTTTGGCGGTGGGTCGTTCTTCTGCGCCTTCAATATCTCCCACTGCGCTTGTGTGATCTTATACTTGCTCGTTGGGTCATACCCATGCTTGAGAAACATGGTATTCATCTCGGATCGCCGATTCACGGAATGATGTTGCAACCGCTTGAAAAAAACTTTGCATAGCTAGTTTCTCCGTCCCCCATAGGGTACACAAACCTTTCTATAAACTTCTTCCATACATTAGTCCTTTTATTTTCATCCACATCCTTCCACCTAGTGATTGTGATGTCCAATTTATCCCTGACCAGCCAACCAATTGCATTCCTTATCTTGGCCGCCACCTCATCAGGCACTAGAGGCTCTCCTTTCGGGCCGATGCTAGGAACTATATATGTCTTCTCTAGCCACTTGTTTGTTCCTCGGTCACCACGTTTTCGGTCACTCTGTTTCCTTTTTCTTGATTTGGAGGTGGTTGTCTCAGTCGTTTCTGGTGCTTCGTCTTGAGGCACGTCTTCTTCTTCCGCGAGAAGTTCCCGCATTTGAGACATAACCTCGACCGAAAAGAATTGAAGAGTGTAAGGATCATTATGACTATAATACTATGAAGGGAAGTATTGGTTTTCATATTATGAGTATACCTCATCATACGGATCATAATCCGGGTCAACACTTTTTCGCGTTGCCTATCTATGCTAGGGCATGGATCACTTAAATGCGCCGTCATCTTCCTCTTCTTCCAACATGTCACCATGGAAATCTTCTTCTTGTCCTTCTTCCGCTAGGGGGTGACTCTGCACGCTGCTCTTCTTCTTCCAGAGGATTTACAGTTCTATGCATGGCAATAACTATGTTAGTTACTTTGATAGGGTTCGATGTTATAAAAAGGGCAAGGCTTCTTAATGCCGTGAGACTCACCGTGCCTCCGGGGGTGTGTGAGTCTTAGTGGGTGACTCTGCCGCACTTTTTTGCTCTTTTTGTCGATGGTCTTTAGATGTTGGAGACGTCATCTTCTCGATAACTTCAGATTAAATAAGTCATTAACATATTGTCATTAAGTAAATACCACTAAGTCATAAACACTATAACACTAAGTCATTAGGAAATTACACTAAGTCAATAACACTAGGCCATTAACATGCTTCTCACTAAGTCATTAACATATAGTCATTAAGTAAATACCACTAAGTCATAAACACTATAACACTAAGTCATTAGGAAATTACACTAAGTCAATAACACTAGACCATTAACATGCTTCTCACTAAGTCATTAACATATAGTCATTAAGTAAATACCACTAAGTCATTACCTTAGGTCATTAATTAGTATTTGTTAACGGTCTTACTTAATACACTAGGTCTTTAGCAATAACTCATTAGGAAATAACACTAAGTCATGGCAGTCAATAACACTAAGTAAATAACACTAAGTCAAGTCATTAGAAGATAAGTACCTGTGATAAAGCGTGTAGGAGTCACTGAATGTAGGGCGGCAGGGAACGATGAGAAGATGGTGGCAAGAACAATCGCTCGAGGGGTATAGTGACGGTGACTGTCAATTAATAGAACATAAGAGCGAGGATATTAGGGTTCAAGCAACCATGAGCGAGGATATAATCACAACAAATATTTACACATGTCACTAATACAATTCTTTTTTAAAACAATTAATAAGTTGATACAATAACATTTACAATTAATATTTGGAGTAATTAATATTTCATAACATTTACAACTAATATAATTAAAGTGATATACAATATTACTATTTTACTCTTTTTACTACAATATTACATAAAAGTTTTCTACTAATTAAAATGTTATAGAGTTGCTATTTATTATTTACTAATATAATTAAAAAAATGCAAAAAAAAGCCACTGCTGGGCCCATTATAGGGCCCAACAAGGCCACATGGCACATGCAAATGGAAAAAAAAAAAAAAAAAAGCGCGCGCCCCGGGCGGAGCCAATCGGGCAGCAATGCCGACAAAAGTCGCTGTTGCCGTGCCCTAGCGAGGAGCGCGGCGCGTGCGCCGCCCGCCGTTGCCCCCAGCGCGCTTCGCCCGTTGGCCTCGCGCGCCGCCCGCCCGGCGTTGGTGGCCAGCGCCGTCACCGCAGCCACGCTGCGGACCACCGCCTCTAAAGCCCTAGGGCTACTGCGGGCGAAGTCGCCCCGTCGCCGAAGCCATTTGCGGCCGCAGGCGCCAGCCAGTAGCCGCCGCCACCATGCCCCATGCCCGGAGGTAGCCCTACCGCCATCCGATCGCCACGGCCCCGCCGGGAAGAGATAGAGGCACCGGGGAAGAGACTCCGGCGGATGGCGGCGGCGAAACTCCGGCGGTTGCGGTACTCACGGGCGGCATTGATGGCGCCCGAGGCGGAGGCAGCGTTCTAAGCGTAAACGGTCGGCGCGTTATCCGAGTCCAAAGTGGGCCGCCACGGGGGCGGTGGTGGTGTCGAAGAGATGGCGGCGGGAATGGGAGCCGCGGTGGTCGGAGTTGCGCCGACGAGGAAATTGGGCAGCGACGGCCCGTCATGTGCTTGTGTTCGCGCCCCACCGGATTGAAATTTTCTAAGTCCCAAGCGTGTGTATATATAGAAACGTATTAGCACAAGGCGGTTGACATAGGCCACCGCTGTAGAAATCATTTTCACAGGCGGTGGGCTATATCAACCGCCCGGTGAAAAAAATTTACACAGGCGGTTGACATAGACGACCGCCGGTGGAAATAGATTTCCACCGGTGGTTGTCTATGTCAACCGCCTCCGGAAATATTTTTATTATTTATTTTTTGACCAATTGTTTTATCCTTGTAGTGTATTTCTTTTAGTATATTTCTTTTAGTATATTTCTTTTTAGGATATTTTTGTGCTTGTAGTGTATTTTGTATAGGCTATTTATTTTACTTAATTCCTTTTAGGTTATTTCTTTTTTATTATTCCTTTTTAGGTTATATTGTAGGCTATTTTTTGTAGAAAGAAAAGAACTTAACGAAGTACAATGAAAAGGACTAGAAAATATAGAAAGAAAAGGACTTAAAGAGATAGAAAGAAAAGGACTTAAATAAGTTGAAGAGCAATACCAAGCGAGACTAATTAACGAGTACAAATTACAACTGACAAATTGTTACACATGACATTGACTGATATTTAACTAATATAAACTATCTAGCTAGCCAAGCGATCGTTACGCCTTCTCTATCGTGGCGCACCCATGGCAATGAATTTTTGGGGATGGTACGCTCAACATTCTTTATCTTCAAAGGATGATCTTCAAAGAGAGACATGTGCCCAAAATGGTTGAAGTCATCTAGGTCAATTACACCATCAACTCCTAAACCTTGTTGCTTTCTAGGAAGAACTATATGTTTGGTCTTGTCGCTACTTTTCTTCTCTTCCTTAGAAAGGATCTGTTCGGCATAGAAGACCTATGCGGCACGGATAGCAAGGATCCAGGGATCATCCTTGTAGCATACTTTACTTAGATCAAGAACTCTCAGGCCATAGTTGTCCACTGTGACATGTTTGTCATCAATCCATTGGCATCGAAACACGGGCGTCTTAAATGAATCATAGTCTAGTTCCCATATCTCCTCAATGAAGCCATAGTATGTAGCGTTTTCATTTGAATCATCTATGGCCTCGCAACGAACACCACTGTTTTGCGACATGCTCTTTTTATCCCTAGAAGTGGTACAAAACGTGAAGCCACTTATGTCATAGGTCTGCCATGATGTTACATGCCGAGATGGTCCAGCTGCCAACCTCTTGATTGTTTGTTGCTCAATTGTTTCTCCATTTGGAATGTTTTGCTCCATTAGCCATGAAGTGAATCGATGCTTGTGTTCCTTTGATAGCCATTCCTCTGTTTGTCCAGGGTTTTGATCGCTTAGCTCTTCTATGTGTTGTGTGATCAGAGGCTCCATTATCGAGAGCTGATGCATGATGCTATGATGCGCCTCGAGGACTACATTATAGTCTAATGGGATGAATGATTTCCGGCCCATCCTCCCACACCTATGTAGTCTGCCCTCATGTCGGGACGAAGGCAAACCTATTGCAATCTGATCTTTTAGAAAATTATTGCAGAATGGACCTCCGGAATCAATGGTCTCTTCGGTAGTGTATCCCTCTATCATGGAGGCCTCAGGACGAGCACGAGTGGATACGTACCCATTCAGTATTGACATGAAACGTTCATATGTCCACATCTCATGCAGGTACATGGGACCCAAAGCCTGTATTTGTGGCACCAAATGCATGACAAGGTGTACCATTATATCAAAAAAAGATGGTGGGAAACACATCTCAAGTCTGTGATTAATTGTCTCAACCGCGAATTCTGAAGAGACTCCAAGCTGCTCTCGGTCAATTACCTTCTAAGATATCTCATTAAAAAGTAGCATAACCGTGTGATTGCCATCTTTAAGAACACGGGGCTTATTGCCCTGATGGCAATAGGGAGAAAGGTTGTCAACATCATATGACAATCATGTGAGTTATAGTTGGTTATTGTAAGATTCTTGATTGACACAATGCTCTTAATGTTAGAGCAAAATCCATTTGGAACTTTCAATTTCTTCAACCAAACACACATCGCATGTTTCTCATCCGTAGTGAGGTTGTAGCTTCTTCTTAGGGAGGTGGTACTTTCCATTATCTAGCAATACTTGGATGAAGTTCTGGTTTTATCTTTAAATTGACCAGGTCCCGACGTGAACTCAGTCCTTCCTTTGTCTTACCCTTTATATCTAGCAACGTACCAATTATGCTTTCAAACACATTCTTACGAATGTGCATACCATCCACCGCGTGCCATATGTCAAGCTCTTTCCAATATGGCAAATACTTGAAGAAAATTGACATCTTCTTAAATGTAGCTCCGAAGCTGGCTTCACAACCTTTCTTGCTTTTCCATCTTTTGTCTTCTTGCCAAATACAAACTTGATGTTCTTAACTATCTCATACACTCTTTGACCTTTACTATTACCCGATGGAGCAAGTGGACTTTGTTTCGTCGTGATTGTCAAAGTATCTATCCATCTTTCGCAAGCGGTACCTATGTCCTCTCGATAAGAAACGCCTCGTGTCTCATGTATACTATCTTGTTGGAGGCTTTGAAGGACACATAAAAAGTTTCATCCAAGCATACTACACAACCGACCTTACCCTTGAACTGCCCCGACAATACAAAGAGACACAGGTAATCGTTGATCGTAACAAAGATAATTGCTCTTAGTGTGAATGACTCTTTCCGGTATTCGTCCAACATGGCGACACTGTATCCCACAATATTCTCATTTCCTCCATTAATGGCTCCAAGAATACATCCATATCAACACCAGGTTGTGTAGGTCCAGAAATAAGAATGGTCAACAAAAGGTATTTGCGCTTCTGCAACAAGTGTGGAGGGAGGTTGTAGATAGTGAGGAGCACTGGCCATGTGCTATGTGTGCTGCTCCTTTCGGCGAAGGGATTCATTCCGTCAGTGCATAGTGCGAACCGAACATTTCTTGTCTCCTTAGCAAACTCTGGGTGGTCAGCATTGAATTTTTGCCATTGCTTCCCATCGGCAGGATGTCGAAGCTTTCCGTCTACTTTGTGCTTCTCAGAAGCATGCCAGGTCATAAGCTCTGCATCTTCAGGGTTTGCAAACAAACACCGTAGACGATCAACTACCGGAAGATACCACATCACCAAAGCTGGAACCTTTCTCTGGGCATAATAGTCTTCTTCTTCATTTTCTTTGTTGCAGAGTTTTAAACTCTGTTGAGTCTTCTTTCTCTTCTTCCCTTTGGAAACATAAGTTGCATTCTCCTCTTGTAGGTAGTCTATTTTAGTCTTGTACCGACTTGCACTACAATTTGGACAGTTATCCAAGTCTTTGTAATCACCTCGATATAAGATACAGTGGTTTCTGCACGCGTGGATCTTCTGGACACCCATAGTAAGCGGACTGATTAGCTTCTTTGCATAGTAAGTGTTAGCAGGCACTTTGTTCTCCTTTGGAAGCATATCTCTAAGAGTACTCAATAATGCATCAAAGCTAGCATCGGACCATCCGTACCTAGCCTTCAACATCAACAACTTAAGCACAGACCGTAATGTCGTGAACTCTTTGGTGCAACCCTTACTCTCATCGTACAAGGGCTCTGCTGCTGCCTGCTCTAAGGCCTTCATCCCTTTCATGAAAAATATTGATGGATCCGTATGACGATGCAATAGTGCAGCCATCAATTCTGCGTCTTCATCCTCCACCTGAGTCCTGTTGGCGTTGGTTCCTCCAATATTTGCATCATCATCATCATGAACATCGGGCACAACATGTTCACCTTGTTGGGGACAATGGTGTTCTATCTCATGTCCAAACCGGTATACATCGTCAACAAGCATATCTGGGCCATTGCCACCGAGATTCACAGGGTCTTCAGCTACATACGTTGCAGAGCTTCCCTCCCCATGCTTTGTCCAAATCAAGTAATCATTCATAAATCCTCGACGAACCACATGAGCCATGATTGGACTTGTGTCTTCAAAAACAACAAGATTTCTGCGGTCTGGCAAGAACAACATACATATGTGTCGTGTGTTCTCAATGCATGATTTTTAGCTGCATCGATAAACCTACGGACCTCAAGCAGGTAGGATGGATCTACTCTGTCTAAGTTATACATCCAAAATGCTCTGTCCATTGTCACCTGTTATAGAGTTTAATATATTTAAATAATATAATCACTAAAAAAGGAGACATTAATGTTCTGTGATAATTAATAACAAACCTTAAAGATGATCAGCAAACTCATTTAATGGATTATAGATGAAAAGAACTCCTCGCTTGTATATTTCTTAAATAACACATGTCTACGGGCTACATATAGTTAAAACAACTAGTTAAATAAATACGCCTCTCTCAATAATAAATAAAGCAATAGTAAATATTTCAAGCATCATTTTATTAGATGAAATCCTAAAAACAAAAGGAAGACTAACCATTGCTTAATTTAACAAGACATAACTTAATAATTAAAGAGAAAATAATTTTTAATCATCAATATGACAAATAAACTAGTAACTAAAAAAACACTAGACACAACTAAATGAACTAAACATAATAAATTAAAGCATCATTTTATTATATGAAATCATAAAAAATAAAGGAGGACTACTTAATGAAACCCAAATGAAAGCCTAACCACTGCTTAATTTAATAAAACAAAACTTAACAATTAAAGAGATACTAATTTTCAAGCATCAATATGACAAATAAACTAGTAATTAAAAAAACTAAACACAACTAAATATAGTAAATTAAACCCTAATGAAAGCCTTACTACTACTTGATTTAAAAAACTTAACTACATATTATATTAAACAAAATATAAGTACATAATTAAGCAAACACTAATTGCAAGCATCAATATAACACTTTAACTAATAATTAAATAAGAGTAACTAAAATTTAATGAAACAATAATTAAAAAATCACCACTAAAAAAAACATCACTAATTGCTAATTAAACTAAATATAACTAAATATTAAAATAAAGGAAAACCCTAGAAAAATAGTGACTAGAATTATAGAAAAAAAAAAAACTAGCTACCCTTCTCTCTCTCTCACATGAGGTGAAACCCTAGATCTCAAATGTGGGTGGGATTGAGCAAGAATGGGGGAAATGAGGCAAGAAACACATAAACTAACCTTTTTTAGTCACCTCCTCCGAAGAAATCAAGAGCAAAACCTCCCCCTTGTATTTAGTGAAATCTGGACCTCCAAAGCTCTTCCATGGAAGAACTTGTCGAGCTGCAGTTCTGTTGGCTGTGGTGGGGAGGAAGAAGGGGGGTATATATAGGAGAGGATCATCACAGGCGGTTAACTTAAGGAAACCACCTGTGAAAATAGCTTTATTTTCACTGGCGGTTGACATAAGGAAACCGCCAGTGAAAATGTTCATTAGCACTGGCGGTTCCTTAAGTCAACCGCCAGTGTAAATGAAAACTATTTACACCGGCGGTTCTCTTAAGGAACCGCCAGTGCTAGCCCTTTTCCACTGGCGGTTCTAAAGCTGGAGCCCGCTTGTCGATTTCCAGTGGCGTCTCTAAGCCAAAACCGCCAGTAAAAATAAATCCCTACCGTCAAGACAAATGCTTTGTGTACTAGTGCAAAGGCCACAACCAGAGGCAGAGGCCTTCGACTAACTAAGACACGATTACCGAGGCAATAATTAGGGTTTAGGTTACTAAAAATCTATCCTTCTTTTTATTGTGAGTTTCTCTTTTATAGGGTATGCTTACATTCTAGGTTGAGTACAAAAATACCTCTAGAATAGTGAATGATTTACACAACACACTCTAAGTGTAGTACTCCTGCATCCAAGGGTATTTTCGTCTTCTCTCTTCTTCAAACACCTATAAAAATACTTGATGAACAAATAGATCTAGGACTTTTCAAATTAAGTTGGACCAAGAAATTCGTAAAGCTCGATGGTATCTAAAACATAATGTCTTCTTTATTTGAGATTGTTTATGAGCCTAAATATTTATTTAATTCTAAAATTATTGAATGTTTGAAATGACAACAGATAGAGGGAAGCCACATATTATAGATGCCTAATAACACGATGATATTTAAAAAATTTATTGAGAATTCTAATTTCACATTAGATTATTTATAAGAAATATTCATTACAAGATTCAAGGATGCACAGTCATACTGTGTTAGTAAGGGTACGTGTGAGGCAACAGAGCATGGGTTCAAATCCTCATTGACGCTCTGTGAGAAAAAAAACCCAAAATATCAAACGTGTTGGAGTATGATGTCATCGGATCAAAGGATCAATAATTCCAGATTCCAGATAAATGCATTGGCACAGTGGCCCTCTCGGCACAAGAAAAACACCTTTTTCCATTTTATGTTTTAATTCTGAAAATCATTTTCTTAATGATTTTTTAAAATCTAAGAAAATAGGGGAAGTTCAATTTTTAATGCTGGTTTTAAAATTGTCCATGAAAATGACTCATTTTTACAATCTATATATAGCATAGAAGCAGTATCAAAAACCACATATAAAAATCAATTTTGATTATCCAGAAGAATATTTTGTGTGGTAGACTGATTAAGCAGAGTGGCAAGACAACTCTGTTTACTTGTCTTGTCAGCCAGCTTTTTAGCCGTACTCAGAATAACCCGAAACTTGCCGAAATAACTCCAGCGATTTGATCATAGGATCAGTACAGGGCAGGTCAGACGTATGCTGTGCGTCTAGAGAGCAACCTTATGCAACATAATGATCATCACGAGCATTGAAGTGCGATCAACTGGCTGTCTAGTTTCCCGTTACCTCCTATATTCCTGCTGTATTTTGGCCGGAAGCTCCTTTGCTCCTGTTTTCGATTTGCTTTTCTGTTTGTATTGTGCTAAAGAGAAACCATTATATATAGAGGTGGCCAGCAAGTAGTGGAGTTAATCTGGTAGGTGTAATTTGCAATGCATTCACTTCTCTAGATGATCATATATACCTTGCAACCGCATAACTCATGAGCAGCGCTGTAAATCTGTAGTGCCTGCCTGCCTGGGGCAGGCCAAACAATAGAAAAGGAGTGTACCAGCTTTAGTATGTATGGAAAAAGACCAATAAATGGCTAGAGAAAGTTGTAGTTCTAGCATGGGAAAAGGAGGCAAAAGGGAATTAAAGTCTGGCATGATCCTTCGTTTTTGCACAGAATGTAGCTGATCTACCATCCAACAAACAAAGCGGCTAAAGTATGTTGTCGGACCCTTAGCTTTCAACCGTAGCTTCCTTGCCAGAAAACCCAGAAAACCCGATCAACCTACATGCATCCATTGTTTTCCATTGGCAGCTGCTGATATGTTGTGCCGCAGATCCATTTTTTGCTGGCTCGCTACGTGCACAAGCTAAGATACATTGTTTGACTGCACTGTAACTCCAAAGCAGGCGAGGATGCCATCTATTTCTAACTTAATATTGTTGACGCCAGATTAATCCTGAATCACGCACTAACTAGGGCTAGATCATTTTCAACAAATTACACTTCACCAATTTGGCAAAGCAGTGAGGCAGAGGACTTCTGATTCTCCTAGTGTATTGAGGCCATTTTAATTACTAATGAACATGCTTAACCCAACTGGAACCAGCTGATCTGCTTGAACAACCGTGATGATGGATACTAACACATCTGGTGATTAGTTCCTAATTAGTAGATCTGTGGTCATGATATTTCTATTTTTTATTAACCATACCCAGTGAAAATACATTCTATAGTGTATTGAATTTTGTAGAATATTCCTTATTTGCCCATTGTCGTTACAAAACATATATACTATAAACTTTGAACATGTTTTAATCGTATATCAACAAATATATTCTGAATATTCCTTAAATATTGATTATTCTGAAGTGTATATCAATCCATGTCAAATTATCAGTTGGGATAAAGTATAAAAAATGAATGACCATCGAATTCCATAGTTAGATCACAATGATATGGAACTTTTAATTGAGCCTTCAACATTGTGTTTGTTTAAATTTAAAGTCTACAATTAAGCCTCAATTATACTCACTTCAGTGCACAAACTTTTTTTTTTTTTTTCAAACAAACAGGTGAACTGCACAAGCTTGAATTAAGAAGAAAAAAAGCTAAAGATTCCTTAAAAAACTAAGCCTGACACCCAAAGTCCTTGGTATCTCTAAAAGTTCAAAACAAAGCAGGGACAGACACCAAAAAAAAAAAAAAAAAAAAAAAAAACAAGGATCACCACCACGTACGAGAAAACACATAGGGTCTAGTGACTACCAAATAGTGGGCCAGTCAACAAAGTGATGCCCGTGGCTTCCGGTAGGTTCCAAAGCCTGATCTCCTCAATGGCCAAGCCCGTGACATTTAGCTCTGTGGAAGATATACAATTACATAGAGGCCAGACATCAATGATAACAACGAATTTTAGACCTTACAAACTTGAACATCAACAACATAACAAGCATGAGACCACTAATTACTGAAGGAGGAACCAACTAGTTGAGCAGCAATATTTTGTAAGCCAACTCTTTGCAACAGCTCATACCAGAATTACTGGGTGAATACATACGCACAAGGCCAAGAAGTTGCTAACTCAGTTGCCATGTGAGGTAGGGCCAAAGATACCTGATGAGTCTTCTTTTTATAAATCAAATATCTTTCAGATCCTGCCACACGCCTTGGAGGTAAGGGATGAGTAACATCAGGAAACTATTCAGACTTATGAGAAACTAGATTGACCCGGTCACCTCCATCTACTTTGCATATAGGATGTGCAAGACATGATATTCAGATACATCAATAACTTAGCATGAGGAATAAAGATAAAGGGTATATGCAACTACTAGCTGAAAAAGCTGGTTCAATTTCATGTGGTTTGATAGGCATTGGAGGCAGTATGGAAGATCCTACCAGATGCAGTCAAAGGACGGGTCCTCTAGAGCTTGCACCTAGAGAAAGTCCATACCTACCAGTGCAGCAACGCTAGGTTGAAAAGCAACTCAGCACATCAAGCTACCGGCGTTTGCGCTACCTACATTTATTTATGAGACGGGGTGTATGCTACGTTAATTAATAATGGGTCAGGGTGTCACAAGATATTTGGCAGATAAAAATACCTGCAAGAATAAAGATATTTTTGTAGTACTTAAAGAAGGGTGTTATCTTAACTAAAGATAATCTAGTTAGACGTAACTGGAATAGTGATGCACGATGTAGTTTCTGTCATGTGCCAGAGACTATTTATCATCTCTTTTTTGAATGTTATTACGCCAAATTCTTGTGGCGTGCTGTACACTTATTGTTCGGAATTTCACCTCCCCAGAACATAGATGATTTATTTGCCAATTGGTTTAAGACGGGTGATAGTACTCAGAATGTATTATTATTAACTGCAGCGATGGCATTATGCTGGACAATTTGGTTAACAAGAAATGAGGTAGTTTTTGACAAATGTAGACCGAAAACTTTTTTGCAGGTACTATTCAGGGGGAACCCACAGGCTCTGACAGTGGGCAGGATTGCAGCGGCGTGACATTCTGAAGGATCGCCTGTTGTCTGCTGGACAGCTTTTGGAGTCATCAGCTTTGCAATTCTTTACTTCAAATGGATGGTTATCAACTAGGTTTATCGGTCTGTCTTAGTCAAGTGTCTACCTTCCGTTTTGTGTTATCCAAGTCTGGGTGTAACCTTAAGTGGGTTATGACATTGTGTGTGGTTGACGAGGTTGAACTTTGTAATAATTGGCTTGATTCTACCTATGGTAGATGAAGCCGGTATAAACTATCCTTTATCAGAAAAAAAACACAATTAATACAACAAACGTCCATACTTACATTAATTATAGTTTTTCTCATTGCAAATGTGAACAAACGCCGCTAGTTATTACAACAAACGCCGCTAGTTTTTCACAATAAATACAACAAACGTCCATACATCACCTATTCTGCAGTGTAATAATTTCTTAATGTGAACAAAGACAAATAAACCTTAGCATATATACATACATGGCCAAAGATGCCGCTAACTGATCGAGTCTACATGTGACTACATTGTTTACTTAATTATTTTATCCTTTTTGAAAATCGAAGGATATTTAAATTTTTTTCTATGATCTCCTACCTTGATATGTTGCCCGTGGAGTCGTGGACGATGATACATAGGGTGCTTGGTGCACCGTTTGGACGTGCAAGGTATGATATATACTCAGCTACTACAGTAACTTAGCAACAGGTGAAAAGATCGCAAGTATATCTATGTATAGGAAAAGGCTTTTCTCCAGCTTGGTAGGCACGGGAGGCATGAGGGAAGAAGCTAGTAGATGGAGCCAAAGGACTCGGCATCCTGAGCTAGCACGGGCAATGCACACCGGGGCTGGGGTAGATTCCAGCAGCAAATCGAGTGGCGGTTCACGCACGCCATCCACTTCACCGGGATGCAGCGCCTCGCGCCCTCGCCCAACAGCAGCCGAGCTCCATGATCGAGTAATATCTCCCTGTGTGCCGGCAATCAAGCTCAAACACATGCACGATATGCACGAGCCACAGTTTCTGGCAGTCAGGGAGCAGCCACCGCCTTGCACAGTTAAAGCCCAATGAGAAATTGCCTAGTCACAGCGACAGGGACAACTGCTGCAGTTCTGTCATCTATCGTTGCGGCAGTTTTTTGTTTTTGTTTTTTTCGACTTATCATTGCGACTGTTGTTAGATATATACATAAAGAAAACAATTCTGAGCTCTAATCAGCTTCAATTATGGATGATAGAAAGTTTTTGTAACTTATGTTAGCGTTTTTCTTGTCTTTTTCGTTTATTAATTACATTCCCTTTATCCAACAAACAGAGCAGCTAACGGCTCAGCTAGCTAGTCACCTAGGACCCTCGCATCCATTAACTTCCGTGACCTCAATTACTGACGAAGCTACGTCAAACATTGACCTCGAGGTGGCCGGATCAGTATACATGCTCATGCTAAGATTCATTGTTTGTCTGCTCGATCAGAGCACTCACGATATAGAAACTACCATAGTTTCTAAGAACATTTATATCTCCGCCATATTAGTATTTTAATGACTGGAAAAGAAAGAGAAGAAAACCGTTTCTGATCATGAAACGACGTCTAACATGCAGCACGAGGGGAAGAAGAAGAAGAAACTAGCCTTTTTCTGCGTTGGGACTTGGGAGGACACGCATTGTTTCCATGTCTCCCCTGCAGATCCCGTGTGCCCGAGGCCTTGCAGTCGCATGCCTCACCGTGCCAGCTCGCTTGTCCCTCGGTTGCCCGGCGCCGTGTCCGCCCGAAGATCGCGTGCGTCCTACAGAGCCTCGCACCCGTGGCCGCCGGCAGGACCTCGTGCAGCGGGCACGGAGCTTCGCACTGGCCGCCGGCGGGATCTCGCGCCGCCACGGAGCCTCACGCGCCACCGCCTGTGGAGCCTCGCGCGCGTCCGCCGGTAGGACTAGTGCCACCACGCAGCTCGCGCCCAGCCTCTACGGTCCACACAATGAGCGGCCCGGCGTCGTTGTTCTTGCGTCCGGACGAGCAGGCAGCTGCCTCCCTGGCCAATCCCCATGCTGGCGCTCATCTAGATTATAATGTACAACGAGAATAAGGTCCATCACATGGTGCTCGTAGGTATGTACTGTATGCACGAAAACTGGAGCAGAGGATCTGTGAAGGAGGTGAGATGAATGGTTGTGAAGACTCGTTAAAAAAAAATTGCATTGTGGAAGATGGTTTCTTGATACGAAGTCCTAGCATATTAGAAACTACTCATAGTTTCTACATTGAGATTGCTCTCAGTAACTCCAAATCACGGCGTGGAGCCGTGGAGGACAGAGGCCTTATTTTAGCGGTTTTGTGGCTATGTATTGCAATATCAATGCATAGCAAATTAATTGTCAGTTGGGCTACAGTATCGAAAGTAAATGACCATGGCTTCAAGTTTCTGAGCTACAATTTTGTTGCTTGGTGCGCCCCCAGCAGTAGTTGTTTGATCCCTTCAAGTTTGTGTGTCTGTGTTTTTTTATTTTTCAGGTCTCTTCTACTTCTAATAAATTAACTCTTCATCTATTGCTTTTTTAAAAGTAATGTCATCTTCAGATTTCAATATTTTGCCGCTCTCCAGATAATTAGCCTACTACTAGTGCGTTGTGTCATGTCACCAACTCCAATATATATAATGGTGCCGTGTCATATAAATATAACAATGAGATAGATTATTGGTCGATGCCTAGAATATCAAATCCTTTAGTTGATGCATATTGTATTTATGACAATAGATTCAATGCATGTACATTGTTTTATGCATTGATATCAAGCCAGAGTTGTATCTTGGAGATGATAATTCCTCTCTCTGCTCTTCTTTAATTCTATGCCAAGTTAGCCAAAACTACTATTTAACAACCATTTAATGTCAATGATGCTATAAGCATCATTGAGTACATGGTACAAAGTCATCAGTTCTACTTGAAATAAAAGAGAGCTGATAACGAGTTCATTGGAAAGGGTTTCATGCAGTTTCATAGGCATGAGAGGCAGCGGGGAAGAAGCTAATAGGCCTTGCCAAGGATAATTGAGAACCAGGACACCTCCCCGTGTGGAACCCAATTTAAACGCAGTGCAGATGAGATTGAGAGTTGTGTGTACCATGCCTATAGGAACTCACACAAGCGGGGTACATGCATGCCCTGAAACCCATACGGTGGTATCCTGAGAGGGGGACAAGGGGAACCAGCACCTATAATACAGGATCATCGCAAGGGGGACCTGCAGTGCTGAGCTGATGGATGTGGTGGAGCCGAGGGCAAGCTTTTTACAAAGGTGGAAACCACCCTGAGAAGACTAAGTGGCTGTTTGGAAGACTGGTTTTATTTAAGCCTAAAATCAGTGTAAATTACATGTCTGTATAATTTTAAGACTGCTTGGATGGCCGGTAACGGGTATAATTTTACAACAGTATTAGGCCTTTACGATTGGGAAATAAAACTCGCGTCCATCGGCCACATTAAAAATATGACGGATGTCGAGCTCCACCAAGCGCTATCCTTATCTCTCCGTTCAGTTTGGCAGCGTCACTCATCTTCTCCGTCACCGAAGCCCAGAAAACAAAAACTTGACTTACCGGCTATCCCTACATGCCACCCCACAACCCTGTCTCCGCTTTTGCGTCTTTGTATCCTGCCCCTATCTTCTCTGCCTTGGGCTCGTGCTCGTTGCAGCTCATATAGCTAGTTTTCGCGGAGGCGATGGGGTGGATGATTCAAGCTCTGGTGGCCAGGTGAGGCCAGCCCACCTTGGGGCAACGAGAGCCGGTGGCGGCAAGCTCTCACAGAGCAGAGGCTAGCACGCACATCCACGTACCTCAACGTTCAATCGCCACAGTGAATCGGCAGATATTCCAATGTATGCTCCTCCGCTTGCAGTGTTCTGAACTTCTGATTTGCTGTTCTATTTGCAGTTCAGTTCAGTTGGTGGAATATTTTTTTGCAAAAATCCTACCCAGATGATCGTCCTTCTGCTCATTAATTAGGGAGAAATTGGGTGCTTGGCTGTTCATGGTCAGAGAGGATTGTGCCTATTTGGTCTTCGATTGATTTTTCTTGCTGCTATTGTTGTTTCAGAATTTACCAAAACAAAAATTTACAGAGGAATGATATTCAGGTTGTCTTCTTGTGCCCAAGAAATTACAGGTGCAAGTAGATTACAGATGAAATAGTTTACAGAACTCCCAAACAGGGCCTAATCGACTCATTATCCATCGGTAGGGTGGAAAAACCAGCTAACACATGCACCAGTCCATCCCAAACCAAAGGATGCACGGGTTTACATGGGTAATGGGTTAGCTGCTTTACGAGCCAGTTAGCTGCTTTACGAACCAGGTGCAAAGAGCATGTCTTAGAAATGGATCAAACAATTTTTAGTTAACTGGGCAAACCGGCTATATCCAGCATTGGTGACAGCATACATACGTAGGCGCCAGGAGGAGCATGAATCAGAGGTTTCAGTTTCATTGTGCATACCCGGCCACATGCTCTCCAACAACCCTCCACTCAAGCCAGGATGAACTTTTTTCATCGCATAAGTGTCACAACACATGATGCATTGGGACGGACAACATATGCTGGGAATCATTACTCGATGTTCCGACTGCTGAATTGACAGTGTGGAAATATATCGAATATATCGCTAGTAGTGGATTTTATAAGGTTATCGATTGTACAAAAATCTAGTTATACTAGCAGTTGGTATGATTTGGAAGCTCTGCGCATCACAACTGGAAACCCCTAAACATCTTTGCAAAGATTGCTCTTTCATAAAAAAAAAGTCCACGCAACCATCCTATTCAGAGGCGGGCGGAGGAGAGAGAAGTGCGGCCGGGGCGCGCCGGAGCGGAGGAAGGGGAGAGGGAGAAGGTGCCTACCGTCGGGATCCGCTGTCGCCGCCATCGGGATCCACCCAGCGCTGGAGCCACCGCCGGGATGGAGCGCCGGGGGGGAGTGCCGGGGATGGCGCCGTGCGCCGCGGCAAGGAGCGCCCGGACGGAGGGATAGAGGACGGAGGTACGAGGCCGGGCCTGCCGCTGCCATGCCCGCCGCGAACCGCCACCTCGGAGCTTGCCCGGGCGGCTCTGCTCCATGCCCATCGCCATTGGAGCTCGCGCCTCCTCGTGAGCTCGCCCGCACGCCGCGCCAAGGGGATGGCCGGGGGGAGGCGCGCGCCAGGTTGGAGGGGCGCTTGCTCGCCCGGGCCGGGCATGGAGAGCACGCTGGCCAGGGAGGAGGGGCGCCGCCGCACGCCGGGCCGAGCTCGCCCGGCCGGGGAGCTGGGGCGCGCCGGGAGGAGGGGCTCCCGCCGCCCGCCCAGCGCCCAGCCCCGAGCTCCTCCGCGCCACCCTGCCCGGAGCTCTACCACGCAGGAGGGAGGCCGCTGCGGCGCTGCCATCGAAGGGAGCGGGGTTGTTGGTGGGGAGGGCCGGGCGGAGGGAGCAAGGAGGCAGCAGGGTGGGGGGCGGCGGAAGGAGCGGCGGGTGGGCGGCCGGGTGAAAAGAGAGAGAATGGGGAGGAAGGGAGGGTGAGGGGAAAAATGAAAAGAAAATCTGTCGTGTGGGACCCACATGGATAGAGTAGAGATATAGAGGATGTATGAGTGCGGCGGAAAATGGTATAGAGGAGAGAATCTCGATGACCAGGATGGAATATTCTATTTAGAGGATGAATATAGAGTACGACGAGTGCGGATAGCCTCAGAGGCGGCTAGGAGTCCAAGACACATATATATGCATCATATTAGCATTAGGAGGGAGATAGCCGGAATAATCATGTGGCTGGAAAAGATTTACTTTTTGTACAATAGGCATGCGAGGCAAGCGGGAAGAAACCACGTTAACAGACTAAAGAACCTATCAAAGCTAGCAGGACCAATGCAGGTCGGGATGGATCGCATCAGCATCCTCCGGCAGTTGGTCCGGACAGCCCGTAGTGTGTTTGGTCCGATTGCAAGAGCCCGCAGGTGACTTCAACCTGGAGGGTGTCTGCCTTGAGCCTAGTGACATCAGGAGAGGCATTGACGCGTAAACTTAAAATCTTGCTACGAAAGAATCAAGCTCAGTAGTCTCGAAATTCAATTTAGTACCTTGTAAAGTTTACTTAAAATCTCAATACCTTTTCTTTGTTGTATTTGGCTAATGAGAAAACACAGCTGCTCGCGTGTGGCATAACAAGCTTTGTGACTCCTTTATATATTAAGATATAAATAAACATCCTAACAAATTTTATTTTTTATAGAATTTGTCCTCAAAAAATAATTTATATTGTGATTTTCATTTATTTAGCCAAAAGCTTTAAATTTACAAGATAGTACAAACCGTACCAATTTTAAAGGTGTCAGTTTTCCATAGTGATTGTTGCAATAGGTGTTGCCAGTGTTGGAAAAAGCAAGAGGTCCCGACAGAGTGAAAGTCTTTCACAATCGAAGTACGTATATCATTGGGCAGCTCTCTGTCGTTTCGAGACAAAAGATCACTATTCTCTTCACTGGGGACAAAGGTCCTCCTTTTATGGGCTATGGTTATATAAATTTCGATTACAGAAATGGCCTCATGGCAGCTAAGGCTTGTCCTGGCATATTCCTACATACAGAGTACGTCCCTTGGGGCCTTAGCGTCTTTTACATCTCTAACAGTCTAGTCCTTTGCTGAGCCATGTTTTTGGCCCTGCAGGTCCTCCGGTCCAGCCCCCTCATCTATCCGCCGCCTGATTGGAGTTTTTTTGGTCATCATTTGCCTCCGTTCAACTTACTATGGTCCAATTGGTCGAAGGGTCCGTCCATCAAAATATCTTGCCAGATTTAGCATTCCAAATTTTACGGGATTCAGACGAAGGCTTCCCACTTTGGAGGTTGGAGCTCACCCTTTTTTTTTTAGAAAAGGGAATATATTAATATTCCAGCTTGTGTCGACCAATGTATATGGCTGTTTCTTATTACAAAAAAAGAGAAAAGCAATCCAGAGAATCTCAAAAATAAAGTTTTGAGCCATAATGAAGACAAATAACACTTCTAAAACCCCAACTAAAAAACAAGTCTATTAGAAAATCTCCAGCCATATCTCGCGAACACTTCCATTGCGGTTATCTCAATAGTCCTGTATCCCATATTCATCATATAGCGATCCTCCTCCTTTTGTAGTAGGGACCAGGACCTGGTCCAATAGGTCCCCCTGAAGATAGCCTGCAAATAAGATGGTGCTAAGACCTTGTCAAATACTATATCGTTCCGAGTTAGCCAAATCGTCCAACAAATTGCAGGGCCTTCAACGTTTGACAAGCCATGGCCGCTCCTCGCTGGTGTTCGTGCTTATAAAGTCAGACACGTCATGCACTACTAAATTTTGACCCTAATGCCACGCTTTTTTGGTGCAACGGCACCATTTGGTTTCAATAGGGGGTGTTATCGCAACCTTTTGTACTTATGGTTGCAATAGGTGGGATTTTTGCCACGCAAATCGTTTCGTGGCACTAAGTATGAAGATCATTGCAATAAGTAAGTGTTTATGCAATGATTTCTAAAATGGTTGCAATAAGTTATCACTGTTGCCATGATCTAAGTTGCATTGCGAATAATTTTATTAGCGTTGCAATAATTAGATGATATTGCAACTCCTTAGCTGATGGTTGTGATAGCACAACTATGTTGCAACAAATATGTTTTGTTGCATGTATAGTCGATTGCGTTGCAATAGGGTTGTAGATATAGCAACTAAAAGTTGAATAGTTGCAATAACTATGGTTGTACACTTAGTAAAAATATGACAAAACATTAAAACAAAAATGAGACATAGCTGGGACTCAAATCAAACATGTTCTTCCCTTGCATTTTAAGTGCATCTATTTGTTGAGTATAAATATCATATGCCAATTTGGTGTGAACTTTATTTCAATTAAAACTCATGGCATGATCTGATGCTGAATTATCTTTTCTCCACAGGGCATATGGTAATTTTTTTTCCTGTCCAGCTGTGTAGGACCACTGGAAAACTTCTTAACTTATTGCGTGCTTTGCTAATATCTAATGATATATTGCTATATTTGTATCAAATATTTCTGCTAGCTATTTTGTAGGAAAATGGATAGTTAACCAGATTATTACCAAATTATGTATTACTCCTATATTAGAAAGATACAATATGATTTATTGTTCATTCACAAAATAATGATATTCTTTACCTTAGTCTAATAAGTATTTTTTTTGTTCTTAGAGTTGGGTGGTGAGCCTGTTCTGACAACCATAGCCAAGGTGTACTTCATGACTGGCAGAGGGGTTTTCGTGCCCCTTTGTGGCTGTTGAGTAAGTTATTCGATATAATCTACACAATATTCTGAAATTTGGATACCAAAATGCCTGAAACCACTTACATCTCGATTTGTCTTCAGCGGCCTTTTATATTGCCTTCAGTGTGCGTACATCTATATAATGCAAGTGTTAGATTTTCTTGACTGCTATATCTTTAATCAAAGCTCTTACTATCTCAAATAAAAATTATGGTGCATTAATACCAATTATATGTAGTTGCCAAACATGATGTGTATCATTTCAGCACATATAGTTTTATATGTGTCATTATTATATATATGGGTCAGCGGTCAAGCAATAGTTTTTCTCACTATTTAGAGTTGCTTTTCATTTTTTGCCACTGACAACATCTTGTGCAAGTATGGCATTTTTTATTTTAGCAAGGAATGATCCTAGGTAAGCCATCCATTCTCCAATAAGGGATGTTTAGTGTCTTGATGTTTCAGTGACCTGATTAATTAATATTGTTAATTCCAAACATGTCACCTTATAAACAATCCTGTATTGAACTGCATGCCAGAAAAATGTATCAATAATCATGATTTTTTGGTGACATGATTAATGAATGACCATCGACTCCAACATGTCACCGTGATAAACTGCTGGAAAATAAATATATCGATAACCATGCAGATTTGCTTATTCAAGTTGTACACTGATTTTCTATGTGAATGCATGAACATACCTTTTCAAATGCAAGTAAAATTGTTCTGTTATATCTGAAACTTGCAAGTAAGATATTTATTGTGCTTGTGCCAGCGGCCATGTGGATATATCCTTAAACTGTTCAGCTTGAATAGCAGATTATTTCCTTGTACTAAAATATCTTGCTGATCGCTAAATGGATGAAACATGTTGCATTCAAATTTATTTACATTCTATGCATGAATTACTAAATCTAGTTAACTAATATCTCAATCTTATTCGTTTGTGAATAGGTGGACATTTTGTGGGCGAGGCTCAGAATCTAGCAAACTCACAATAGAGACCGGTTTCATTGCTAGGAAGTCCGCAAGTGCTGTATAGATGTTAGGATGCTTGTACTGCTGAAAGTTTTTAAGAGGTGTGACCTATGTACTGTACACTCAGTTTATAATTTTAGATACTACTTCAATGGTTTGTGAACTTATTTATTGATTGATTATAATTAATTTATGTGAGTACAATTTTTTATTATGGTTTATTGTTTTTGCAATGTTGATTTATTAAACCAAAAACCAAATGCTACTAGCGTAGAACTACTATGTGTGGCAATATGATCTCTGGCAACGGATTAATCGATATGGCTATTGTGGCAATAATGTATCATGCTGCAACGAATAAAATTGTGTGGCAATTGGTACTATTGCCACGACACGGCTATTGTGGCAATAATGTATCATGCTGCAACGAATAAAATTGTGTGGCAATTGGTACTATTGCCACGACACGGCTATTGTGGCAATAATGTATCATGTTGCAACGAATAAAATTGTGTGGCAAATGGTACTATTGCCACGGCATGATAGTCGTGGCAACAACATATGATCTCTTGCAACAAATAAAATTGCGTGGCAAATGGTGTAGTTGCCCCGCGACATGGCGGTCGTGGCAAATGTTTCTATTGCTACGCTATCGATCGTTGCATGTAGCCCCTCTTGCTACGAAGATGGGCGTGGCAAGTGCTTATATTGCCACGACCATGAACGTTGTGACAACGCCCTATTGCCATGCTTGGCAACGGATAGCTACGGTCGCAAGAAACCCCAACAGTTGCAACGCCAATCTAACAACGGTTGCAACAACTTTTTGCAATGCAACTTATTGCAACCATTGGCAACGAACGCGATATGGTTGCAACATGTACCTTTTGCAACCAAATTGGACGTATTGCAACGTTTTCTCGTCGTTGCACAAAGGTTAGAAATTAGTAGTGATGTTCTGTTAGTGAACCTGGAGGCGCAAGCTTTTGCCCCCAACAGCCAACTACTGCTATATTGATTTTCCTAGCAGTGAGTATGTTTACTGTTGCTAAAAATAATTACCACACGAATAAATACAAAACTTTCATTTCAAATGAAGCTGACCATGACACTTGGGGAAGGGATGTTACATGGGCCAGAGGTCTTTTGGCTCATCCTATGGATCTCTCTCTCTCCGTCCCTTCTCATATCAGTATTTCTATTGTCAGACATGATAGATGCATTACTAGTAATTCCTTGTTTTATAACTAGTCATTTTCCCATGTTGCATAGGATCGAAAAAATATGATGCCCAAGTGCCAACAAATCTATGCCGTTCTATGGTTTATGGATTCTGGGGGCAACGGTCTCAATGTGTCATCCCGCATCCCTACTTGAAGAGAATACGTGCCTACGAAACCTACAATGCCACTAATACTCTAGATCCTGCATCAGTATGAAAATAACAATCTGGATAAATTCGGCATGAAGCAAAGCCCAGACTCATCGGCCACCACTAAAGTTTTGCCACGGCCTAGACATCCTTACAGCCCCTTCGCCCAAGCAGAATTGGTGTTTGCAGATGCTTCCCTTGTGCCTCCATTTCCCATCACATGAGTGACCACATGACTAGCATTTCATCCCTCTATCCATCTCCTCTCATGTTTGTTATGATTCCATCTCAGTTTGCTAGTGTCGGGCCTGCACATTGAAAAGGAACGGTTGCGATTATGTACAGAGCTTGCCAGTGATGTTGGAATATTGTCAGCTACCTGCACGATAAATATCGATCCCCATTCACTGCCTGAACCATCTATCTTATAACAGCCTGTCAAGTATAGCCCATCAAAATGGAAGGCGTAGGGACCAGACCTTTTTTCTATTTGTGTTAGGGGTGCGAACATAAAAAAGATATAATATCAATTGCTATAACACGTACTGTGCTCACAAACAGACACTAATAATTAAAAAAAATCTAGGCAAAACCTTCATTTGGATGGTGGGTGTCTTGTACTAGTTAGAGGATCTCTGTAATAAAATGTTTTGGGTACTAGTATGCATATCTCCATACCTTAATTACATGCCATGTTTTTATATATCCTACATGACTGAACATGTACTGTATACGCGACACTAAATGGTTGAACTCACATCTCCTTTCTGAATGTTGCCCAATGGAGATGATAGGATAGGGTCCTGTGTATCGGTGACAAGATACATTTCTCCCTTGCACTGACTGCATGGACTATTTAGTTGGAATGGGTATCCACGATGGCAGTGCACGGCGGGCGGTGGCGGCTAGCGGGACCACACCGTGACGGCAGAGGCAAATTAGTCAGAAAAGGGTATTGAGCATCCTGCAGTTTGATAGGCATGAGAGGCACGAGGGGAAGAAGCTACAAGATGTAGAAATGAAATTATATCTTCCGCCACA
Organism: Chrysopogon serrulatus; assembly: GCA_015844335.1. Taxonomy (NCBI): domain Eukaryota; kingdom Viridiplantae; phylum Streptophyta; class Magnoliopsida; order Poales; family Poaceae; genus Chrysopogon; species Chrysopogon serrulatus. Next base: position 338,150 of record JADLZL010002884.1, read on the forward strand.
AGGTTCAATCAAATTCAGAGCGCTTTAGGTGCTTGAAATCTTTTTATACATAGGGTACAAAACACCTTGGTTTGGCCAAATGAGCAAGGATTAGTCGAAAATACTCAAATAAATAATTACTCATAGAAGTACAACTTTGTTTGTGGGTGGCGATTGGGGCAGTTCCTCAGCTCATGTGGTAAAGAAGCATGCATGACACACAGCATCGTCCTAGTTTCTCCCTCCATCTCTGCTGACGTCTCAGTGCTGGTGCAGACTGATTATTCGACAGGCTACATGCATGTGAGTTATGTTGGAGAGTAAAGTGCTAACAGGCTGATGATGAAGCCGCGTGTGGGGGGCGTCATGGTTTGCAGCAATAAGCATACAGCAGCAAGCAACAGTCTAGCGTAAGTCCTTTATTTTCTTCATTTTTTCTCTGGAGTTCAAAACTTTTGGTTTCTTGTACGTATGGATACATTGATTGCTTTTATGCAATCAGGGCTTCATGGATGGTACTCCCTCCATTCTAAATTATAATTCATTTGATTTTTTTTAACCTAAATTTTGACCACTTGTCTTATTTAAAAATTTGTACAAGCATAATTAAATTTAAGTTAATCATGAAGAACTTTTATAGTAAAGCAAGCCACAACACAAAATGTAGTATTTGACATAATTTTTTTTGAATAAGACAAGTGGTCAAATTTGGGTTCAAAAAAGTCAAATGAACTATAATTTAGGACGGAGTTAGTACTTGATTGTGCATTGTTAGTTCTTCTACGATCATTGTGGACTAGATAATTTCTGGACTTTGCATCAATAAGTGTTATTAGTTGTTCTCGAGAATGTTCAGTGTCATCTGATTTTTTTTTTTAGTAAAAAATCAACATCAGTGAAGGTTGCTGGCTTGCACCAAGTGGTGGTTTCTTTCCACGGGTATTAAAATGTTTGATCTAAATAAAGACAAATACACACCAATGTACTACCGAGTCACGTATACATGTAACATTACTAAAATTTCTTGAAATAAAACGTACATGAGGTTGACATACCATCCACGTTAATACCCTTGTGCTTGTCTTTATTTCAATCTACGTCTCATTGCCAACTTGCAGTATATTGATCTTGTACTAGCTACCGATCAAATTATTACCTTTCCTGACACGTACAGTACATGGAGTAAGTCGTGCTGCACGCCTACCATCAACAGGGTACGTATTGCACCTGGACTGATTTATATGCCACACAAAACCGACCAAACGGTTCTGGACGGCTCTGGACTCACTGCCGGACAAGACGATGGGAAAAATTGTCTGGACGAAAGTGCGGGGAAACATATCCAGCCAGTAACCTGTATTGTATAGTCTCAGAAATTTCTAGATACGTGTCTTCTGCCTTCATGCTTTAGAACCAAACCTTCACAAATATTAATGGGCCTGTTCCGCTGGCTTAAAAGCCAGCCTCTTCGGCTGGTGCTGTTGAAAGCTTAAGAGATAGCACACAGTAGAATTTCAGCTAAAAAAAAGCCAGCCGAACAGGCCCATTACCAGTTGGACATATGCCTTTCACCAATCAAACCCGAGTGAATTTATACATCTAATGACAATAGAGTAATATCTGTCATCATGTAATCAGTCAAGCAGTCTTAAATTACACGAGTTGGTCGGTTTTTACGAAATGCATGTCAGTAATATGACATGGATATTCTCATCTGATTCTTCCTATTGCAAAGCAACAGATATTTGTTTCAGGTTTGGTGATAATCCTCAGACAATGCCAAACTTCTGGTAAACTTTTTGTTGCTCCTGTTGCAACCCACGGCCTACAGTCTTGTAAATAATAAAACAAAGCACCAAACAGGTCTGTGCATAGGCCTTCCATTTCAAGTAGCAACACAAGTGATCTCATACAACATCGATGTGAATGTGATATCATCACAATGCACCTACCAAAGTTCTACCATCTTAATAACCGTGGTTTTGGTTCAGGCATATATATATTGAATCCAACACTAGCAATCAGTGGCACTAGCAAACAGTGGTGAATTGGCTAGAGTTATGTTGAGAGATGTAGCGTATGTTGTCTCACCTGATGATGGAAATAGGAGGCACGTGGGAAGCACCGGTCGCCACCTCAAGACCCCAACTGTGTCTGCACAAGATATCTTGTGAATATGGCTGGTGCACAGCTACGATCTAGATGAGCAAGAGAGCACTCAGGGACCAGTTTCGGGTTTGTTCTGTCCAGACTATTGCTGATTTACATTGGAAGGGGTGAGTCAATTATGATATTTTTGACCGGAAGTCAATTATGATATTCATAATAGTGACAACAATGGGAACAGATTCTATGTGTAGAAAGTGTGGGTTCCTCTTGTTCATATCACTACTACATAAAGTCAACCTAATTTTCTTTGACAAGATGAATTCAAATCAAAGTGGTGTCAACTACAAAGTTTCATAACTTTTTGAGACTTACAACTTTTATGTTGGTTGTTTCTACATCCGATGTCATTTAAAAAGGTCATTTCAAAAATTTAAATCTCAAACTTTTGATGCTCAAACATGATTTCCCATATGAAAAAAAAATCAAATAAAAAATTGTCAAATACAAATAACTTAAGGATCATTCCTATTACAGATAATTAGCAGCAAAAAGGTATGCTTGAAGGTGAACACCACCATACTCTTTTATCAACTAAAAACACTAATCTTCAAGTGGCACTCTCCAACATTGCCCTCCGTCAGCTTGGTCTTGTCAATAGATCGAACCCTGCACTAACTTCAGTGTTTAAAACATACATAAACCAAAGAAAATAATAACCAGTTAAGACTTTTAGACTTAAATTAATTGATGTCAAATATTGAACTGAATAATCAGAACTATGCCTGAGAAGATTTGAAATTTGACATCCTAGCAATACACAATAACTCAAACCTATCTTATTTTACCTCAAAGTTTCAGTACCAATATACGGATGAAGAAGCATGAACCCTTCTATTTTCAGCTATTTTCAGTTGATGGATGAAGCTATTTTCAGATCTATGAAAGGGCCTCTCATTTAAATTTTCAATATATGGAAGAGCACATTTGGTAAATGAAGACTGCACAGACTTAAGGAAAAATTACTAGAGTTTGGTGGCTAGTGCAGCCTTTTCCTTTTACTAACTACAAACAGTCAGCATGTTAATATGGCATGTGTTTGAGAAAACACTGCTGAAGTAAAAATCATAGTACTTAAGCAAAGGCCAAAAAAACTAACTGCATTCTGTAGAATAAGAGAATAAACTCACATAATTTGAAGCCTACAGCGTCATCAGTCCAGTACTGGAAGGCACATATAGATAAAATCAAATTACATGTATCATTGGCCAGATCCTTCTTATTCAGATGGCAACCAATACTCAAATTTCCTTCTTACTCATACAGTAAATTAATAACTTTAAGGCAATTTTTTAGATAATAAATTCAGGCTAGTTAAAATGTAAGATGTAATTCATATTATAAAACGGGAGAATTACACAAAGTAAAGATTATAGGCAACCTTTATTAGTAAAAAGTGCAAGGAACTAGTCTCCACAAGCAGTTTTGTTCAGACTGAACAAATATGTTTAATTACAAAATATATAGAAGTATAGAGATAATGAACCGAGATCCCCAGAATGCAAAACTAATATCTTATTAATGATTGCTAATACACGAATGGGGAGGATAGAAAATAGTATATAGGCTGCTCTGAACTAAAATGCATGGTAACACATACAGAGGAGTGAATTGCTAAAACTAAATTGTTCTGGCGAACAGCTTGAGTCACCAACATGTTGCGACAAGAAATAAAATATTAATTTTATTGGAGTGAATACAGGACATGTATTGCTAAAAATAATTACGAAATACAACAAATTGACCATGCAAATTTTAATGTTCATATAGGGATTGCTCATTAAACTGAAATCTATTTGCTTAGGACAAGAAAACCTCACTTTGCGAGGATATATATTTTCTACTGAAAATCATCCATACGACTTCTAGCAATTGATAGCAAGGGGCAATTCTACTCAACGTATATTCAGAAGCCCCAAGACAGAAAAAAATGTTTACCTGAATTCTCAAAGGGAACAGATCAATTTAACATTCATCACCTGAAATAGAATATCACACAATTTCAAAATTGCCAGTTAGTTTTATTAAAAAAAAAGGTTACAACTGATAAACCACAAACACTGTGTGCATCGTGAAGGAAAGTGTAAAATTGCATTCTTCTCAGGTACAAAGTTGAAAGAAAGGAAACCAATCATCTGATCTACTGTTCTAGCTGAGACCTAAACCTATCCGCAAGTAGGGGTTGAGCCGTAGCTCGAGCGGTACACGCTCCAGGTGAGGGAGCGGCCGGTCGTGGGTTCGAGCTTTGCTCAGCCCACGATTCCCACCGGGGTTTTTCCCAAAATAATCTCAGGTCCAGGACGCACGCGTGGAGCCACAATGGTAATGCGACGTGCCTGCAAACATGCGGAGCCTGTGGACTTCGTCGATCTCTAGAAGGACGCGTGTTATGTATAGTTCGTAGGTCTAGCGTACGCTCTAGGGTGTGTTAGTGTGGGTGGGTGTGAGTGTGTGGGGGTATGTTTGAGCGTGTATTCAGATACTACAGCTGTAACTTACGAGTCCAGGTTAAAATAAAACCTATCCGCAAGTATTAACAACTAAAAAAAATATACAAGAATCAAAAAACGTCAAAACCTAACTTGGGGAACGTACCTGCACTGACTGAAATAGGTAGCAGCAAACCGACTGTCCTTCTTGAGAACAACGCGACCAAGGCATGAGATCGACCTAGGCCCATTAGTGCTCACTGATGCAAGGGTGGATGAGAATAGACATCACGGACTGAAAGTGAAAAGGACATACACAGTGAGGGATTAAAGAGTGCTGTTCTCTCGAGATGCAGATGAGGATTGAGGAAAACTCTGTTGAGGAAGATGATGGCTTACAGTTGGGGCTCCTAAAGCTCTCGACGTTAGGGCGCCCACAGGCAGTCATTCACCTGCTGGACGGCCGCCGCTGGCCTCGTCGCGCATACGGAAAATCTCGTGTACAGAGGGTGACCTGTGCGGAGGCCGCCGGTCCCGGTACCATCGCAGTGGGCACGCATCGACGCGGTCGCCGTCACCGGGGTCCGCACGAGAGGAGGGGAGATGCCATCGAGCCGGAGAGGATGCTTCCGGCGAGGATAAGGAGCGTGGCGGAGCATGCAGATGCAGATGCAGCGGTTGCTAGGGCGATGGAGGGATGCGGCGTGAAAGATGGGTGCGGGAGGTGGGTTCTGACTGCCGAGCAGTCCCGTGGCAGGTGGATTACGGACCTGGATTAGCGACCACAGTGGGACCATATTAATGACGACTGGGCATATTTCACTAGTACATAAACTATTTTTCTACACTAACTTTTCATTTTTATTGACGGTTTTTTTATAAAACAGCGTATAGAAATCAGCTCTATTTCTACAAACGGTTCTTGGATCCGTCACTAGAAATACGTTTCTACTCATGATTTTCTTAAGGAACCGCCAGTTGAAATCAACTATTTCTACTGGTAGATTTCTTAAAGAACCACTAGTAGAAATTGATTTCTCTTGGCGGTTTCTTAATAAATCCGCCACTAGAAAAAAAATTTGAAATTAATTTTTTGAGTTTTTCAAACTTTCTTGGTTGGAGAAACTCCCAAAATAAAAGATGTAGATTTTAAAAATTATGAAACTTTGTAGTTGACAACTTTTCCATTTAAAATCATATTTTTATGGAAAACAACGAACGAAATTTTAGAATTTCAAATTCAAATTTTTGCAAATGACCTTGGATGGAGAAACACTCTAAATGAAAGTTCTAGATCTCAAAAGTTATAAAACTTTGTAGTTCAACACTTTTTCATTTGAATTTGTTTAGATCCTCAAACATTTTATTTTCCATCAGGTTTATATAATATGTGGGGAGCAAAAATGGTATCTAGACATAAGTGAGTGCGTGGTGCAGTGGTAAGGGAGGGATCGCGCAAAGGTCGAGGTTATGGTTCAAATCCCATCGGCTGTGTAGCGTGCGACTTCGATAGGGATAGGCGGCAGGTGCCTCTCCCGGTTTCTAAAAAATATTTTTTTCCGTTTTAAATTTTTTTTTATTTTTTCACGTTTTTCGGGGAGCGTTTTCTACAAGCGGTTCCTTAAGAGAACTCCCTGTAGAAATCGATTTCTACTGGCAGTTCTCTTACAACCGCCAGTGGAAATGAGTCATTTTCGCTTGGCCTCCCTAATCGGGCGGTTTTTAAAAATGCCAGTAGAAATAGATCTCCAACCGTCTGCACAAAGCATCTGTGTACTAGTGTTTTGGTCGTCGAAAACTTTGGGCAACAGTGGAATAGATCGCAGATGGAACCCGACGACCACATATTGTGTGTGGTTGACAAGTTCTGGTCGTTGACGTAAGGATTTGACAAATCAAGGGTTGATTGGCTTGGAACCTTTGAGTTGCTAGCGAAAACTCCTCCTATCGGTGCCCCCCTGTTATCTTCTTCCTAGCCTCTAGTGTCACAACATGGTTTTAGGAAAAAAAAACCAGCTGTGATGACGTGAATATCAGTGTCGCTTGGTCCTATCAGTGGTGGTTTTAGCCAAAGACCAGCAGTGATGAGCTAGGAGGTACTATCAATGACAATTTCTAAAAAAAAACCGGTAGTGATGGGCCGACATAAATATCAATTCTATAGTAGTGAGAAGCAAGGACAACATACCAGCTGAACCATGAGCACACGAACCAAACCCTGTGGGTCCACCTCTGGTTTCTACTCTAGGTCCAGTTCTACTAGTGTATGCTGAAAATAATTGTACATGTTTACATAGTTAAATTTCCACGGAGAGCGGTGCATGCTTTGCTACAATTTGCCTTCAGAAGATCATATGTAGGCTTGTCCGTCGTTTGCCAAATTTTCAGCCAATTCTTGATGCCGCTGCCAAAATTTTGATGATCTGTTTCATGTAGTAATGACCTTCAATTGAGAACTCTTATCTCATTAAATGTAACAATTGAAATTATTCTCTTGGCTGAAATTGTGCGAATCGTTACCCCAACTACCCATTTGCTCTCTTTGTCGTTGTCTTCTCCTTCAGCGATGTGTGGGCACTGACATCATCCAAGAGTAGCATTATTTCAGTATATTTCTAAAATCACTTAGATAATATTATAAAGGATTCAGCTAGAATATCTACTTCCATTTTGCATTTTGATCTCAATTCATTTTTCATCGCATCTTCCTTTATAGGCTTTGCAGAAAATGGTTATGCAGGAGCCAGAGATCCTGTTTATTTTGATAAAAGAAGCCTCAGAATGAAAAACTATCATGATCGGAACCTGACAGTCTTTTTTTTTTGGTCGGTTGCTAATGATATTTTACAGTCGGTAGCATCCAAATGTGGCATGTAATTGCCTAACTCATACCTTTATCCACTCACTGGTTTATCATTAAAGTTGCTGCTAAACCTCCTAATTATTAACTCCTTTCAATAATTTAAACTACAGCAATTTAAACAACTCAAAACTGTGCATACAGCAAGAAGTATTTTGGCAAAAAGAAGATGAAGTATCTGCATAATACATCATTCAATCAATTTGTTAGGGATCCCAATTTGTTACATAGCTCAATAGATATATCTCAAGTCGGTGAACCATGATTGATGGAACTAAAGTAGGGCTTGATACAGAATGCATCCAGCGTATGGCTTCACAAGTTAATAAGACATACAGCTCAATTTGGGTCTGGTGCCGTGTTAATGCACTAGTATACAGAACTTTACTACAGGTTGTTGGAAACACATCTTTACTGGCATTTGCCAGTGCCGCAAGTGCGAGAGGCCGTTAAAATGGCTATCTTCACTAGCGGTTAAATGAGAACCGCCAGTAGAGATACCGTTTTTCACTAGAGGTTGGTGGTATTCTGCGGCTAGTTGTATTAACAGAACCTTCGGTGGATACTTTTTTCTGCCAATTTTCAAATTTAAATCTAGTGGATATTTTTCCGGCCAATTTTTAAATTCAAATTTTAAAAATGGCTATTTAACTATATCATGCATTTAATTTAATTATATCATACAATTATATATATCAACAGCTAAATAGAGCTAGTAAGAAAAAATATATAGTCAACTGAAAAAAGTATAATAAGGACAGTCCCAATAGTAGAAACTATGCAACTTTCCATTGCAGTCATGTCAGCAACAAATCGTCTGTAGAAATCATCTCACACAGTGCAAGTTTCTATCCCTAATAATTAAATGATCTATATTTTTTCTCTATCTCCTAGTAAAAGTCCGTCATCTCTAGGAGAGCTCGTGCTCACGGAACCCAAACCCATCGCCTTGCTCTGGCCAAGCCTTCGCGTGGCTGCGTGAGAGCTCATGCTCACGGAACCTGCACGCACGATGGTTTAGCCTACCGGTAGAGTTACAAATATCGAAGGGGACCGATAGAAACGAAAATCATGAAAGTCGGTGAAAATCAGTTGAATTTCAGTCAAAATTTATAAATTTTTGAAAATATTTAAGAAAAATTGAATAAATTGAACCAAAATTACCGATATGTATATTTACAGGAGGACACCGATAGAATTAAAAATCACCGATTTTCGGTGAAAATCGGCCGATATTCTGAACCCAGGCACGACCTGCTGGAGCCTCGGCAGCCTCCTCCTGTGGCAGTCCATGCGACGACGAGCACGGTGGCCTGCTGCACAGCAACGCAGCCTGCATATATAGCAGCAGAGCATCCAGCGTGGAAGCACGCGAGCAAAGCTCCAGCGTGGCAGCGCAGGCCAGCTCCCGCTGCGGTTCGGGTGACCGTGGATGCGCGTGCGAATTCTCACGACGGCACAGCTCGAGCAGAGCTCCAGCAGGGCGCGAGCTCACCGCAGCGCGCGCCAGCATGAAGGCCCGCGAGCAGAGTTCCAGCCCGGCTTGAGCCAGCAAAGGCAATCCAGTACGGCGGCTATCGGGCAAGTGGCGACGGTGCGTCCGAAGCTTTCGCGACAGCGCGCGAGCTTGACGGTGCCGCCACAACAACGGGAAACAGTGCGGCGGACCGAAGGAAGCGCGGCAGCAAAGGAGCACGGCGGCGCAGGCGAGCTCCTGAGGCGGTGCAGGAGAGCGCGGCCGGGCGTTGGCAAACCGTGGTAGCCTGGGTCCCACCAAGAAACCAGTGGTTTCTTCCCAATGGCAAATCCATCGTTTCTAGGTTCATCGGATGGAGCCAAACGTGATTTCTCCACAAAGAAACCATTTTCCTTCGTTTTCTCTCTTTTCTAATTAATGAGGTTGCCATATCAGTATTTTTGTTTATGTGGCATATCATTTAATAGAAATAGAAACCACTATTAATTACCATTGGAACTATCCTAAAGGCGTTAATGGAGGTTACTCTGCTGTGTGGGTCCACCTACGTACCATCACCAGTCCTATTGGGACTCGGGCCAGGCAACCCGAATTGGGGACGTAGTGACAACATTGACGGGTTGTCATCGGCTGTAGCAGCCACCCCATCCTGGTCCTCAAAGGTTTGACTTTTTTTAACACCAAGTTTGACTACTTATCTTATTAAAATATAAATTTTTTAAATAAAACGAGTGGTCAAATTTAGATATAAAAGGTCAAACATCTTATAATTTAAAATGAAGGAAGTACTTGTTGCTGGAAATTGGGGGAAGGGAAGCAATGCTGGAATTTTTGAGCGAAAGGAAAACCCCCAAACTTCAATATGAAGTGCAAAACCAAATCAGAAAGGGAAATTCGTTGATCGTTGTGGGTGTTAAGCACACCTCAACGCGCGTCATTTCGCAGCGTGCTCCTGTGCTCTTGCCGGTGTTCTTTTTTTTTTAGCTCGAGTTTTGGATCTCCTTGTAGAGTACTTTTATTTTGTTATTCTTTGCCGTCAGGCTCTTCGTCTATTAATATATTGGGCAGCTCTCCTGCCGATTGGTTTGAAAAAGTAAACACACAATAAGGCCTGAAAACGACTCACTTCTTCGCAGACAAACTTCTTTAGATTCTGAAATGACGTCTGGTTCCTTTAGAAAATCAATGATATCAATAGTATCCTTCATCACCTGCAAGATTAGTATAGCACCAAGTATCAAACTTTTCAAGCTCCATGCAAGAATAGCCCAGTGCTAAAGAATACATTATTATGCACTTACCTGCTGCCATGCACGCGTAATAATCGTCGTGCATTCTTCATTACAGGGCCGTTTTTCCGTCTTTGAAATCAAGCTGCTGCATGGTATTTATATATATTAGGATGACGATTAACCATAAACTAACAACAGTCAGAATCATGTGTTGGCCATTTCAATATCTTTGGCTAGCTCCATTATTAGCATGCAAGTGCCACTCATTTACAGATTAGGATGACCAATTCATTATTTAATTAACATAGTACAAAATTGAAACCAATTATTTGCTGTTGGTGTCTGAATGACATGTCGTTCATCAGTGCCACTGACGGGTATAAGAATGGCAATAGTTAGTACTCCTGGACCCTCGAGATTCATAAGACAAGTCATTGTGAACATTGACACGTACAGTCTTCAAAAAACACACTATTGACTACAACACACCTCAAAATGGCTTGTTTTACGGACCTGAAGGGTGTAATTAGTGGCACTTAATACTCCCTATGAAATGAAAAATTATTGTGGATTGTGGCCTAATATAATTAATTTGTTTGTTTTCCTCCAAGAAGTCAGCATGCTTGTGTGGGCAACGTGCCAATGAGACAGCGCCGGTCTATCCGGGCCAGCAAGTGATTGGAGTACTAAATGGGATTCGAGTTAGGCTCAGTTTAGATCCCCTGAGTTTTTGACAGCTTTTAAGAATCTAGCATTTGAAAATTGAGTGGGAACCAAACATTTTCCTGTTTTTTTCTTTCAGTTTTTGGGAGATTCTTTAAAAGAAAGCTGCTGATACCTAGATTTTGACAGTTTCATGTGACCCATAGAGTAATAAATGAAGTCAGATTCTTAAAAACTAGAAGATCCAAACACCCTTCACCAGTTTTTGCTTAGAACCAAGATTTTAGATACTACTCCAAAACACACTATAGACAAAAACCGGTTTTTAAGAAGCCGAAACTAATCTAAACAGGGCCTATAGGAGTTGGTGTGACGTGTGAGGGCACACTCAATGAAAAGAATCAACATCTAGCTCGGATTGTGCAGTGTGGATATTGTAAAATGTGTAGGCTGAATGGCAACAGCAACCAAACTCTAATGGGTTTAATGGCTAGTGGGCCAATGTAATGTGTGTTGGAAAAAAAAAAAAAAAAACAGCAGCCAAACTGTCTATTCGCGTCATCCTCATGTCCGGGTCAAGGCCTTTCCTTCTGCCGAAGCAGAACAGCTCATGGCCCAAGGAATCAGCTCGCCGTTCATCATTTTTGCCAGTATCTCTATCCCATGCTTCCTTCCTAAATCTAATCTATTTCATTCAAAAAGAAAGGACACACTAAGTCATCACCTTCACAAGTATCGGCAGTCCTCCAGTCAGCTATCTCCACAAGCTGGAACCATATTAGATATCCAAAGAGAAATATAAATTTTGAACAATGTTTTGAGTTTGAAATGTGAAACCGGTAATATAATTTGTCTTGTAAATAACTTTTATAAAAGCTAAATTGAGTTTGAAGATTTTGGAAACCATAAAATCAAAGTAATAGATTTGTCTTGTAAAATACTTTTTATAAAAGTATAAATATATCAAGGGGATTTTTGATGGATGCATTGTAGACCGGTCATTGTCCAAAATAATATTTTTATACGGAGGAATAAGTACTATAAACAAAGAAGCTGGGCGCAAATAATGGTGGGCCATGGTAGGTTTTGGAATGCACAAAGAAACTACTAATATATAGGCTTTGTGCTTGGGGTAGCCTTTTTTGCTTTCTTTACTCATCAAAGTTATTGAACTTCATAACAATTGATGGCTGCTTTTTTTCTTGTTTACTAATATATTGCTTTGTTTACTAATATATAGGCTTTGTGCTTAGTAGCCGTTTACTGCTTTGTTTACTTCATCAGTGGTTATTGAACTTCGTAACAATTGTTTACTCATCAGTAAAGTATCCTTTATCTAAAGAAAGAAAAATTAAAGAACAAACTCACTACTCATGGGAATCGTCCGCCACCTGCTTGCAAACGTTCTCCGGGATCGGTGTGATGTCGCCGATGATCCTCCCCGCGCCCGCACGCACCCCAGTAGCCAGTACCGTACCAACCTATTCAATCAAATCTCCGGCCAGCCATCAGCCATCTCCCAATGAATCCAGAGGTTGGGAGAGGAGAGAGAGAAGAAGAGAGCACCTTTGCTGACGGGTGATGAGCACGCTTGGCGACAAGCACTCGACCTTGTTGACAGCTGATGAGAGCGCGTTGGTGACATGCAGCTTGAACTCGACTCGATGATGAGCGCACCTGCTTGGTGGCATGCACCTCGCAGGCCTCGCACTGATGGTGGGGACGAAGCCCTCCACAAGCCGCGTCCTCCGCCAGCGCCTCCGCCGCCGCCGCGTCCGGGTGGAAGAGGGCAGCCGCCAGCACGACGGGCAAAAGAGCTGTCTCACCCGCGCGTCTCGCCATCTCGTCCGACGCTAGCTCTACTGTGTGTCCCCCCTCCCTTGCTGGGCTGCAGTCAAAGAGACCTGATAGTTTTGCAAGCTTAAATCATATGGTTGCACTCCCAGTGCAGGGTAGGTAGCGCGTCACCCAGCCATTTGGCAATATATATACTACTATACTACCACCTCTATTGTCAAGTAAATTCCTCCCTACATAAGTAAAATACATGTCGTCATTGTTGACTTTTTAGTCACGAGTTTCACGGTTTGTTTTATCTGAAAAAAGTTTCAAATTTCATATCTTATATATATATGCCTCACTTCAATCATCAAAGTTGTTTTAAGCATGGCTTACATATGTTTGTCTATGTTACATACGTTTGCACAAATTTTTCGAATAAGATAAGTAGACAAACTCATGACTAAAAGCAACCACGACAAATATTTTGATATAAAAGGAGTACTAGATCATTTTAGCTTTTCTAGATACATATCTTTTGCTATGACTCAGATATATGTAATAGACATAAGTGACTTATAATTTAGACCACTCAAGTAATGTGCATCCCATTCAACCCAGAGACATCAATTTTTTGTTTTCCTTCAAGCACACAAACACACTCATGAACATGCACGCACCTGAAGTCTGTGTCTCTACTGCTTTATTTGAGGACCTTTGAGGACTGGAGAGCCAACCGGATATTGAAATTTAAGAAGTTTACTATAGGGCATCTAGCTGTTATTGGTGGATATGTTGCCTACCAATATTAACTAAAAAAAAAAAAAAAGAATAGCAGGCATGCATTTGGCATCTATCGATCTGACAACAATTTCAAGACCGGCTGGTCAGATCGATGGCCATGTAAATTAAATAGCGTGAACGGTCGTGACTAACCCAAAAAGGGCCGGTTCTCACTGAAGCTGAAAACTTGGCTCAATAATAATAAAAAGTTAAGCAAAATCCTTCATGTAAAAACAACAAACTGTCAAAATAAAAGTTTCTTTTGTAGGAAGGAATATGTCGCTGAAAAACGGTTCTCATCTACGCCATTTTTTTGTGGACATCTAAGCCATTTCCGACTAACACTGATCCACCTAAAATAATCATAGAATTACATTTATTGTGGGACGGTACACCACATACTTGCATTTGACATTGCTGATTTTATGCATTAGTGATTTTTATGCATTAGTGGAAAGGGATTTCGTAATTGCTCGAAGAACAAATAAAGTCATCAAGTCATCATAATTGGTGTAAATGCAAGGACATACATTATTTCAAGGGAAAAGAAATTATCTTATTTTGGCCCAAAGAAAATATTAAGCTAACTAAGAGGATATTTGGATTAGTAGCTAATAGTCTGCCAGGTTATATATCTCCTAACTAAAAATTAGCTAGATAACTATTAGAGAGCTAATTATTAGTTGTCTGGTTTTCTCGATCCCCCATCTAATAGGTGGGTTCAAATGCATATTAATTGTCTTCACTGCTAGTTAATTAGATATATAGTTATTACTAACTAGGTGCTTCCAACTAACAGTTTGAATCCTCCAAAACTAATTTTTAGCAGTTTCAGTTCTCTCTGATTGCAAATTGTAAATCATCTAAGTTTTGTCCTATGTAAAACTTCCCTTAACTGTTCCAAGTACAACACACCCAACTAATCCACTATTATACG
>JADLZL010002885.1:0-155735 GCA_015844335.1 Chrysopogon serrulatus
GAATCAGAAGGCATCTGCTTGCAATCAAATTGGTAAATTCTAAATTTAAATTACGAACTGCGTCTTCTGCCATGTCTTTCCCCTGCTTTTGAGTGATGGGGAATTAATTCAAGAACAAATTTTAGCATGAACATGAATGGACACCATGTAGTGTGGCCACCATCAGGTCAATGTTGTTCGTACTAGCACAATCCATCTTCTGCGACCCCTTGTAGATGGTCTGGTAGCCACAACACGAATGTGACATAGAATCGTCAGAACTTGAGGGTAAGGAAGCTATGGATGCAAGGGGCCGAGGTGAGCTACATATGTTGGATGGAATACAGACTACACTCCTTGACATAAAAAATATAGTTGACTTGTTAGAGAAACGAGGATGTACAAAACAGAGGAACTTGCCCAGCACTCATTCCCTGTTGCCTCCTTTTCGCATCTTTAGTGACAATGACAACTTTCTCCAGCGATTTTCCCTGTTATCATGCTGCTATGCCCTCATCTATTGTTTGGTGAGCCACAGCGAGAAAGAATGCAATATATAGTACTAGAATTTTGAACCATCCGCAGCAGGACCTTTTGGCACACTAAAAGCACAGTGCAACACTATATATCAGCAGTAGAGATGTGCCGAAAATCTTATTAAATGAGGTACATTGCACAACTTGGATCTCAGGATGTGCTTGACCATTTCAGCAAAGAATAATTGATTTTTAAAAAGTAAAAAATACAAAAAAAAAAATATAATTATACTAACAGCCATAACAAAGTAGTTTAATTAAATCCATCAAGAAAATAATTGATAGCCTATTGGGCTCCAGTTCTATGTAACACATATTCATTAGACATGCATGTCTATAGGTGACTAAAATTGCACTAATATATGATAACAGTTTCACTAGGTTCGTGCCTATGATCTATTGCTATGGAATTGAAATTTCCACAGTAAATGTTTTGGTGAACTCGAAAGACAATAGTGACAAGGTTCTCATCCCAATTTGTATCCTTGATTCTCGTGATACTACAACCTTACCAAGTCTAAACAATATTGATCCTATCTCTATCCCTTGCTAGTGTTGAGTGTGTGTTGTCCCAGTGAAACGAGATTGTTAAATATATTGATGGATGGTGAGGACGTCACAATTTTAGCATTGGTTTGTTAATGTAATATTTAATGGTTGGGTTTTCATATGGTACTCCTAAACAACTAGGAGCCTAGAATTGAACTGTTATTATTGCGTGATTTCTTCAACATGACAATTTTTTCTTTGGAACTTTGAATATGACTGGTTGTGATTAGCTGGAGGGTTTGTTACTTTTTGTTTCCGTGTGCATGGAACTGTTTGATTATTTGGAGCATTGGAGACTTGGAGCACACAAGTTAGCTGGTTTCTTTTATGACTAGAACGTGTGTTTAGTTGAGACCTGGAAACAAGAAGCCAGATAATCTATATGTTGAATACTACTAGGGATATAACAATTATATTAATCAATTGAAAAAACATTATCCTAACAGGTTATGCTAATAGGGCACCCAATATATGAAGAATTGATTAATTGAAGAGCTGCGATCAAGTCCTACCTGCCGTCATAAACAAAATTACTGCAGGCTAAATGCAGTTCGGCGTCGATTGAGTTAAATTTAATGGAATTGTTTTCTTTTCCTCAGGTTTCTAAGACTCTATATGTAATATTCTGCCACAGTATAAATAATAACAACATAAATAATCCTTCAATTTTTAACAGATTGGAATTTATAAACCTTTTAATTCCCAAAATTGCTTCACGGACTTACGGGCGGTAGCTAGCTCCCATGTGCTTCCTATTCCCATACGCCAACTTAATTCAACGCAACTTCCTACTCTAATTAGTTTTTCTAATATTCTTCACCTCATATTGTGTTGTTTTACTAGTGTTTGCTGTGCAATGATGGCACATTAATGTCTCCGATATATATAAATATCTATCATTTTCTTTTGTATTGCTGATCAAGAAATAGAAATCATGGGGACTAGTAGATATCTCTGGAGCATGCCCAAATTATGCTATAATTCACAATTTTTTAGTCAATTTCATGACGTTCATTTAACATGCTAGCAGAATGTGGTAAGCCCCAATTTTTCAGCATCATCACACATAATTGATCATCGTGCTTCTTGGCCTGCATAAATCAGTTCAGATGTTCACATGGGTATCATAACTCTAACCAAACAAAAAGGTGGCCCGATGGAACATGTAGAGCATCTCACTACAGCATATCTGTTGATAGAAGGCGTTTACAAATGCCTCTAAAAATGGTTAAAATGCCTTAAAAGACCTTTTGAGGCATTTTATAAAATGCCGGCTATAACATGGATGTAAAAGGTCTTTTGAGGCGTTTTTGCATAATGCCTTCTAATATCAACATTTAAAGGCATTTTCTAGTTGCCTCAAATACTTTTTAGAGGCAATCTATACTAGGCCTCCAAAAGTTAATGGAGGCGTTATTAGAAATGCCTTCAAAACCAAGGTAACCATGAAAGACTTTGCTACCAATATCAATTCAGCACAACCCATTCCAGAATCAACCATGAGCACATTAACACCGTAACTAAATAGATATCGCCTCATTGCCAGCCTTCTTACTGCCTTCACTTGGTGATTCCTGTTTGCAACCAAATAAACATATCCCAATAAGTGTCAATGCTTGGTACAAGAGAGCTTTAGACTCTATGTCAGTTCTGTGAAGGTTTTTGACCAAAGTACACATGGATTACACACATGTATAACTAACAAGCTAAGTAATAGCAGCCCTCCAAGGTAAAATACTGAAAAATACTGACCAGTTTTTTCTCAGAGCTGATAAACATTATTCAACTGAAAAAGCATCAATGATTCATCACCTTGTCAGACACAACAATTCCATAGAGAATAAATGTCGAGTAGGCACCATGTTTTGTAACGGTTTCTGTTTTTTTAGTCATAAAAATAGATCACAATTCCCAAAACAGTGAAGAGCTCAAAATTCCCAAAACAGTGAAGGTACATCATAAATATACATGCAGACCAAGTAGCAATACTACTACAAAGTATAAAAATGAAACTATTTTCGTGATGATAATGTGCGCCTAGAAATGACAACTGGTTCAAGAAAAAAACGTAGACCATAACGGTTTCGTATGTGTTTCAACAGCAGCAGCTAACTATGGACTACAGCTAACTCTAGGTTTCGTTAAAATTTGAAGATTTACCTGTAAGCAAACTGACCTGTAAGAGCAGCCTTCCGCTTGCATGATTTGTCCATAGCTGAAGATATTACTTTATAGAACTTCTTGAGTACACTGTAAATAAGAGCAAGCAGCAATGGCACATATATTAGTGCTGTGCAGAGGCGAAGTGACCTGATGCAATGAAGGAAGCAAATAAGCATTGTATAGCAATGTTCTGATACGTATACAAACTTGTGCCATTTTTCACATGGGAAATTTGATGCTCAGGAAGCTATCAAATTTTTATCTGCCATACAAAACATCTTGCCATTTTTCACATGGGAAACTACACATAGGCAAATTTTTAATCTAGCAAAACAATCTGACAAAAAAACTAAGCGCAAAAGGAGGGTCAAATAATGATGAAAGAGCTCTAACCTGAAGAAAAACATGAGTGGCCTGGAGAAAAAGTAGACCATATATCTTGCTTACAGTGACCTGGGGTCCTTCACCCTCTTGTTTCCTCAAAAAAAAAAAAAAAGAAGGGAGAAGGGACCAAATCACCTTAGGCTGACATATCTCATCTGATTATAACGCTTATGTGTCACTGCCAGTTACACGCTGCAAATGAACTAATTGAGTTTCAATGCATAGTGCAAGTCAGAAATTGGCTCCAGACTATAATATAGACATTGAAGATTTATCAGATATCTATAACATTGAACTGAAGTATCCATATTCACAAATCATATAACAGTGAATTATATTAGTCAAGCAGCTCAATCAAATGAATATAATCAATTGTCGGATTACCATACAACTACTGCTAAATCACAACGGGTAACTGAACTTCACTTCAACAGTTGATATCAGAAAAGTAGTAGTCCCCAAAATTGACCAAGCAACTAAAAGATAAGTACAGGGTCATGACTGCAGTAGTCGTTGCAAAGTTCATATGGTAAATTTACCTAAATTTGAGCAATCTCATAGTGAAGTCTTGTGGAAGATGCACAGCTCCTTTTTTGAAGATCGCATCAAAATAGATTTCTGTACCTGCAATTATCAAAATAGGGATAGGGATGAGTATTGCCAGGTGACTATATCCAACCTTTTTGCATAGAAACCTAACAGTTGTAGGAATAAACAAACATTAACAACATTGATTTCAACAACACAGGGATCAACACATTGGCTTCATCCTTCATGTGCAGCTATGGGACACTGGCATAGCTGAAAAAATTATTATACACACATTGGCCTCATGGACAGGAATAGGATAGTGCCACACTGGGAAATGCATGAAGCACATGATAAATCCTGGCGTTGAAGTCAATGGAAGTAGAGGACCTAAAGCTACTTCATGCCTATTTCAGTAGCCAAGGATGCTGCTAAAAATTGGTGCTGAGAAGCATACATGGGAAGTCATGCAAACTCTGCCCTGCATCAATGTAGCTGAACACTGGCAGAACAAGGGAGTGGAGTGGAGCAGGCATACGGATCGAGAATTGGACGAAGTTCTCGCGTAACACATCTGTAATCAGATGGCATCAAAATACAAATAGTCAAATAGCGTAGGTTAGGGTTTGGGTGCTGTGGTTTCGCACAGCCGTAAGAGAACAGAAGCGGTGGCACACCTGGTTGGGCGCTCGTCGCCGAAGAAGGCCCTGTCGAGAGGACCTGGGCACCCGGCTTACGGTGAGGCGCCCCTGTCCTGTAGTCATCATCACCGTGACGCAGCTGATCGCACATGGCGGCGGCGGCGGAGACGTGGGCAGGGACAGCGGGGGAGAAGGGATTGGGGAGGCGCTGGGATCCCACGGAGTTCACCGCGACAGCACTGCTGCGGGCCCGCGCCGCGGCGAAGCTGCCGCGGTGCTGTGCCGCCGCGACCCGGGGATGAGATGGGCGGAGGTGGCTTGGCGCTGATGTGGGGCCGCGTCGTGGAGGCCGGAGGGCGCAAGTGGGCGGTGCGCCGGCGGGGTCGCATCGCAGCCGGCGCCCGGTGGAGGTCACAGGAGTGGTGGGGTTTCTCGGTGCCATCGCCCGTCGCCGCTGCGCTCGCTTTTTGTCGCGACATGGCTGATTGAGGAGGCCCGTGGGAGCGGAGGGGATATGGAGCGGTGGATAGGGTGGTGGTCTGGTGGGCCTAATGGACGCGGGCTTGGCGGACGGACATCGTGCACCATCGGGACTGGACCGGCTACCTGAGGGGAACTATGGAGCGGTGTTCTGAGTGTGCGAAACAGGAGGGAAGCTACTGGGCGATACGACACTAGGAGGCAGCAACAAGAAAGGCGTTTTCTGCAAAACGCCTCCAAATGTTGCTGGAATTTGAGGCATTTTTAGCAAAACGCCTCCAATTGTCACATGTAATTAAGGCGTTTTTTGATTTTGCCTTTTAAAATATATTTTTAAAGGCCTTTTGAGATAAATGCCTCTAAACAACAAGAAATTAAGACACTTTGAAAAAAATGCCTTTAACAAAATGCCTTCTATTAAAAGACATGTTGTAGTGTCTCCAACAACTTTGTAAAATTGAGTTGTTAAATCTTGTGGTTTGGCAAGTTGCTATTTTATTTGGCAAGTGAAAAAAGGCTATCTCTTCAACAATTTGCTATTCCAACTTGGTAAACTTAAAAAAGGAGGCCCACCAGGTAGGAAATTCCACTCGGCAACGACGATTCACCTCCTGTCGCGACCGTCCGCCTGTTCGGATCCTTGATCGATGACGACGCCGCGACGGGACTCCTCCGCTCGCCTCGACGCTTTCTGCTCAGCCCGGAGTTCCTCCACAACAACTGAAGGCGCCGCCGGCCATCCATCTCTCCTCCATTGGAGTAGCCCGTCCGAAAACAAGGTCACCGGCCGGCCAAAACGTGATCTGCTCCTCCGATAACAAGGTCAGTACCAGCAGCCAGCCATATAAATGACAAGAATCCGATGATGACAGGGTACTAGCAGAATACCATGAACAAAGCACTTCCTCTATACTTCCATGAACAAGATTATGGTCAAGCGATTGCAAAAGAATTCCCCGAACATTGATTGATCTGAAACTACCTGAACTTGGCACTGTCAGGACTACGTACAGGCTAAACCAATTGTTCAGTTTCAGCTTCACCCAGCCATTGCCCCCCATATCTGTTGCAAGAATAGTATACGACCAGAACAGCATACTACCAGAACAGTATACGACAATCCAGTTGCAAGATCGAGAACAGCATACTACCAGAACAGTATACTACCCAAGCTCTGAATAAAAAACAACAGACCGACGCCGGCGCCGGCGCCCTACCCTAGCCCTACCAGACGGCGAGTACGAGCACGTACCTGTAGCTACGACGCCCTGGCGGCTTCACGTCGAGGTGGCTTCAGATCGAACAGGAGGCGCCTTGGCGTTGAAGATTTGCCGGCCAACGTTGAAGGGGATCGGTCTTTATCTTCAGCAGAGCAGTGCTTGGAAGAGGAGAAGTCGCCGATCTACGTTGCAGACGGAAGTGGATCGGTCTTTTATCGAGAGGGATAGGAGGGGGCCTCGCGCGGGACGGGGCCAGCGATGGAGAACTTTCGCGATAGGAACTCGGCATCGCGCGCGTATACATACGCGCACCGCTACGCTGGATGGCAAGTTCCAATAAATAGCAAGTTGTTTTACAAAGTTGTTGGAGATGGAATTTTGTGGTTTTGCCAAATTTTTTTAGGATAGCAAGTTGTTTTACAAAGTTGTTGGAGATGCTTAGCTTCAATTGTATTAGTCATTTACAAACTAATAAGTTGGTGACTGACAACAATCTTAAGTCCAGTTTATGCACCAAGCAGCAGATTCGACTTGGGGAAACTTTTGTATCACAGCAGGTTGAAGATCAGTAGCAAAATTCTTCTCCTTGCCCGCTCAAACTTCTTATCATACCAATTACTAGTCTCGGGCACCCAAAAGTATTCTAGTAGGGATCACGCACCCATGCATCCTATTATCTGGGTTTAGATTAATTAGATGCACCGTCCCGTTCATATATGCACTAAATCAGCAAGTGAATGTTCACCTTCTTTTTGAATAAGGCACCCATATATATCAGCTTCTGTCTTTTTTCTCCGAATCACAACATGGTGGGGCCAGGTCAATGCCATGGATTGTTAGGAAAAGCTTTCCCTGGCCACGGCTCATTTGTGTTCTGGCTGGGAAAGCTGGGCGGCAGTGATGAGAGCAGCAGCATGTCCATTTACGTTCCACGGTGAACAGGATAGGAGGCACTGTAGCGTTTGTAGTCACGGAGAAGCACTCCAATCACTCATGAGCATTTGGCAATCCACATTGATGTTTCCGTCCTGATACCTCCTAGTCCCTAGTAGTGCTAGCGAATTTTTGTGGACACTATGCACAATACTAAACACACGTTGCACATGGAAAAAACGTGTCACTAATGATGCATATATATGGAGAAACATGCTTTGATCCTCACACACGTCTATAAAAGTAGAACTATCTCAATGCACTTGTAGGCGGGGCAGGAACATCCTTTTTGTGTTGATAAACATTGTCATAGCCCACCATTAGTACACAAATGGTTTGTTTTTTACCCCGAGGATTTTATTCACTGCCGGCTCATAAAGAAGAAACACTTGTAGAAATTTAACCATCAGCCCATGGCAGTGAGCTGTCGGTGGAGATACTTCTCTACTGGCAAGTACAAATCCTTTATTACACCGTCAATGTTAACTGGCTCAATACTGGCGGTTGGCTTAACGATTCACTAGTGTAAATAAAGGAATTGTAATATCATGATATCATCTATTTGCATAGTAGCTACAAAGCCAAAACAACATACAATTTGGGGAGAGAGAGAGAGAGAGAGGGGGGGGGAGAGAGTACATCACTGAACAAAAAAATGAAATCATTTCACTGGAAGTGTTTTTCTGCCTGTCAAAATACCTTGGCGTGTGACTCAGACACACCCATCCAAGATCCATACATCCTGTTCTTCATGCACTCGTCCAACAAACAATTTCATGTGGGAAACATGCTGGTAGCTGGGAGAAGAAAACTATGTATCCAGAAACAAGGTATGGAAAAGATATCATTTGGAATGGAGAAGAAAACTATGTATCCAGAAACAATGTATAGAAAAGATATCATTTGGATTAAAGGGGGTAGTATTTATAACTGTTGCGCTGTCCAGTGTCTTTTGAGCTGTCAAGTAAGCATATATGTTCCAATCAATGAGGTTTGAATTCTTATTTGTTAATCATGATCAATTTTCTAAACGTTACTACCAACTGATTTTTGGCAAGTTTAGTAGTACTCTGTGTTCTCAAAAATAGCTTCAGCTCACCTTTTTTGGTGCAGCTGATCGCACTTGTTCGCTTCCACCGCATCTAGGGAGCCGGAGGAAAGAATGAAGTAAGCAGAAGCTTTTTTTTGTTCTAGATCATAGTGCACTATTTTAAATGGCTTCATGACGTGCTACTGGCACTAAAAGTGATAAAGAGGGTGTTGAGGAAACCCTGTCAAAAGGTGCCCAAGTGGTTTCAGGTCTTCCTGGTAAGAATATTCTCCACTTCATTATAGTGTCTGAGAATTATCTATTTTCCCCTATCGCACAACCAGAATTTGTAAAATCTCCTAGTGAGGTGGACTTCTAGTATTTTGGTATTCAAAATTTAGTATGAACCTTCCCTAGTAAATGCCTAGTGAGAATTCCCATGTACTATAACTAGTTGTATTGTTTTATTACTACTCAACAACAATAGGAGAAGTCCACCATTGGTCACATGTGTGTAACATAAAAAGCTATTTTATCCTCTCTCCTGTCCACATAATGTGGTTCCAAACCAATAATCCAAGATTGGAATGACTTATCATACAACTTCGTAGTGAGGTTATCTGCCATAACCTCACTGATATAATGTCAGTCTAACTTCTATGATGGGTTTTTTCACAAGCTGGCCAAGAATGAGCATCTCCCATTGATTGACAAGCTTCTTAATTACACCTGCAGAAAAACTAACTCTCATATAGTGAAACACTTGCCTAGACGTCATTGTTTCAGCAAGGCAAGTGATCTGGTGTCAGTGTTCATCAATAGGTGCTTAATGTTAGACATGTTAGGGCAGTCCCAATGCAAGAAACTAGAGCAGTTTCTATAGCATAAGACTTGGTGCCAAGAAACTAGTCTTCCCAATGCAAAATTTTCTTAGTGTTTAGATAAAAAATTGACCAATCATTCACCGTGTTCATCTATCTTGTCTCCGGATCCTTTGCACACAGGCCACATTGCGGCTCTGTTGCTTGCTTGCTAGTCTTAGCATGATCAGCTGCATCGTCTTCTACTTCATGGGTCCACGATCATGATGGTTCACTGGAGCATGGCAGGCAACTTTTCTTTATGAATCACGGCAACACGACACAGAGAGCAGGGCACTACGGATCCGGCTTGGAGCAGAGCATGCAGGATGGGAAAGGAAAGGAGAGGTCGCGGCTCTTTCGGTGCTCATCTCCGGCGAGCAAGACATGAGGAGCGGTGGCTGGAACGCGTGCAAGGGCAGCGTCAAGTTCACCTCCATGGCAGCAGGTCCGAGCCCACGTCGCAATTGCATGCGTGCCCTTACTGCGGAGAGACTCAAATCGATTCACGGATAAAAACAATAGGAGGCGCATCCTCAGAGCCCTCGAGGCCTCGACACGGCACCGGTGAGGCGGGTCGCGAGCGGCCGCGGGTGTCGAGCGGTGGTGCACAGGAGGACGGGAGCAGCAAGGCGCGAGTCGATGTCAAGCCCTGCGCAAAGTGAGGCAACAAGAGCCAGCGCACAGACGGAGAGAATCAGAGCGAAGCAGGGGCGCTATGGAAATTGGCAGCGGCGGCGCAAGGGATCCGTACTAGAAGAGGAAGAAACGAGCCGAGTCTCCCCATCGCTAATTCTGTCGTTTCTTAGCGCATCGGTGCGAGGGACGACTCCGTTTCTTTGTGCAGAAACTGCTTCTCCGATTTCTCTCCTCTTTCCGTAATAAAGGTACTGCGACATCAACAAATTACTGAGTTGTCAAGATAATTAATATAGGCCTTGTTCGGTTGGGAAGTGGAATTGCAACTTTTTCCACTCCCCAACCATCACATCAATTTCTAATTGTTTATATAGAGCATTAAATGTTAGTAAAAAAAATAACTAATTACACAGTTTAGTTGTAAATCACGAGACGAATCTTTTGAGCCTAGTTGGACCACGATTGGACAATATTTACCACAAAAAAACGAAGTGCTACAGGAAATTCTAATCTCTCCAACTTTTTCCAACTCTCTCTCCATCACATCAATTTCTATCCATATATATGGAGCATGAAATATAAATAAAAAAATAACTAATTGCATAGTTGGGTTGTAAATCACGAGACGAATCTTTTGAGCCTAGTTGGGCTATAATTGGACAATATTTACCAAATAAAAACGAAGTGCTATAGGAAATTTGCAACTTTTTCCAACCCCTAACCGAACAAGGCGATAGATAGAAACTACCATCAATGCTCCATTGGGACTGCCCTATAAATATGCAGTCAGGTTGGTCAACAGTTATCCATTTTGCATGTTCCTGGTGCACACACAATTTATTTGCCATGTTCTCTTGGACCACGTGATATGATGATTAATGTAACCAGCGAACAATAATATTCCTGGTTGTGAGTGATGTGTAGTATAAACAAGGCATCAGACGATTCATAGGCAGAGCATATAGGTACTCTGCCAATGCAACAGACATACGGGCAGCATGGCCCTGGAGCCCTGCACCGTAGCAATCACTACTTCACTACTCTAAACCGGGCCCAAAAAGCAGTATTTTTTTTAGAAAAAATGTCTATGTTATTATGTTAATTTATCAGGAATTGCAGACCTACCAAACTATGGAGATCCAGTAAACTTGCAATGATCTAAATTTATTCTGACATTTCCAGCGACATGAAACTGAATTTCTGAACAACAGGAAATCTAATTGCATTTGCTTGTGTAAGAAACAATGTGCAAGCGCAGGCACGGCCATGCAAAAACATTGAGCATGAAACAAAGTATATTTCACTAACAAACACTATGTAGCTGCCTGTCATCTAAAAAAAATCAAACATTTTGCCATCCTAAAAAAAAAAACCTATAAGCTGACATGATTTGATTACGTAAACTTCGCTAACTCAAACGCATACTGCAAATATTTGATTTTCGACAAACAGTAGGGAAAGTGCAGTAACTGGTAACCAAATAAAGGAAGCTGTGAGCATATATAGCAGTGGGCTGAGCAGATAATGGCTACCACACGAACAAGCAAGAAGATGAATGGAAATTAGCGGGAAAACTACCACGTCATGAGATTGAAATTCACAAGTTCCCTCCTTCTGGCTGTGTCCTTTTTAAAGGAAGATTTCAAGCTTGACAAATGTTTAATTTATTTTATTTGTTTGGACACCGGAGCACCGCCGGTGCGCGGCGTCTAGCGTGGGGAAAAAATAAATAAGGCGTGCCGGTGTACTAAAGTACACAAAATAAAGAACAGGAACGAGTACTTTATTAATCATGAAAATTAACAAATACAAGTTCCACAGATGCGCGCTCCATAGCCTGCTGCGGCGATCTAACTCGAGCGACGTGGTCTTCAATGGTTCCTGGAGCCTCGAAAAGCTTCCAGTTAATTACCCCCGTGAACCAGCTCACGGAGTACCTCCGATTCTGCTGCTGTGGTCATCGTCTTCAATCTTCCCTTCACATCTCCATGCATAGTGTTGGTGTAGAGATGGAGTGGCGTCGGCATGATCATGGCCTCGTCGGAATCCATGAGCCGGTTCAACATGGCTGTAAGCTGAGCCATGCCCGCCCGTGTCGTTCGCCTCGTCGGTATCGAATGGCACATGGTGTCTTGCAGTCGCACTTGCATGGTTGGTGTAGATCGGATCGATTTGGACTTCCTCGGCAACATCATCGTGGTACGCCGTGGAACTTGATTAGCGTGGAGTGTCGTAGTTGCAGTTGATGAAGACTCGATCGCTGTGTCGAGGTTGATCAGCGTTGTAGATAAAGAGCACGGCGCCTAGCTCTCGGCCGCCATCTTGATCAAGACTTGTACGTGTACACATCTGGCTTGCAGCAGACGGACGAGCGTGCATGCATGGCCAGCACATACACTTGCTTGCTCCTTGACTTGAAAATAGATACACGGATGGATCGACATGCACCCTGGGCTTGCTTGCATCTAGATTCGCTTGTAATAGATGCACACGTATATGGCATAGTATATATGCACACACACACGCACATCTCCTTCTTGTCATAGTAGATGGATGTGTACACGGCATAGTGATGCATGCACATGTACGTACCCGTCGGCCTGCACCGCGCACTCATAATCACGGTGCAGCGCGGCCCCTCAAGCGCGCATCCAGCGACTGCGCCGCCGTTCGGTTCCCGGTCTTCATGAACATGCACGGCGCCATCATGCATAGATAGATGCACTGTGCAAGACTAGACAAATTAAGCAATAATCATATTAGATAAATTAGCTTCTCACCTTTGGATGACATGGTGACGAACGCCATTGCTTCTTGCTCGTGACTTGAACTTGTGCTCTTGGTTGCTAGCTTCTAGATCAGAACGTGAGTACAGCTAGCTTCTCTCCTTCTCGCCGAGTCGACTTGCAACGCAACAGCCTGACGGCGCGGCAGCCAGATTGTGATTAGCCTCTCCTGAGTACCGGGGGCTAGTTTATATAGGCAGCTGTTAGGGTAGGGTTGGGCTCCTGGCCGCACGGCTGTACGCCGCCAGGAATTTGTTGCGAGCGCGAGATACGCGGACCCTTGTGCACCGGTGCTTTTCTTCAGATGCAAGCTGAGAGGCACGTACAGGTATCCAATGAATATACGGTGATCCTTATCTCCAGCGAGAGCAATCCCAACTCGTCAACCGGCCAAGATTATTCCTCGCCGCCTACGCGATGGCCGTTTCATCCAAAGACCAGACACAAGACTCTTCATATGCAGTCCATGACGTGTGGACCCAGCAAGATAGAATCCTCTCATATACGTACTCTGAAATACGTACGTATCCGGTTCAATTGGCTTGCGTCTAATAGATGTATACCGTCCGGCGACCGACACGCACTAGTACAAAAATCATTTTTGCTGGCACCTTTATTTTTTTTCACAGTCGGTTCACTAAATCATGGCGCCAGTACAAAAAATACGGCGGGCCCAACAAGAGAACCGCCTGTGTAAAACAGTTTACACAGGCGGCTCTCTTAAATCTGCCGCCTGTGTAAACAGGTGTATTTACACAGGCGGTTTACAATTCCAACCGCCTGTGTAAATACCGTTTACACAGGCGGCTCACATTTTAAACCGCCTGTGTAAATACACCTATTTACACAGGCGGCTGATTTAAGAGAGCCGCATGTGTAAATGTATTTACACAGGCGGCCCTCCTTACTAACCGCCTGTGTTAATACTGCTATAAATTCCCTTCTTCTACCTCCGGACAAGAAACAGTTACTCCCGTCTTTTGTGTGCACAAAGTGGCGGATAGAGAAGTGGCGATTTCAAGGGGGGGAGGTTTTTAACTTCATTTCTTTGGTGAGAAACTTCCAAAAGGTTAGTTAGTGTCGTTGCCGCTATTTTTTTAGTGATTCTTTGGTTTAATTCTTGTATTGGAGGTGCTCTAAATCTAGGGTTAGGGTTAGGGTTCATAGCTAGGGCAAGAGAGAGTTTTAGCTTTTTTTTTTTTGTAAATTGATAGTAAATTGTATCTTGCTCGGATTATAGAAAATAAATACTTTTTAGAATTCTAGGTTTATTAATTAGGGTTAGTTAGTATTTTATGTACTTAGGGTTAGTGAATTAATTTAGTTAGTAATTAATGGTTTATTAATTAGAGTCAGTTAGTATCTTATGTACTTAAGGTTTGTTAATTAGGGTTTGTTATTATTGCTTATACTTAGGGTTTGTTAATCAAGATGCCATCTCCATTTATTAATTAGGGTTAGTTAGTATTTCATGTACTTAGGGTTAGTGAATTAATTTAGTTAGTAATTAATGGTTTATTAATTAGAGTGAGTTAGTATTTTATGTACTTAGGGTTTGTTAATTAGGGTTTGTTATTATTGCTTACACTTAGGGTTTGTTAATCAAGATGCCATCTCCATTTATTAATTAGGGTTAGTTAGTATTTCATGTACTTAGGGTTAGTGAATTAATTTAGTTAGTAATTAATGGTTTATTAATTAGAGTTAGTTAGTATTTTTTGTAATTAGGTGTTATTAATTAGGGTTTGTTATTATTGCTTACACTTAGGGTTTGTTAATCAAGATGTCATCTCCATTTATTAATTAGGGTTAGTTAGTATTTTATGTACTTAGGGTTAGTGAATTAATTTAGTTAGTAATTAATGGTTTATTAATTAGGGTTAGTTAGTATTTTATGTACTTAGGGTTTGTTAATTAGGGTTAGTTAGTATTTTATGTACTTAGAGTTTGTTAATTAGGGTTTGTTATTATTGTTTATAGTTAGGGTTTGCTAATCATGATGCCATCTTCATTTATTAGTTAGGGTTAGTTAGTATTTTATGTACTTAGGGTTAGTGAATTAATTTAGTTAGTAATTAATGGTTTATTAATTAGGTTAGTTAGTATTTTATGTACTTAGGGTTTGTTAATTTGGGTTTGTTATTATTGCTTATACTTAGGGTTTGTTAATCATGATGCCATCTCTGTTTAATTAATTCTTATAATTATAAAAATGAGTGACATACAATAT
Organism: Chrysopogon serrulatus; assembly: GCA_015844335.1. NCBI lineage: Eukaryota > Viridiplantae > Streptophyta > Magnoliopsida > Poales > Poaceae > Chrysopogon > Chrysopogon serrulatus. The sequence goes on from JADLZL010002885.1 coordinate 14,959, forward strand.
TTTCTTAACTAATTACAGATAAATATGGAGAGGTCATTATGGATGTATAACTTATCAAGATTAGACCCATCATATGTAGTGGAGGTCCAAAAATTTATTGATGCCGTGAAGATACATGCTCAGAGAACAAAGGCGAAGCACATATGTTGTCCATGCGCAGATTCAAAAAAATATTGTGGTATTTGACAATGTGGAAGCAATCCATTCTCATCAGGTTTGTAGAGGATTTATGGAGGACTACTTGATTTGGACAAAACATGGTGAGGGTAGTTCTACACCTTATATGCGGACAACTGATAACACCGCAAGTAACATCAATGTGGAGGGTCCAAAGTGCCATATCTCAATGAATGTGATGCTATGCCGATTTCAATGAAACCCATCATACTATGCCGATGTCAATCAAACTCATAATGCTATGTCCGATGTCAATGAAACTCAGCATGCTAACATTGATGTCATTGAAGATGCAGATTTCTTAGAGGCAATAATGAACCGTTGTGCGGATCCATCAATATTCTTCATGAGGCGAATGGAAGCCTTGAAGAAGGCAGCAGAGGACCCTTTGTACGACGAGTCGAAAGGTTGTTCCAAAGAGTGGTCGACACTACGGGCTGTTCTTCAGTTTTTGACGATTAAGGCTAGATATGGTTGGTCCGATGCTAGCTTCAATGATTTATTGCGTGTACTTGGAGACCTTCTTCCTAAGGAGAACAAAGTGCCTGCTAACACGTACTATGCAAAGAAGCTAGTCAGTCCACTTACGATGGGTGTTGAGAAGATCCACGCATGTAGAAATCATTGTATTCTATATTGGGGTGATCAGTACAAAGACTTAGACAAATTGTCCAAACTGTGGTGCTAGTAGGTACAAGACGAATAAAGATTATCGAGAGAGGAAGAGAATGCAGCCTCTATTTCTTCAGGGAGGAAGCGAAAGAAGATCCAAACAAAGACTCAACAAGACAAACGTTCAAAGCCCACTAGCAATATCCAAGTGGACTATTATGCGTTGAGAAGAATTTCTGCATTGGTGATATAGTATCTCCCCGTGGTTGATCGTTTGAGGTGTTTATTTGCAAACCCTGATGATGCAGAACTTATGACCTGGCATGCTTCTGATGAAAGGAAAGATGATGGAAAGTTACGATATCCAGCCGATGCAAAGCAATGGCAAGAATTCGATAAGAAATATCCAGACTTTACCGAGGATCCACGAAATGTAAGGTTTGCTCGAGTATCGATGGAATGAATCCATTTGCCGAGAGGAGCAAAGACGCACAAAGACATGGCCAAGTGATCATGACAATATACAACCTTCCTTTATGGTTGTGTCAAAAAAAAATCTTTTGCTAACCATTTTTATTTCTAGACCTACACAACCTGGAGTTGATATGGATATATTTCTAGAGCCCTTAATGCAAGAGATGCAAATACTATGGGAAGTGGGTGTGAAAATGATCGATGCGTTCCGTAAAGAGACATTCACACTGAGAGCAATTATTATTGTCACAATTAATGATTATCCTGCTCTCTTCTCATTATCAGGCCAGTTCAAGGGAAAGGTTGGTTGTGTAGAGTGCATAGATGGAATACGGCACGTGTCTCTTCCTCCATCTAACAAGATAGTGTATATGAGGCATAGGTGGTGGCTACCGGCAGGCCATAAGTACCACTTATAAAAGATGAATAAGTACTTTGACAATATGGATGAATCAAAATCTACTGCTCCATCAGGTTATAGTAAAGGGCACAGAGTGTATAAGATAGTTGAGAATGTCAAGTTTGTGTTTGGAAAAAAGACCAAAGATGGGAAACCAAGAAAGGTTGTGAAGGCAAATGAGGGGGACACATTCAAGAAGAAGTGTATTTTCTTTAAGTACTTATCGTACTGGAAAGACTTAGACGTACGACATGCGATCGATGGTATGCATGTTCGTAAGAATGTGTTTGACAAACAGAAGTTGGAACTTTGCTAGACATAAAGAGCAAGACAAAGGAAGGTCTCAATTCACGTTTGGACATGCAACATTTAAAGATCAGAAAAGAACTTCACCGTGTACTCCTAGAGAATGGGAAGTACCATCTACCGGCAGCAAGTTATAACCTGAACAGAGAGGAGAAACATGCAATGTGTGTGTGGTTGAAGAATTTAAAAGTTCCATCTGTTTTCGCTCTAACATAAGGAGTCTTGTTTCGATGAAAGACCTTACACTCACCAACTACAACTCACATGATTGTCATGTAATGCTGACCACTTTTCTTCCTATTGCCATCGGGGCTATAAATCCAAAGTGTTCTTAAAGATGGCAATCACACGGTTGTGCTACTTCTTCAATAAGATATCCGAGAAGGTAATTATCCGTGATGAGTTAGAGTCCCTATAGAAATTTGCTGCAGAGACATTGAGCCGCTTAGAGATGTGCTTTCCCCCATCGTTCTTTGATATCATGGTACACCTTATTATTCATTTGGTGCCTCAAATTGAGGCATTGGGTCCCATGTATTTCCATGAAATATGGACGTATGAGCGTTTCATGTCAATATTGAATGGCTATATGTCAAATCGTGCTCATCCAGAGGGTTCCATGATAGAGGCATACACTATAGAAGAGGCCATTGAGTCTGGAGGACCATTATGTAATAATCTCCTAAAAGACCAGGTATCAATTGGTTTGCCTCCGTTGCGACATGAGAGAAGGCTTGGTGGACGAGGGAGGATGGGACGGAAATCATTCATCCCGCCAGATTACAACATAGTCCTAGAGGTACATTACAAAGATACTACAACAACTCATAATAATGGACCCATTCACCAAGCAAAGACATGAAAGAGCTTCATGAGGAGAATCCAGGATGCACAAATGACTGGGTACACAAGGAACACAAGCGTCGGTTCACCGCATGGCTAAAGAATTTGGACATGACAGATGAATCAGAAACCATCAAGATTTTAGCATCTGGACCATCAAGCCAGGTCATATCATGGCGAGCTAAGACATTAGTGGCTTCACATTTTCCACCAGTTTTAGGGACACCAAGGGCATGGCACAGGAATAGTGGCGTTCGATGTGAGGCTGTAGATGATACAACCGGTGAAGAAACTACATACTTTGGATTCATTGATGACATATGGGAGGTTGGTCCCGCAGATTCCTCGTGTTCCGATGTCGATGGGTTCAAGATAAACATGTCACTTTGTGGATAACTATGGCCAAAGAGTTCTTGATCTAAGTAAAGTAGGTTACAAAGATGATCCGTGGATCCTTGCTAACCGTCTTTGCATGTGTGTTCTATGTGGAACAAATTCTATCTACGAATGAAAAGAAAAGTACCCAAAAGCCAAAGCACATAGCAATCCTCGGAAAGCAACAAATTGTAGGAGTTGATGGTGTAATGGATTTAGAGGATGTTAACCAGTTCAGCGAGATGTCTCTTTTACAAACTTTGAAGAAAAGATCAAAAATGTGGAGAAAAGTATCCCGCAAAACCTCTTGCCCCCCTGGTGCGCCATGATGGACAAGAAAGGATCAGTAGCATGCTAGATTGTTTATCATGTAACTCATGTATCACTTATCATTTGTACCTAATGCTACTCTTTCTTATTAAGCAAGATGTTTACATTTCCCCTTGTTGTATACCTTTGGACTATGATATATTATTTTCTAACTTAATTAATTCATAAACCCTAGGTACATAAAATAATATCTAACCCTAATTAACAAACCTTTAATTAATAGCTTAATGAATTCACTAACACTAGGTACATGAAATATTAAATAACCCTAAGTACATGAAATATTAACTAACCCTAATTAACTAACCCTAATTAACAACTTAATAAATTCACAAACCCTAGGTACATAAAATAATATCTAACCCTAATTAACAAACCTTTAATTAATAGCTTAATTAATTCACTAACACTAGGTACATGAAATATTAAATAACCCTAAGTACATGAAATATTAACTAACCCTAATTAACTAACCCTAATTAACAACTTAATAAATTCACAAACCCTAGGTACACAAAATAATATCTAACCCTAAATAACAAACCTTTAATTAATAGATTAATTAATTCACTAACACTAGGTACATGAAATATTAACTAACCCTAAGTACATGAAATATTAACTAACCCTAATTAACTAACCCTAATTAACAACTTAATTAATTCACAAACCCTAGGTACATAAAATAATATCTAACCCTAATTAACAAACCTTTAATTAATAGCTTAATTAATTCACTAACACTAGGTACATGAAATATTAAATAACCCTAAGTACATGAAATATTAACTAACCCTAATTAACTAACCCTAATTAGCTAACCTTTAATTAACTAACCCTAATTAACTAACCCTAATTAACTAATTAACTAACCCTAATTAATAAACCAAAAATTACTAACTAAAGTTAATTAGTTACTAATATTTATAGTTAGGGTTAGTTAATTAGTTAATTACTATCTAAAAATATTAGTAACTAATTAACATACCTGCCTATATACATACATTGAATTAAATTGTAAATTATGAAAATCATAACACAGGCGGGCCGTATTGACCGCCGCCTGTACAAATATATTTGTACAGGCGGCTGTCCTAGAGGGCCGCCTGTACAAATATATTTGTACAGGCGGCGGTCAATACCGCCCGCCTGTGTTATGATTTTCACAGGCGGTGGTCAATGTGACCCGCCTGTATAAAGGCCCCCGCATATAAAAGGCAATCGCGCGGGACGCGAAAAATTTTTCTAAGTCCCGTGGCGCGATTTGAAAAGTGACGCCGACAGGTCGCTAAAATTCACCGCCCGCGCCGCCACCCTCGCCGCACCGCCGCCGCCGCCTCCGCCGGCCCGCCCGGCACTACCGCTGCGCCGCCACCGCTGCGCCAAGCAAAAGCGCCGCCATTTTAAAGCGCCGCCCCGCCGCCACCGAAAGCGCCGCCCTCGCCGGCCGGCGTGCGGAGCCGCCGGGGCCGCCTTCTCCCCGCCGGGCCGCCCGACCACCGCCACCTCTCACCGCCAGCGCAGCCGCCGCCTTCACCTTCACCGCCGTGAGCGCCGCCTTTTATTCCCTGGCGCTGCCGGGCCGCCGCTGGTAGCAGGTGGGCCTTCTTTGGGCCCTATTGGGCTGGCAGGCGGGCCGGCCTACGGGCTTTTTTTTTTTCCTTTTTTTGAGTTTTCTATTTAATGTTTATTAATTAGGGTTTATAAATTAGTAATTAGTTTGTTAATTATTTTTTGTTAGGGTTTGCAAATAAGTGTTAGCTAATTAGGGTTTGTTACTAATTAGGGTTTTTAATTAATAATTAGTTTGTTAATTAGAGTTTTCTATTTAATGTTTATTAATTATGGTTTGTAAATTAGTAATTAGTTTGTTAATTATTTTTTTGTTAGGGTTTGCGAATAAGTGTTAGCTAATTAGGGTTTGTTACTAATTAGTGTTTTTAATTAATAATTAGTTTGTTAATTAGAGTTTTCTATTTAATGTTTATTAATTAGGGTTTGTAAATTAGTAATTAGTTTGTTAATTATTTTTGTTAGGGTTTGCGAATAAGTGTTAGCTAATTAGGGTTTGTTACTAATTAGGGGTTTTTAATTAATAATTAGTTTGTTAATTAGAGTTTTCTATTTAATGTTTATTAATTAGGGTTTGTAAATTAGTAATTAGTTTGTTAATTATTTTGTGTTAGGGTTTTGCGAATAAGTGTTAGCTAATTAGGGTTTGCTACTAATTAGGGTTTTTTAATTAATAATTAGTTTGTTAATTAGAGTTTTTTATTTAGGGTTTATTAATAATAGTTAGTAATGTTTTTGTTAGGGTTTATTAATAATAGTTAGTAATATTTTTGTTAGGGTTTATTAATAATAGTTACTAATGTTTTTGTTAGGTTTATTAATAATAGTTAGTAATGTTTTTGTTAGGGTTTATTAATAATAGTTACTAATGTTTTTGTTAGGGTTTATTGATAATAGTTAGTAATTTTTTCTTAGGGTTTATTGATAATAGTTAGTAATTTTTTTTTGTTAGGGTTTGTAAATAGTAGTTAGTAATTTTTTTGTTAGGATTTGTTAATGATAGATTTACTATTTAGGCTATGTAATTAGAGTATATACTTATATTCCATGTTTATACTTGTATTTCATGCAGATGAGTACTCCATCAAATCCTGAGCAGGCCGATGCCCAGATAGGTACACCGGGATCTGAGTCCTCTGGATCCGAACCTTATAGGAGCCCGAGCGTATCACCACGTGAATCTCCTAGAGCTAAGAAGGCCCGTCTTGAGTTGGAACGTGACCCTAATTACGAGCCTGAAGATGAGCCAAATGATGATGAGGTATATATGGAAGTAGAGTGTCTATATGAGATAATATTTCATGTGTATTTCATGTACCTAACAATTGAATTGACAGGAGGTGTTCTCTCAAATTGTTGCGGAAATGGCGGCAGAAGAACAAGATGTTCATAAGGACACGGCGCCTCAAACGACCGGGACATCCTCCGAGCGAAGAAGTACAAAGAAAAAGAGTGATCGGGCACGAGGAGATAGAGGAAGGAATAAATTTCCAGAAGAAGTTTATAGGATTACTGAGGTTAGCCCGAGCGGAGAGCCCTTAGCACCTCTAGAGGCGCTACCCAAATTTAGGGCCGCCATTGGATGGTTAGTAAAGGAAGAATTTGATATTTCCTGGAGTGATTGGAGTATGGTGCCTGAAGGAAAGAGGAAGAATTGTTGGACTCGATTGTGCACTAAGTTCATTTTCCCGGAAGGAACAGAAGGTTTGGTCAAGGGTCATGTCATGAAGCAGTTAGCAATATCATTTCGGGGCTATAGGCACGATATGAATAAAAAGTGGCTGCAGAAGGGGCGGGACCCGACGAAGCGGTACCCTATCACAAATGAACAAGGCACGTTTTAGTAAAATAAAAAACTCCGATGACTCCAAGGCTAAGAGCCAAGCCGCCTCGGAACTTGCGAAGAAGAACATTTACCACCACCACCTCGGCACTGGTGGTTACAAGACCAAGATTCCTAAATGGAGGGCAGAAGACGAAGCAAAGAGGAGAGAGGGCCAGTTGGCATTGACCGATATAGTGCCTGAACGAAGTGCGAATTGGCTTCGCGCTCGGAAGGCAAACACTGAGAGCGATGAGATCTCTGTCCCCGATGAGATCAAAGCAGCTTGCCGATAAGGTTTTGGAAGCAACAAACCTGAAAAAAGACAGTGCCTTTAAGTCACGAGAGGGAGAGGGACAGCCTTTCCCATGCTCTAGGTAACAAAATTATATTTTCCATTTTGTTCGAGTAAAATAGAAATCAACACTGACATGAAATATCATGTTGTAGATAACCCCGAGCATCCAGGCCGTGTACGGGGCGTCTCATCCAGAACCACCTGGAAAGAAGGGTTTGGCGAAGAGTGAAAAGGCATGTATAAGAAAAGAGAACGACATAAGGAGCAAATGAAGGACTTTTTTGAGCAGCAGGCCGCCAAAAGGTTTAGGGATTTAATGGAAGATTTCGTTAAAAACCCTGATCCTAAAGTGATGAAGCGGTTGGCGGGAGCAGTGTCTGCTCAACAGATGTCATCATAAGCTCCTTCATATGTGCAGCTTGTCCTAGCTCAACCCTTGGGTACGTAGCTAGGAGATGGCCACACAATCTATGCCCTTTCCAAGCAGTATAGCGTCAACATCAAATCAGGACCATTATCCAGTTAACGATATTGATAAACCTTGGCCTTGCTCATTGCTAATTGGATATGGCCTTAGAAATCAGCATACAAAGCAAGTGGCCACAGGCAATGCTATCCCTGGACGTAGTTTTCATGGTGTCCAGATGCAAGATGCATACTGCAGGGTGGAAGTGTTGACGGTCGAGAGAGGATATGAAGACGACTTCATCGACATCCCGACCTCTGAGGGTATAGAGAAGCTTGGACAAGCAATCAATAACTTCATACAATGGCCGAGACGGTACGTAAGGTTGATTGATCCACCAACGGCACCCTCTCCACCAGTGCATCAACCATCCCAAGAGGCCGAAACAATTCAACAGCCAGCATCGCCAGTGCATGCTCCAGCATCACCAGTGCATGCTCCGGCATCCCCGTACATTTATGAGCCACCGCCACACTCCCCAGTACATGATCTGACATTCTCGCTGGATGAGCTCGAGGGGCCAGCCAAGGACATGTCTGAGCAGCAGACTCCGCCAGCTAAGAAGGACACAGCACCGGAAAAGGAGGTAGAGCAAACTCCTCCGCAACCACCAAAGCAGAATGAAGATGAGCAAACTCCCCCACCACCACCAAAGCATAAGGAAGCAGAGCAAACTCCCCCACAAGCACCGGCCTCCAAGAAGGTGAGGAAATTTCCAATTCCAAAATTGGTTTCTCCCTATGAGCCAAAAAAGGGGAAAGCAACAGGCACAGCTCTATTTCTAAAAGGACTTGGAAAGCAGCAGACGGCACGAGTCATTGAGCTCGAACCGTCAAAGAATAAGGAAGCCGCCGGCCAAGCAACTGAAGCTGTGCCACCAACAAAGGAAGCCCCAAGTGGCGATGTACATGTCGAACCGCCATCAAGTACACCATTGACCCTTAAGGATATAAGAAAGCCAACGATTGATGATTATGTCAATATCCCCAGTAACTATGTGCCCGGAAGGCCTATGTTGCAATGGACGATGCTTGAAAAGGGTCCATGGACGATTAAAAGGTTTCATGACTGGTACATGAGAGCAGTGAATGCTGGCCTGCATGCAGTTAGTGTTGACATACCAGCAGACGTGTTTGCTACTGGCAAGGACAAAAGCAGGGCATTTGTTACCTTTGAGGACATGCACCTGCTGTTGAACCATAGGCGGCTTGACGTCCAACTCATTACAATCTGGTGCCTGTAAGTATCACTCATGCACACACATTGTTATTATTAAATTTGGAATGTGATGAACTCTCTAATATGCGGATGTTGTATGTAGTTTGCAAGACCACGAGCAGAGATCATTAACTGTAGGATCGATGGTCGGTTACCTGAGTCCAATCAGGTTACAAGAAAATATGCACAAATTTGTACTTACAAATGAAGATAGAGCCAAGATAGAGAAGGACAAAACACCAGAACAAGTTGCAGTAGCGGTAAAGGAATTGCAACGAAAATACGAGGACAAATATGCCCTCTATCTCGGTAGAGCAATGCTGAGATATAAGTACAGAGATTTCATATTGGCACCCTACAATTTTGGGTAAGCGTGACCTCGTATACGTACTTCAAATTATCGTGTTAACCCTAAGTACATGTGTCGCTCACTCGTTTATTCATGCAGTGATCATTGGATTGTTTTTTATATTTATCCATTCCAAGGGAAGGTGCTTGTCCTAGACTCCTTACATTATCCTCCCGAGTCGTATCAAACATTCCTGGTTCATTTAGAAAGGTGAGCCAACATGCAACCACATCGATCCGTACTTATATGAATTAGAGTTTCTAAATAACTTTAGTGTTTTATATTCGATATCTACAGGGCATGGAGGTTTTATAAGAAGCAAAAAGGACCGGTCGACGCTGCCCGCAAAGATCCTAGTGTGCCATTGATGATACAACACCATTATCCGGTAAGTTGTCTGAACACATATCATCATATAAATAATACACAAGGCATGACAATTTTAGAATAATATTTTGCTCATTAATTATATAGTGCCACAAGCAACCACCTGGATCGGTCTACTGTAGATACTATGTGTGTGAGTTTATAAGGCAGCGGGGACGATACGTCAGGGACAAAAATATGGTAAATAATATCTATGCATGAAGTTTTCTCATTAAAGTTGCAAATGTTAATATTGGACATGTGTCAATGATGCTTTTAAACTTTGTTTTCAGCCGAGAAAGAAAGGAAAGGACGTGCCCTTCACTCCAACGACTATGGAAAATATAGTAGCAGACTTGTGCAGTTTTATTATGAGAGAAATAATTCCAAGTGACGGAGCATATTTTGATGAAGCCGGCGATTTGGCAAGTGAAAGATTTAGAGCGCTGACAGACCTAGCAGGTCTAAACTTGAAACGAAATGATATGTAAACACTAAATGGTTGTGTGGATAACATGAAATGACGTATATTATATGTAATTTTATGCTTGATGTTTGATTTCAGGTGTACATATCTATAATATTTATATGTGTTGTTTGTATGATGCAATTTTATGGTTCATGTTTACATATCTTAAAATATATATATATATATATATATATATATATATATGTGACAAATATATAGCACAGTGTGGAGGCAAATATTAAAATTTGAAATAAAAAAAATAATTACACAGGCGGGCAAGACAGTGAGCCGCCTGTGAAAAACTGGTTTTCACAGGCGGCTCATATAGTAAACCGCCTGTGTAGGCGGCTGACAAAGTGGGCCTGTGAAAACCAGTTTTTTTCACAGGCGGCTTACAGCCCGCCGCCTATCTTGTGGGCCGATTAGTACCGACCCCTGGTACAGGCGGTGGGCTTGGCCGCCTGTACAAATGCCTCTAGCACCGCCTGTAGAAAGGTTTTCTGTGGCAGTGACGTGAGCCGCCTGTATATTCAAGAAATTCTAGAATGTTCTAGAACACGCGCCGAGCTGTATCGGGCTGCGCCAACTTGGTCTGTGTCACGCCGGCCACCTCGCGCAGGCTCAGCTCGAGCCCAACTCTGTAGAAATACGTGACATAATCTGGTGTGTATGTCGAGCTCTACAGCCAGCTCCAACCATATGCAGGTGCACACACATATCATGCATGGCTAGCTGATAGCGGCTTGCTAGCTTCTTTCTCCACGAAGACGCTTGCTACCTGCCTGCCTAGTGCATCGAGGCCGCACAGGCCCATGCACACGTATGCATGGCACATGCAACTTCATTACTAGCTTGCTAGCTCTCTCTAGCACAAGTACGTGACAAGCACATACTTTTTTCTATAATTTATTTATACACAATAATTAACACCCATAAATACAGGCATATATGTGTACATACGGTGGATTTTAATTTGCCAAAAATCCATCAAACAAATGCCTCCCACCAAGGTGAGTTTGGACGAGGCGTAGCAAGTCCAGACTCAGCTTGGTGAAGAAACCAATCAAGATACTACTCCGGAGCAACAACAAATTGCTACCAAGTATACTACTGAATCACTAGCGATGACACACAGGTCTCAGCCAGCAAGCCATTGTTCAGACTCTTAAGAATCACTGAAAATTTAGCACGCCACATGACAAGGCGTGACATTTTACCCCGGAATCAGCGCACATACAAGAGACGTCGCTACTAGCTACACACTAAGTGCTAGCTTTTCTTTACTTCGTTGGTGTCGTGATCAAGCTGCCTAAGTTAGGAAGCAGCATTTGCGAGCACTTCATATTGCTTCTCAACAGTATGGGTATACACATTGTGAGACTCATCAAGCAGAGTCTCATTGAACCCAATTGTTTATAATTAATTCTTTTACATACAAAGATAGCACAACCATTACACTAATTTGCCTCCAGCTTAAGCGTGACTTTTTCACCACGGCTTGGCAAGTCCTGCTCCGCAGGCGGTGTGCTGCAGTGTCGTTGGCATCAGCCGATCGGCTAACATAGGCGCGTTCATATGGCGATGACTGAGTCACCAGCCTAGCACCGCCTGCGTCGCCGTCTTTGAGAAGTCTCCCTGCCCCCGGCTGGTAGGTTGCTGTAGTGGCAACTCCCTTGATAAGGGCAACTCTATCGCGGTTGCTCCTTCAGCTCTTGACATGGACGAAGCCGGAGAGGGAGGGAATGCAAGAAAGAGAAAAAAGAAAAAAAAAATGACAAGGGAGAAGAAAATGCACCTTGGTTGGCAACTACTCCCGCGGGAACTCCGTCGATGTCGTGCTTAAACTCCCAAGGATGGGGTAGAGACTTCTTGTTGAGGCCGAGTAGTAGCATTAGCCAACGAGAAGTCGTGGAACCCCGCCGGGCCGTGTTGCGGCATTTGCCGGCAGGAAGGATGGTCTATGTCGGGCCGTATTGCGGCATTGTCCAACAAGTAGACGTGAAGTTGTTGGGGCCGTGTTGCGGCATTGGCCAACAAGCATATTAGGGCTTCATTGGGGCCGTGTTGCGGCATTAGCCAATGATGTGTCCATCAGGTCCATATGGCAGCGCTAGCCAAACGGACGCCCTCTTATCATCTTCGTCTTGCGGTGTGAACCCCGTGTAACTCGACGAAGAAGTTTTATCAACCCGATGAACTTGACGGATTGAAGGGTTTCACAATATTGGCGCTATCCACACTGGCGCACCAACACTGCTCCCAAAGGTGTGGTTTATCAACTCAACGACCACTTTACAATTGTGGTGCAAGCCTGTCGGGTTGAAGGGTTTCACAACATTGGCACTACCGCACTGGTGCACCAACACTGCTCCCGAAGTAGCGAAGCGATGGACCTACAACACCACTTAGAAAAAAGCTAGCTTGTCTGGGAATGATCGACATAGCTAGGGTAACATGATGATATAGAATGACTGATATAAGAAAATTGGTGTTTGTTTTTTTTTAGAAAAAATGTTGGCTCTCCCGTTGGCGTTAGCTATATGAGTAGCTCGAGATAGGACAGCCAGGGGGCATGACCATTAGGCGCCGTTGCATCACCATAGCAACATGGCTACCACAACTTGCCCCGTTGTGTGTTTAAATGTGTAGACTTCTGCTTCGACGTCTCCACTAGGGTGTAGGGAATTCTTGCTCGAGACTCCCTTGCATTGAGTTGAACCACAGCCTACTCGCACTCTCTAACATGGAGGCGTAGGTATGGCTGAGTTGGTGTTGAGTTTTGGGTAACGACTGGTGTTGACTTTGCCATTACTTTTGCCGAGGACGGTGAATGGCTACCTCCGCCTCCTGCTTGATGTTGAGCTTGATGTGAGCTTGATTGAGCTCATTTGGCAGGTGCTCGGTCCCTTCTTTGGAGACCCTTTTTCTTTCCTGCTTTTTATCATTATTATTTTTTTTGCTTTTTTTTTCTTGGAGCTTGCTTCAGCATCCGAGGAAATTGGAGGGTAGCCATCCACCTTGTGTAGCTAGGTGAATCCTCGTTGGCATTGTATCTTTTGGTCCCTTGTTATCACCTTCCATGGTGGCAAGCGGCTGCACACTTAATGCAACTTGTGTTGCACTAGGTAGCCCTTTTCTTGCTCTTCTCCTATAGGCTTCCATGGAGTGTGTCGCTTCACGTCAAGGAGCGCGAGTAGCATGGTCGCCTCGCTGCTTAGGAGTGGCTCGAGCCATCTTCCCACTACTCCAGTAGAGACAAGCTTCAGCGTCTGTCGTGTGTACGTGCAGCGGTGACTTGTCATGAGCTCCATCCGCCGGGTTATTGCCTCCGGACCTCCTGGAAAGGCCCTAAGGCAGTCGAATCCTTCACTGCAGCTGTAGCCTAGTAGGGAGAGCCTTGGGTGTTTTTGTTTTCTCTCCATGGAGAGACAACCAAGTAGTGCAATAGGAGATGCACACCGGCCATCTCAAGGAGAGGTAGAAAAGTTTTTTTTATGCAAAATATTTTTTTAAAAACCTTCCGTTGATCGGCGGCATTGGTCGGACTCCTTGTTGGTCGACCAGCTGGTAGGCACCTCCGTCGTAGGCTTGCTCGATGATGTATGGTCCTTCCCACTTGGGCTCGAACTTTCCCTTCGTCTTGTGTGTGACGACGATGGGATGCCGAAGCACGAGCACCAACTCGCCTTTCCTGAACACGCGCCGCTTGACGAGCTTGTCGTAGGCCCTCGCCATATTATGGCGATATAGCTCCAGCTCTTGTACGGCGTTGAGGCGCCCTTCCTCCAAGGCATCAAGCTCCTGGAATCGGAGGTGGACCTGTTCATCTTGGGTGAGTCCATCACGAATAGCCACCCGTAGTGAGGGTAGCTGAACTTCTAATGGCAAGACAGCCTCACACCCGTACACAAGAGAGTATGGAGTGGCTTGGGTCGGGGTACGAACCGTGACGCGGTACGCCTATAGTGCTTCAAAGAGACGGTCATGCCAGTCCCTCCTATGTCGATGCACCGTCTTCTTTAGTATCTTGCCAAGGGTCTTGTTGAACGCCTCTATCATCCCGTTCGCCTGGGGATAATAGCCAGTGGAGTAGTTCCACTTGATCTTGTACTTCTCCATGAATCTATGCATCTTGTCTGACCTGAATGCCTTGGCATTGTCAGACGTGATGCGGTGTGGGATCCCGAAGTGGTAGATGATGTGTCGCTCCAAGAAGTTGATAGCATCGGTGTTCTTTACCTCACGCAGTGGCACTGCCTCCGCCCACTTGGAGAAGTAGTCCGTTGCAGCAAGGATGAAACGATGACCCGCCGAAGATGGAGGGTCAATGGGGCCGATGACGTCCATGCCCCAAGCGTCGAATGGCCACGCGGGGACTGTCGGGTGGAGAGGAACCGGTGGCAGGTGCTTGAAGTTGCCGTGTACCTGGCAACCATGGCATGTCTTTGCCATTCTTAGGCAATCCGCCATGATGTTTGGCCAGTAGTACCCAGCCAGACGAATGCTATGATACATCTTTGGCCCACTTTGGTGTCCACCACAGACTCCGTGGTGCACTTCCTTCAAAACTTCATCAGCTTCATGTCGGCTGACGCACTGAAGGAGCACCTCTTGTCCGTAGGCACGCCTATAGAGCACGCTTCCCTTGTAGACATAGGAGGGAAGCCGTCGTTGTAGTTGGCGCCTCTTCACCGCATCGTCAGGGAGGCTACCATGTCTGAAGTAGTCGAGGAAGGGTTTACGCCAGTCGTCGTCTTCAATGGCGTTGACGGTGACGGCGTTGACCTCATACTCCTTAGGGATGAGTTCCAGCACAGCAGGTAATAGCCACCTCTCCTCGACTGTAACCTGCGCAGGCTTGCCCTCAGGTAGGGCAAGCGCTGCTGCAAGCTTTGCCAGAGCATCAGCTGAAGCGTTCCTGCTACGCGGAAGATGGAGAACTTCAACATGATTAAATTTATTCATGAGTGTCTGGGCTGCTTCCCAATATGGTACGAGCTCCGGTTTACGGACTTCATAGACCCCATTGACCTGTCGAACAATGAGCTGAGAGTCCCCATAAACTCTTAGTGAACATACCTCCATGGAGAGCGCTAGGAGAAGGCCAAAAATGAGCGCCTCATACTCCGCTTCATTGTTGGAGCACTCCTCCTTGAGAAGGGAGAATGAGTGGTACATCACTCCTCCTTGTGGGGTTTTGAACGCCAACCCCGCTCCCGCTCGCCGTCTTGGAGCACCGTTGAGATCGACATCCGCTCTCGAGGCGCCGTCGAAGTAGAGCTCCCATGGGGCTTCGACCTCGGTTGCGAAGACTTCCTCATCGGGGAGCTCAGTGATGAGTGGGGAATCATCGGGTATTGGATGTACCGCCAAGAACTCCGCCAGAGCTTGACCTTTGACGGCCTTTTGTGGCACGAAAGTGATATCAAATTCCATCATAAGCAGAACCCACTTTGCAAGCCGCCCGGTGAGCACGGGTTGACTTAGCAGGTACTTAATTGGATCCGCCCTGGCCACTAGCTGGACTTCATGTGCCAGCATGTAGTGTCGTAGCTTCTTCAAGGCAAAGATCAGTGCCAAGCACAACTTCTCGATAGGAGAGTAATTGTGCTCAGCACCCACCATGGTGCGGCTTAGGTAATAGCACGCCACCTCCTTGCCTTCGTCGTTGTGTTGTGCAAGTAGAGCGCCTAGTGAGGAAGGCTGCGCCGCAATGTAGAGAATGAGAGGGCGCCCTTTTATAGGAGCAGCCAGGACTGGAGGATTAAGGAGGTACCTTTTGATGCTATCGAAGCCGTTTTGGCACTCCTCGTCCCACACGAATGGTGCCCCTTTCTTCATGAGGTTGGCGAAGGGTTGTATGCGCCCGGACAGATTGGAGATGAAGCGTCGGATATAGGCGAGGTGCCCTTGTAGAGACTTCAACTCTGTCAGCTCCTGAGGGGGTGGCATCTTGAGGATGGCTTTGATCTTCTTTGGCTCAATCTCGATGCCACGATGTCGCACAACAAAGCCCAAGAAGACGCCTGATTGAACAGCAAATGCACACTTGAGGGGATTCATTTTGAGCTGGTGTTGACGTAACAGCTCAAAAACCACCCTCAAGTCATCTTAATGGCTCCTCCGATCCCTTGTCTTCACTACCATGTCGTCGACGTAGCACTCGACTGAGCGATGTATCAGATCACCCAGGACGTACGTCATGGCACGTTGGTAGGTAGCGCCAGCGTTCTTCAGTCCGAAGGGCATCACCGTGTAGTAGAAGTTGCCCTTGGGGGTCCTGAAGGCGGTGTCGAACGCGTCGATGGGGTCCATCTTGATTTGGTTATAACCAGACGAACCATCCATGAAGGACAGGGCGCCATACCCCGTGGTGGAATCAACAACCATCTCTGTGATGGGTAGAGGAAAGTCATCTTTGGGGCAAGCTCGGTTCAAGTCACGAAAGTCAACGCAGACTCGAACCTTCCCATTCTTCTTCTCCACCGGGACGATGTTGGCGAGCCAGCGAGGGTATTGTATCTCCTTGATGAACCCTGCCGTAATCATGTTGTCGACCTCTTCTATGACCTAATCTTGGAACTCAGGTCGTAGATGTCGTGGTGCTTGCTTTACGGGACGAAATTGTGGGTCAATTGCCAACTTGTGGGTGGCAACACGAGGGTCTAGCCCCGGCATCTCCTTGTAGCTCCATGCGAAGCAATCCCTGTACTCCATCAGGAAGCTTCGGTAGTCTTCACGCTCCTCCTCAGTGAGGGTGGCGCTAACAAAAGTAGGTCGCGGATCATCCTCCGTTCCTAGATTGATTTGCACAAGCTCGTCGATGGTAGGTTGGCCTCCGTCTTCGAGCTGTTGGGGTGCTGGTGTGACATCTAGTTCTTCACCTTCTTCGACTGCTTCGGCCTCCATGGGGTGTTGACGGCGTCAAGAATGGTACGAGCAACCGGCTCCATCTCCTGTGGTGGTCGATGTGGTGAGGCAGTGGACCACGTTGGTGTTGACTAGATCTTCTCCTTCATCGGAGGTGTCGATGTAGCGGTAGCCGAGCCCAAACTTGGGTTGCACCTTGTCCTTCCTCTTAACAAAGGCCTCCGCTTGCCCCCACCATTCTTCACATATGGCTGGTGGCGGTGGCACCCTGTTATTTGGGCGAAGGGTAATCCCGGCCTTCTCCAGCAGGCGAGCCATCCTCGGCTCAGCCTTCATGGTCGTCAGTGCTTCGTCTGCATCATGACCACGGTTAGAAGATTCAAGCACAAAATCACAGTGTTGTACTTGGGGCACCTTATAGAAGACAGTGCGAGATGCATTGGAGGAGTGACCTGGAATTGCCCATACCTCCAACTCAGTGGTTGTCGATACGTATAATGATGGAGGCTGCATACATTCAGCACTCTTGGCCACTCCTTCTATCTCAGCAATCCTCTTTTTTACGGCTCCCTCCGGGGTTGGCACCGCCTGGCTGCTAAGCGCCTGAGGTGTAGTGGTTGAGGGCGCATCTATTCTTCTTGCGATCGACGTACTTGTGGATCCTCCAATGGTCAAGGCGCCAGGCTTTGAATACTCCTTAGTTGACGACATCCCCTTGGATGAGGAGAATAACGTCAATAAGGGCTTTCTTGTAGACCCTAGTGTGATGGGCATCGATGTAGGCGCTCCTGTCTTTGATGACGATGGTGTGGTTGTGGATGTCGAAGGGGAGCCGCTCGCCTCCTGCTCGGTCCTCCGAAATCTTGGAGTCCTTAGCTTGGAGGAAGAGCATGGCATGATGAGAGCCTTCACTTCGGGTGTTGATGTAGTGCCGGGCTTTAGCACGATGTCCGCTGCAGGCGCCACTCGACCCAGCTAGTGCTTGTACTCCTCCACGGGGAAGTAGTACTTGGCGTCCGCGTGGTATGCCTCCTGGGGAGTGTACGGGAACATGTTGCCCATGATACGCTGTTGCGTCTTCGTTCCATCGAGGAACTTCAAGCATTGATGCAGTGTAGATGGCACCACTCGGTACTTGTGAATCCATGGCCTTCCTAGGAGTGCGGAGTATGATGTGTTGGCGTCGATGACATAGAACCGCACCTTGAAGCTGAAGGTAGACATCTGGATCTTGACGGTGATGGCTCCTAAAGTCGCCTTTCCAGTGTTGTCGACGCCGCAAATGATGACATCCGTAGGCTCCAAGTCCTCCATCGTGAAGCCAGCCCGCGTCAAGCTCCGCAGGGGCAAGATGTTCACAGCAGACCCGGGGTCAATGAGGATTCGACGAAGGTACGCGACTCCTATGTTCCCCTCGATGTAGAGCGGACGGTTATGGTCTCCGTCCTCTATCACCTCATCTTGTTCATCGAAGGTGATCTCATTGACGAACAAGGGGTTGTTGACGAGGTGGTGCTTAGCCATGACCACCTCGTAGAGCTCGGGTTCCAGTAGCGCCTTCACAAGGGCCTCCCGGAGATCAGGCACAAGCATGAGAGCATCATAGACACTCAGCAGTGCAGGAATTCGCTTCAGGTGAGAGATGACATTGTAGTCAGTGTCTTCTATTCAACTCTTCTTCTTTGAGGCCTCCGGCGCTCCTGTTGGTGAAGCACCTTCATTTGAGGGCTTGTTCGCTCCTGATGCCTTGACTTGGGGCGGCTCTTGTAGCGCCCTCCCACTTCGCAGGTTCATATTGACCTCCACAGGGGCATCTCCTTGCTCGACACCATCATGGAGCATTTTTTGCTCCCTAGACGTGAGCAACTCATCAGGGTTTGAGTTTGAGTCGCTACCACTAGTGGAAGTGGTGTTGCATGTTACCACGTTCGCGGTAGAGGTGGAGCTTGAATCATCTTGTGCCTCCTTGGCCTCCTCAGGTGGACCTTGCCTCCAGTCCTTGGGCATGTATTCGTGCAGTGTAGGTAGCACGCGGCCCGAGCGAGGGAAGGGCGCGTCTCCTTCTGACTTGGGGACGAACCGAGGTTGTTGGCGCCGCCGACTTGGGTCTAGCTGCCTTGGAGTCGATGTAGCATATGGAGACGCACTCGTACGAGGATGCCGAGGAGGTCGTTTGCTTGATCGCAAGCGATGTTGGACTTTAGTCCATGCTCCTCCCTGAGCGACCCGAGGCGTCTCTGTTGGTGTGACTTGGGGCTCTTTAAGCGTCATGCGGGCAAGCTGCTCTTCCACCTGTGCTAGAGGCACCCATGATCCTTCGTCTTCTTCTCCTCCTTGCCTGGACAAGGGGCGCATCTCCACGGTCACCATGTTCACGGCATGGTAGTCGGGGTTGATGGCATCAGGATCCAGGTTGACTCTTTTTTCGGTGATAGCCCTTTGAAGCCACTCCTTGAAGGCGATGCAGTCTTCGATCGTGTGGCCTACATACCTATGGAACGGACAGTACAATGGATTGTTAGCCATGTTTACCTGATCCGGTCGTTGTGGTTCGGGGAGGTTGAGCGCCTTATGTTCCATTAGCTGCTCAAACAAATGCTTCACTAGCTCCCGCTTGAAGATATATTGCTTCTTAAGGAGTTCTTGTAGGCGCATCTTTCCACCTCCATGTGCATTCCTAGTGCCTAGAGTAGGCATTTGGTATGTTTGGGGGTTGTTGGAGAAGACCCTTGCCGTGTTTGCCTCCGCTTGAGCCTTCACCTTGCCTCCAGCGTTGCTAGGCTTCGCCGTCGAGTTGAAGCGCTTGGCGGGGTCGAAGACGCTCGCATTCTTGTAGAGCTCCATAATTTGGGGTGACTTCTCGAACTCAATCTTGGTGGCAGCCACCGCGGAGCTCAAATCGCTGAACGTCTTAGGCTCTCGTCGTGATACTTCTAGCGACCAGTGCTGTAGCATTCCATGAATGCACATCCCGATCGCGTCTTCAAGGTGCATATCCCTCGCCAGCCGCACGTAGCTATCTCGAAACCGAATGATGTAGTCGTCAATAGGCTCGTCACGCCGCTGCTTGACTTGGGACAGCTCGACAATGGAGATGTCCCTCTTCATAGCGACGAAGTGCTTCCTGAAGACGTTCTTCATAGCAGTCCAGCTACTAATGGACCCCACCGGCAGTCGGCGTACCAATGGAACGCCGCACCGGTTAGTGAACCAGAGAATTGGCGTAGAAGTAGCGACGAGTTGTTAGCTGTATCGCCGCATGCCGCCTCAAAGTAGGCTAGGTGCTCCCTTGCATCGCCAGTTCCATCGAATTGATGAAACTTCGGTGGGCGCCACCCTCTAGGGAAGGGCACCAGATCATGCCATGCTTCATAGGGCTTCTCCAAGTCACCCTCGATCACGTTCGGCGCTTGGTCGTTCGTCATTTGCTTTAGCTTCTTGGTCACCAGGTCATCGACTATGTCGTGGTAGTCCTTTAGCACCGATGGTTGTGGGCCTACAGCTGCCGAAGCAGAGATGTTGTGCAGCGGAGTAGGGCGTGCACTTGCTATGCCTTCCAGCTCTTCGAGTTGGGGGTCCTCAGGTGCTTGAGGTGTACCACCGGCTGGCATGTTTTGCATCAGAGCCGTCATCATTTCAACCAAGGTGTCAAACTTGGTTGACAACTCCCTAAGCGCCGTTCCCTGTGCTTGTACTTCCTCCTCCAAGCCTCTTCTTTGGCCAGCACTGTTCTCCCCCACCATATGTGCCGGCGCGGTGTTGAGGTCGCCGATGTACTCTCCATCTGAAGGAATGGATCGAGCGAGGTTGCCGAAGCAGGGTAGAGTGTTGTGTACTGTAACACCTCAGTGTTAAGCTTTGCATTAGACCATGGTTAATTAATCATAAGCATCATCATCATAACATGATCATCATGACATAAGCATCAAGTCAAAACCCTAGCTTGCATGTCATCATTTCATGTGCTTGTTTTTAATTCCCTAATTGCTTAGTTGATTGCTTAATTAGTCAATTATTTGTATTGCAAATGCTTGATCAAGTTTGGATCCATGTGCCCAGCATTTTAAAATGATTTAACAAAATTATTGCAAAAAGATTTGGTGCATTTTGGAGCAAAAGAAAAATAATTAGAAAAATCCCTTTTAATGCCCTAAATTCAAAATGAATTTGTATTTCAAAATTTATTTGGAATTTTGACCTGAGCCTTAAATGAAAGTTATTCAGTTTGAAATTCTCTACAACTTTTGTTTTGGGCACAATTCTTGAAAACGAATTTAAATTTGCCAAAAGGGTGCCTTTTGATTCAGTTTTCAATTTCAAAAAAAAAAAAAAAAAAAGGCCACCATAACCGGCCGGGCCGTTTCGCCCAAAGACGGCCCAGTGGCCCCTCCCGCTCATGCC
This sequence comes from Chrysopogon serrulatus, assembly GCA_015844335.1. Lineage (NCBI taxonomy): Eukaryota > Viridiplantae > Streptophyta > Magnoliopsida > Poales > Poaceae > Chrysopogon > Chrysopogon serrulatus. The sequence continues at coordinate 36,307 of JADLZL010002885.1, forward strand.
CTCGCGCGCGCGCGGCGCGCCGAGCCGGCCGAGCGTGGCCGACCGGATGCCCGCAGCCAGGCGACGCCACGCTTCGCCGGCGCCCGGCACGCCCAAAGCGGGCGGCGACGAGCGCCCGGGCGAAGTGGGACCCCGCAGCCGGCCTTCACCCGAAATGGGAAACGCACCCGCTCCACACTCGCTCACTCTACGCCTCGCCCTTCGCTTCGCTCTCTCTCGCTCTGTCTGTCAGCAGCAGCAGCAACCGACCGCCGCTTTGCGGACGCCGTCGCCGGCGTGTCCCGCCACCGTTAAGCCACCACCGCCCGCGCCTCGGCGTAATCGAACCGCCTCACTCTACTCCACTTCCTTGCGCCGCTGGGGCCGCCGACGAGACGCCGTGGTAAGGGGCCAATTTTGGGCCGCCTCCTTTCCTGCCGTGACGGCCGAGCTCGCCGGAGTAGAAGCTTCATGGCGACCGCCGGCCCTCTTCCTTTTCTCCCTCAACGCCGTCGGCCTTTTCTGTGCCCGTAAAGGTCGCTCATAGTGTAGGTCGAATCGGTTGAGCCGCTTAGGGCTCGGAGTTCGCCGGAACGACCGGAGCCGCGCCCGTGCTCGTCGCCGCCGTGACATGCAGCGCTCGCCGCCGTTCATGTTCAAATCCGAGACCTTTTCGGCGTAGTTGTGTTGCTAGGGTTTCGTTGTGGCTCACCGGAGCTTGCTCTTGCCTCGCCGTGCCTTGTCGCGGGCCGGAGGCGGTGAGGGCGCCGCCATCTGGCGCCGCTGTCCGCCGCCTCGCCTAGCCGCCGCTGCTAGAGCTCGTCACCGTTGAAACTAACACCCTCACGGGTGCGCCTTGACGCGAGGAACACGTCGGTGCCCCCGGCGCGCCGCCGGGAGACCTCGCCGCCGGCGAGCAACGCCGGCCGGAGCACCGCCCGCCTCGGCGCCGACTGGTGGACCCGTGGACCGGCGGGTCCTGGCCGCCAGTGAGACGTGGTCCACTGGACCAGGTCCACGTAGGGTTAGGGTTTCGGTTTAAAAGATAAAATGGTTTTAAATTTGTTTAAATGAGTTTGAATTTGTTGCTGGTGCAAATGGAATCCAAATCTGGTGAAACTTGTTTTGTTAGGCTTCTACTGAGTAGATCTATCCAGTAAAAATATGTAATGCAATTTTTGAGATATTTTCCTGTATAGATTTATTTAAATGCTTAAATGGCTAAAATCTGAGTAAATGCATAATAAATTGTATATTGCTCTGAAAAATGTGATTCTTGTTTTGTTAGAATTGTTGTGTAATGTAGTTTCTAGGAAAAATATATGTCATGCAGCTACTGTACAAAAATATTGAAATATGATTTAATTTCATTTCTGGGCTGATTCTTAAATGATTTTTAGTAAATTAATTATAAGGAATTATGCCCTGGTAATTTTTGGTGACTGCTCTTGTGCTAAGAAGTTCTAGAGAAAAATATTAAATCTGTTGTTTGATACTTTTCACAGTACAAAGCTATTACATGTGCAATTCTGTCCTGCTGTTTAATCTTTTTTGTGTAGGCTGTTGTACTTGATGAATTATGGTGAAAATTTTATCATGGTCTTGCTATAGCATGATGTAGCTCCTGTAATTTTTATAGATTTTTCTGAATTGTTTTAGACAGAGGTCACAGTTCAAGCCTAATTATTCACATGAAATGATAAGTATTGGAATTAAATGATTTAAGAAGTTCTATATTACTTCTTGTGCCCTTTTAATCAGGTTATGCTTGCTGGTCCTGTTATGCAGCACCATAACTGAAATGTGATGGTTGGCTATGAATAGTAGTACTTCTCTTTATTCATGTGATGTGTGTATGTGTGTGTGTGCCTACACACCACTCTTCTTTAGGCACTTCTCTAAGTGTTTAGAGAAGAGGTATGCACATACTCGATAAATGAGTTAAGTTGTTAGTAGAGAGGAGATATGCACCTACTCTGTCAAATGATCTGTTAATCATCTTCATTCATGAGCATCATACGTGTATGCATTCACTGTACTTATATATGTGCATCGCATCATACAGGTTCGCAGGAGGACCTCCAGTTTTCGGAGATCGAGCCGGATCACCAGGAGGAGCCCCAGCAGGAGGTTCCACAAGAAGGAGAGGAGGTCGAAGCGAGAGGATCTACCGGAGTGTCCCAATCATTGGGGCTAGTGACTTCGTTCGAGGCAAGCCCCGGAGCATTTCCTTACCTATGCTTTCTAACAGTCTAATTATGCTTTATGATTGTTGCATTAAGTATAGGAGTTGTGTGAAACCGTTGATGCATTATATCCTTGCTTTACTATTGATTATCCCACCTTGATATACCCTGCTAGTCTAGGGCGAGTATTATGCTTAGCTTGCTTAGACGGTAGAAGTCGGGTGATTTCCTGTCATCCGCGAGCCTAGGTGGTTACTTATGATTGATGGAAAGCTTATGTTGATATCATCTGGTTGATGGTTATGGTCGAGATAATTGGAGACCGGACGGAGTCTTGTGGGGTTGTTGGACCACAGTGAATCCGTCTGTGTCGATTAAGGACCGTACCGTTGATGTACCCCAAGTCATGTTGAACGCATGCCTCATACTTAGCTGGCTGGATAAGCACTTCCGACCGCGAAGCCTAACACTATCCGGACCGGTTCTCGATCCGTTCGCACCGTATTGGAGATGGATGGGGGACTACGAGGGGCGCGAAGAGTAAGTCCGAGGTCCAGCATGGTCGGCTAAAGGCGTCGGGCGGTCCACGGGTACGGTGGTTCCATGCGAGTCCGCGTACTTGTTGTTCCTGGATACGTGCCACGATGATCTGTAGCTCACTTCGCGGCGTGAGTGTGGTTTGTATGAGGAATACCCCCGAGCTCGTAGTAATCGATTCGAATCGCCATCGTTCCCGGACAAAGTGAACACTTGACTTGAGCTGCACCATCGTAGTAATGATTATGGAATGTGATTAATGATGATGATGGGTTAAGCTGATGATTATTCATATGGCTACTACTTGCTTGCTTAATCATGACTAATATACTATAATGGTGCATAGTACAGGTGCTCACCTAGCATAAATAGGAATGATTAAGCTGAGCAATCACTTTTAATGTTACTACCGCTTTTCCGCAAAAAGAGTCAAGCTATCCCCTGATAAAGCCTGTCATACTCCTTGGAGTCTTTTGTTTTGAGTCAGTCAGGTAAGTCTAGCTGAGTACCTTCTCGTACTCAGGGTTTTTCCCGCTTGTTGTTTGTGCAGATGGCCATACCTACCACGGGTATTGCAAAACCTGCTATTATCCAGTGGATTAAAGTACCAAGGGCATGGTCGTTCTTACTATTCTTCCCACTTGCTTTTGTGGATTGGCTATCGAGTGGGCAATCGTATTAAACCTAAGTTGTGTGTGTGGGTTGAGCTTTTAAAACTATCTTGTTTTCGCTACTTGGATTTGAAGAACTTGGTTTGTAATAACTTTATTTCCGCACTCTGATGTTGTTGAACTATTTGTGAAATGTTGTAACATGCGAATGGTGACGCTAAACCTATACGATCTTGGTTGATGATGTTTGGTTTGAAATCCTTCGAGATTTCCGGACTACCGGGTTTATAACGGCTTAAGTGTGACAATTGCTTGCTTAGCGAGTGATTTTTCACTTATGCTTTTATAAATTGGTCGGTTCTGTTACATGTACCTCTAAGGATGAAGATGAGTCGGAGTCGGTGGTGTAAGGACCTGAATGGTCCTTGTCTTCATCATCGTCCCGCGACATCCTTTGCTCCGCGATGGATTTGAGCCGTGTACTAGCTCCAGCTCGACCGGCGATGTATTGCAACTCTTCGGAGTCTTGTGGAAGTCGTGATGCGATGTCGGTGTAGCACCTCGGAGATACATCCGATGCTATTGCCTTGTCACCGTCGGACAACGCATTTCTCCCGTCCATGATGGGGAGGCAAGGAGCTGAAGCCTTCGCCTTCCTTTGGGTTGCATGTGTGCTCGTGAATCTTGGCTTTGGGTTCACCAGGATCTCTTCATCGGAGGGGTAGGTGAAGTCATGGGTCACCGGTGGAGGGACCCATGTTTCTTCGGACTCGCCTTCCAAATGCGCCGTCAATGCAACGCACATGGCAACGTCCTTCTTTGATGCCCCCGCTGCTTGTGGGACTCCCTCGTCCATCGCGTCCGTCCCATCGGCTTGTACTTGAGGAGAAGCTCCACCATCCTATGTGGGCAGTGCTTTCTCGACCCCTTCCATTGGTGCGGTGAAGTTGAGGATGACTCGCTTAAGCTCCCCCGAAGAGGCTATACTTAGGGTAGATTCATGTGACTTCTCCCTCTTTAGGATGGTCCGGGGGCGCTCTTGTGTAGAAGCGGCCTCCTTCCCTATAACCTCGCCTCCTCGCGTCTTGCGGGGCTTTGGAGTTAAACGCTTGAGGAGGTAGTTGTACCTCTCATCGCCTTCCAAGCTGGGGGAGATGCGGAACACGATCCTCCCGTTTTCTTGGCGGACATCCCCGTCAGCACGAACACGTACTTGAGTGTTCTTGAGCACTAATTCTTCGAGCTCGCGGTACAGCGCATGGCGATTTCTCCGTCGCCTCTCGCGTTTGCGTTGGTTCTCAGTGAGTGCATGCTGAGCTTGGGGAGGTGCCGGTGCGACTTCTTGAGGGATCGTGATTGGAGCCTTCTCACGCCGCCTTATTGGCGTCGGGTTAGGTGATCCCGGGGGAAGCCTTCCAACTGGTGGAGCGTCGTTGATATGACGTCGCTCGGCTTCACGAGGGGGCGCGGTGTAGTCATTGCGCCTCGCCCACATGTTCCGTCTTGGAGACGGAGCCATGTATCCTCGGTGTGGAGGTGGCGGAGACCTATGACGAGGCCCCAAGGTATGGCGCTCATGTTGGGGTCGGTAGCTTGGTGCACGTCTCTCCGCCCCGCTCCTGAATCGAGCTGAGGAAGATTCCGGCACATCTTGAAGCCTTCTCCCTAATTGGGCCACTTGATCTCGTAGTTGACGGAGCTCCTCATGCATATCTACATTACGAGCAGCTTCCCCAGCTTGCAAAGGAGCAAACCTATTGGAGCTAGCGGAGGGTGCACCGTTAGTTGCCGAAGTGTGGAGACAGGATACCCATCCAGTTGGTTGGATTGGGACCCTATTGTCGATGGCGGTGGTTGGCCCGGAGAAGTGAGGCAGCTTGCTTGAGCGGCGCCTCTTCCAGTACTCCTGTATGATGGTGCGCCTCACGAGCTCCTTGATCTTTGCAGGTTCATATGCCCACTCGTCAGGGAACAGGTTGTACGGCGGCTCCACTGTGTTGGGGTAGGTGAACACCTTGTCACTAAGGTCTCTCACGTCGAGAGACCAGTCCTCCTTTGGAACAGCACTTCGCGCAATGCGAGCACTAACTTGTTGGTGGAGTTCGTGCACCTTGCGGTACTTCCTCCTGTAGTTGCGCAGTGGGTGTGGGCTTGACGCACGACGAGCATGCATCATTTGTCGTCGCAAGTTGCTAGAGACAGCCTCCAGAGCCTCCAGTAGCTCCACCTCCGTGTGTTCCACAGCTGGAACAGGTGCGTCTTGAGTGGGGGTCGATGTAGAGGGGTGCATGGTCGTACAGCTTGCACGCTTGTTGTTCGCCTTGGCGCGTAGCTGTTGTGCGACGCCGATGTCTCCCTTGACCTCCGCGTTGACAGATCTCTTTAGGAGGGATCGTGCCTCCAGCATGAGACCACGACGCTCCTTCTTGGCCTTAGCAAAGGCTCTCTTTTGCGCCTTCTTAGACTCGACCGTTTGGAACAAGGCCGGGTCCTGCGTCTGGTGGAAGTAGGTCTTGCCACCATGTTCGAAGACCGCTACCGGAGGGTGCGTGCCGAAGGGGATCAAGAGCGGTGTCTCGATGTTGGTGACGTCGTCAGCTCCTCCAGCTCCCTCGTGGACTGCCATGGGACGTGCCTTCTCGAACTTCATGGGGAAGGCAGGCTTGGCGTCAGCGACCTCTAGTCATTCTCCCGCTTGTCCAGAGATCGGCACCATGAATTGCCCGAACATGATCAGGCGTGGCTCCTGGGTGGTTGCAGCGTCAGATGGTCCTCCTGCAAGAAGGAGACCACCCATCAGGACAGCTCCACTTTAAGGGCCATCATGCAACATGCAGTGCTTGTTGGAGGAGAGGCGAAGACAAATCCGATGACCACATTGCAGCAGAGATGGGAGGAGAACCATGTCCCACTGGGCGTGCCAATTTGTTTGGACACCCGGAGCACCGCCGGTGCGCGGTGTCTAGCGTGGGAAAAAAATAAGCGCGGGCGTGCCAGTGTACTAAAGTACACAAAATAAAGAACAGGAACGAGTACTTTATTAATCATGAAAATTAACAAATACAAGTTCCACAGATGCGCGCTCCATAGCCTGCTGCGGCGATCTAACTTTCGAGCGGCGTGGTCTTCAATGGTTCCCGGAGCCTCGAAAAGCTTCCGATTAATTACCCCCGTGAACCGACTCACGGAGTACCTCCGATTCTGCCTGCCGTGGTCATCGTCTTCAATCTTCCCTTCACATCTCCATGCATAGTGTTGGTGTAGAGATGGAGTGGCGTCGGCATGATCATGGCCTCATCGGAATCCATGAGCCGGTTCAACATGGTCGTAAGTTGAGCCATGCCCGCCCGCGTCGTTCGCCTCGTCGGTATCGAATGGCACATGGTGTCTTGCAGTCGCACTTGCATGGTTGGTGTAGATCGGATCGATTTGGACTTCCTCGGCAACATCATCGTGGTACGCCGTGGAACTTGCACTACAAGAGATCAGGCCTTCTGTGACCATTATATGCTTCTGTGACCACCACAAATAGTCATAGAAGGCTGGTCATAAAAGACCTTCTGTGACCATTTTTTGTGACTATTTTTGATTTGTGACCATTTTTGTGACAATTATTCGGTCACAGATCCAAAATAGTCACAAAAATGGGACAAAAATGGTCACAGAATGTCTTTTATGACTAGCCTTCTGTGACCAGCGAAAACCAGTAAAATGGTCACAGAAGGCCCTAATGTTAGTAAAAAAAATAACTAATTACACAGTTTAGTTGTAAATCACGAGACGAATCTTTTGTGCCTAGTTGGACCACGATTGGACAATATTTACCACAAAAAAACGAAGTGCTACAGGAAATTCTAATCTCTCCAACTTTTTCCAACTCTCTCTCCATCACATCAATTTCTATCCATATATATGGAGCATGAAATATAAATAAAAAAATAACTAATTGCATAGTTGGGTTGTAAATCACGAGACGAATCTTTTGAGCCTAGTTGGGCTATAATTGGACAATATTTACCAAATAAAAACGAAGTGCTATAGGAAATTTGCAACTTTTTCCAACCCCTAACCGAACAAGGCGATAGATAGAAACTACCATCAATGCTCCATTGGGACTGCCCTATAAATATGCAGTCAGGTTGGTCAACAGTTATCCATTTTGCATGTTCCTGGTGCACACACAATTTATTTGCCATGTTCTCTTGGACCACGTGATATGATGATTAATGTAACCAGCGAACAATAATATTCCTGGTTGTGAGTGATGTGTAGTATAAACAAGGCATCAGACGATTCATAGGCAGAGCATATAGGTACTCTGCCAATGCAACAGACATACGGGCAGCATGGCCCTGGAGCCCTGCACCGTAGCAATCACTACTTCACTACTCTAAACCGGGCCCAAAAGCAGTATTTTTTTAGAAAAAATGTCTATGTTATTATGTTAATTTATCAGGAATTGCAGACCTACCAAACTATGGAGATCCAGTAAACTTGCAATGATCTAAATTTATTCTGACATTTCCAGCGACATGAAACTGAATTTCTGAACAACAGGAAATCTAATTGCATTTGCTTGTGTAAGAAACAATGTGCAAGCGCAGGCACGGCCATGCAAAAACATTGAGCATGAAACAAAGTATATTTCACTAACAAACACTATGTAGCTGCCTGTCATCTAAAAAAAATCAAACATTTTGCCATCCTAAAAAAACCTATAACCTGACATGATTTGATTACGTAAACTTCGCTAACTCAAACGCATACTGCAAATATTTGATTTTCGACAAACAGTAGGGAAAGTGCAGTAACTGGTAACCAAATAAAGGAAGCTGTGAGCATATATAGCAGTGGGCTGAGCAGATAATGGCTACCACACGAACAAGCAAGAAGATGAATGGAAATTAGCGGGAAAACTACCACGTCATGAGATTGAAATTCACAAGTTCCCTCCTTCTGGCTGTGTCCTTTTTAAAGGAAGATTTCAAGCTTGACAAATGTTTAATTTATTTTATTTGTTTGGACACCCGGAGCACCGCCGGTGCGCGGCGTCTAGCGTGGGAAAAAAATAAGCGCAGGCGTGCCAGTGTACTAAAGTACACAAAATAAAGAACAGGAACGAGTACTTTATTAATCATGAAAATTAACAAATACAAGTTCCACAGATGCGCGCTCCATAGCCTGCTGCGGCGATCTAACTCGAGCGACGTGGTCTTCAATGGTTCCCTGGAGCCTCGAAAAGCTTCCAGTTAATTACCCCCGTGAACCAGCTCACGGAGTACCTCCGATTCTGCTGCTGTGGTCATCGTCTTCAATCTTCCCTTCACATCTCCATGCATAGTGTTGGTGTAGAGATGGAGTGGCGTCGGCATGATCATGGCCTCGTCGGAATCCATGAGCCGGTTCAACATGGCTGTAAGCTGAGCCATGCCCGCCCGTGTCGTTCGCCTCGTCGGTATCGAATGGCACATGGTGTCTTGCAGTCGCACTTGCATGGTTGGTGTAGATCGGATCGATTTGGACTTCCTCGGCAACATCATCGTGGTACGCCGTGGAACTTGATTAGCGTGGAGTGTCGTAGTTGCAGTTGATGAAGACTCGATCGCTGTGTCGAGGTTGATCAGCGTTGTAGATAAAGAGCACGGCGCCTAGCTCTCGGCCGCCATCTTGATCAAGACTTGTACGTGTACACATCTGGCTTGCAGCAGACGGACGAGCGTGCATGCATGGCCAGCACATACACTTGCTTGCTCCTTGACTTGAAAATAGATACACGGATGGATCGACATGCACCCTGGGCTTGCTTGCATCTAGATTCGCTTGTAATAGATGCACACGTATATGGCATAGTATATATGCACACACACACGCACATCTCCTTCTTGTCATAGTAGATGGATGTGTACACGGCATAGTGATGCATGCACATGTACGTACCCGTCGGCCTGCACCGCGCACTCATAATCACGGTGCAGCGCGGCCCTCAAGCGCGCATCCAGCGACTGCGCCGCCGTTCGGTTCCCGGTCTTCATGAACATGCACGGCGCCATCATGCATAGATAGATGCACTGTGCAAGACTAGACAAATTAAGCAATAATCATATTAGATAAATTAGCTTCTCACCTTTGGATGACATGGTGACGAACGCCATTGCTTCTTGCTCGTGACTTGAACTTGTGCTCTTGGTTGCTAGCTTCTAGATCAGAACGTGAGTACAGCTAGCTTCTCTCCTTCTCGCCGAGTCGACTTGCAACGCAACAGCCTGACGGCGCGGCAGCCAGATTGTGATTAGCCTCTCCTGAGTACCGGGGGCTAGTTTATATAGGCAGCTGTTAGGGTAGGGTTGGGCTCCTGGCCGCACGGCTGTACGCCGCCAGGAATTTGTTGCGAGCGCGAGATACGCGGACCCTTGTGCACCGGTGCTTTTCTTCAGATGCAAGCTGAGAGGCACGTACAGGTATCCAATGAATATACGGTGATCCTTATCTCCAGCGAGAGCAATCCCAACTCGTCAACCGGCCAAGATATTTCCTCGCCGCCTACGCGATGGCCGTTTCATCCAAAGACCAGACACAAGACTCTTCATATGCAGTCCATGACGTGTGGACCCAGCAAGATAGAATCCTCTCATATACGTACTCTGAAATACGTACGTATCCGGTTCAATTGGCTTGCGTCTAATAGATGTATACCGTCCGGCGACCGACACGTGGACGTGAGCCGCCTGTATATTCAAGAAATTCTAGAATGTTCTAGAACACGCGCCGAGCTGTATCGGGCTGCGCCAACTTGGTCTGTGTCACGCCGGCCACCTCGCGCAGGCTCAGCTCGAGCCCAACTCTGTAGAAATACGTGACATAATCTGGTGTGTATGTCGAGCTCTACAGCCAGCTCCAACCATATGCAGGTGCACACACATATCATGCATGGCTAGCTGATAGCGGCTTGCTAGCTTCTTTCTCCACGAAGACGCTTGCTACCTGCCTGCCTAGTGCATCGAGGCCGCACAGGCCCATGCACACGTATGCATGGCACATGCAACTTCATTACTAGCTTGCTAGCTCTCTCTAGCACAAGTACGTGACAAGCACATACTTTTTTCTATAATTTATTTATACACAATAATTAACACCCATAAATACAGGCATATATGTGTACATACGGTGGATTTTAATTTGCCAAAAATCCATCAAACATTATTATCCAGAAAATGCATCATGCACTTTGTAGAACTTGATAGTCAAGGATTGTTAACCTACTGTGGTCACAAAATCAACCCATTGTCAAAAGTACTTCATGGAAATTACCATGCAAACTTCCATCGAGGAGCATTTTCAAATCTTAGAACCCTGCTATTCGAAATTTTCGTAAGAACCCTCCTAGTCTGGAAAAGCTGATGATGAGGTATGTCAAAAAGCTTTAACAGAGGGGTTCAACATCTGTGTTAATCCATGATATTTTCAAGAAAACATATTAAATAATCCAGCAAACCTATCGATGAGAGGCCTGCTAAGCCCATCGACATGTCGCCACCTTGCCTCGTCTTAATGCACTGCACCGCCGTTGTCCCATGGCACCACGAACCTTGATGGATCCACCTTCCCTCGTCTTAATGCACCATTGTACCCCCACCTAGATCTGCCACCTCAGGCCATTCTTGTAACCAGCAGTTGAATGGTTGTGACAAACTCTATGTGAATAATTGATAGGGTCAAAGTGAAGCGCTTTATGATCATATTTTTAAATGCAAGTCCTCATCGAAGCACAGATCTTAACGATGCAGATGGTGTAACAGCGAACGCGAGTTCAGAATTCTGAAGGATTCTCTGTGATCCTAAATGATGCAGTTGTCGACGCGTGGCATCAAAAGGCTTCAAATTCAGCCTTCACGGTCCTCATCTCCACTAAGCTAGATGGATCGGTAAGGCGCCAGAATCTCGGCTCTTATATAGGTTGTTGCCAACATAGATAGATCTGGATGAACAAGATATGGTAGCTCACGCCTGCCCAGTTCAGTGACTGTAGTGTATCGAAGACAAAGGATAACTACTCAATGCTGGTAAGTTGAAAACGCTAGTTGGAGTACATGGGGTTGAGACGTGATTTGGCCGACATAAATATGACTTGTGGCCCTCTCACCATGTCCACCCTAGTAAGTTGCAACTTGGGCTCTCGCTGACGGCTGTCGTGGCTTCCTCCAGTCTTGATCACACAGCTGTTTTCCAAGTCTGTGGTGATGCCAGCTTGAGGTACTGAAGCAGCTCAGGGGCTGGCGGGCACTTGCAAATACCATCAGGCCAGGCACGGATTCCTGTTTGCCTACTATTCCAATGTTACCATGTTCCACAACGTTGATCTACTTATTCCTCTAGTGTTTGCCTGTTTGGTCTGGAATGTCGGTAACGAAGCATTCTGCATGGTATATATGGAAATAATAGTGGAAACTTGTTAGGTGCAGATATATTTACAATGGATGGTGACAGGGTCTGTACAATGCAGAGGGATAGTCTTGTATAACATTATTAGCCATTGAATATAGTACTATATGATCCCTTTTTAATCCACTAGGGCAGAAATGATTATTGCTCATGATAAAAAACAATATTCAAGCCAGTTCAAAAACATTTTTCCTGGTGTGTCTATTTTTTATGGTTATTGTGTAAACCAACAGGATAATTAACAGTTCTTAGAAACAACATAGGAAAATTAAAACGAACAAGATATTTCTGATTTAACCCATGAGAGCAGGTAACTGACATGATAAATAATTATTCTGTCAATTTGTTCATAACACAGATAAATTTTGTATTGTTCTTTCAGTTTACATATTTCCCTATCAGTTATGAAGACAGCAAGCTGAGAGAGAGAGAGAGAGAGAGTTTTGGGGCTCCTTTTTGAGTTGGAGTCATTTGTTGAAATTTCAACACCTGAATTTTTTAACGATGTAATATGTAAAATGTCAAGTGGCGCAGAATTGTAATTCTAAGTTTGCTCTTGCAATTTCTGAATGACCAGACTCTAACGGAGGACGAAACATGCAAATGGGTTTATGAGTCACTCAGTCAATAGTGAACCTTTTGGTCAGAATTTGTTTTTGTACAGATCCAACAGTATCATGGCAAAGCGGGACTCCGGAATTCTAAAGGAAAGGATCCGCAGGGTGATCGAGTGTCATGGACAGGGTTATGAATTTTGACCACCGTTAACAAAGACAGGACATGTGGGAAGCTACAAAGGACAGTGAGATGTGAGTGCTTGAGGGCAAATGTATCAACAAAAAACAGAACGAAGATATGAAAACAGAAGCAAACATGGAACCCAGGAATCATTTATCGTTCAAACATGTTGGTTTTCTCTGTATCTCTCATATATTCAGCCCATCCGTACATCACGGACAGGGGTCATCTCAGTTGGATATCATAGGATCTATCATTGGCGTTGGTTATCAGCCACGGCAGCAGTTTGTTGTGCCAGTGGACTTGCAACTGGTTCTGGCAGTACAGGGACAGCGGTGAACATCATATGGGACTGGTGGCGCTGGATGGAGGGAGACTCTTCCTTTTTGCCTCCTATTCTTATCATACTGCTATACAAGCATTTTGTGTGCTTCTAGCACCTTTTATTTGGAGTTCTAGCTACAAGGAAGAAGCATTGTAAAACAGCCACAATTTCATGTGTGTATGCCAGCTATCCGAGAATATAATTATAATGCTGTACTCTTTCTATATTATTATTCAATATATCCATTGCATTTTTGTTTTGCCAGTTTTGTCACACACTCATCCATCTCCCGGAGCTGCAAGAAATATAATTATTGCTGATAATAGAGTTGAACTCCTAACCATTTGAATCAATTCAATGCTTAAATCCACTTATTACTAGCTAATTAACTGGTAGTTCGTTTAAGATTATCAGAGCACTAAGTATATGCTAGATGTTAATTTTATCAACTCTTTTTAATAACACTAGTTAATTTGCAAACCAGGAAAGATGGTTTTTTTTTCTCCCTCATCAGATACGTGCATATCCATTTGACAAGCCATCCATGTACTTCCTAATTATAGCATATTCTTCAGTGAAATCATAGAAGTCTTACTGATAATAACACTATACTCTAAGAACAAAACACTTGACACTCAGCCCCGGCCACGCCCACAAAAATACCATTCATCTTCTGCTCAATATCTCAGTCATATTGAAATTTAGGGTATTTTGGTCGCTGCCCTAGTTGACATGTGACTAGCTTGAAACAAAGCCTTAGGGTGACTTCTTTGGTCTTTTGGGCACCACTATATGCCTGACACAACCAATCTCGGGATCACATATATCAAAACTCGATCTGGTCCCTGTGATGCCAGAAATGATTTTGGCACTCTAACGTATTCTGGATGACGTACAAAGCACATTCAAGCATATTAATCTCTTTTCAAGCACATGATGTACTAACCAAACAGCTAAACATTCTAGACACAATTACTTTTCAAACACTAGAAAAGACTGAAACTCGCTCAAGCCCCACTGAGCCTTGCTGACGATTCTATCTCGCTGAAGATTCTATTCTCCCCATTTCCACATTTCTCTGCCATCATCATCTTTGATCTAAGTGACAAGCCATAAGCATCTATTCTGATCCCATTTAATGGTGATACGATGGTCAGTTTACAAAAGTGGTAGTTATTGAATAAAAAGTTAAACCAGTGGTGAGGAATCGAACATAATTATTTCTAATGTTATGAATTTTGATGTTTTCTAGTGGTACAAAAGAAATTTTAAGTCTCAGCTGTGAATAAGAAGGTAATGTATCATATGGAAAAACCTCATGTGGTGTTTTATATTAGGCAAATGAGCTAAGTGTACCACAGCCTATCAGTCATATGCCTTGAGCTTGAAACATTAGTGTGGATCAAATACTGCTCATGGTATCTCTATGTGGCAAATTTGCCACATATATAAATCTATTGTTAGTTGCATTCTCTCACCTCCTATTTCCATGAGATACTCTATGCATCTTCCCAGTTGTAGCAGTGCCCTCTTGTATTGTTTTTCACCTATATTCTTTGATTGGTTTGCATGTACCTTGTTTGACCACAGTATAGGTGCGTTGTGAATGCATGTGACGTTAACATTCTCTTGATATATCTTCTGACAAAAATGCATTAACTCCCTGCAGCACATATGACATGTCATAAATCTTAGTCTCATAATATATTGATCTCTGTGGCAAAAATTGTGGCTTAAACTAAATACACACATAAAAGTACACGTGTGTCATTTTTTCACTGAGAATAGTTTAGACAAGAATTGTGGGCATGATAGAATCAAACATGTAGTGTAAGAGGCTTTCAAAGGAGTAGAACTTTGGTGCAACTAAAATTTCTATTCAGACTTTGGTGCAAACACGCAAACTCTCTGTTGGTGCCATCATACTGTCAGAGCATTCCTATTTTAGGCAATTGTCCTCTGGCGTTGGACATTACGTACCCAGCTTTGACTAAAGTTTTAATTTGCCAATAGTTGCATTGGTTAAGCCTCTACTCCCTTTTCAATGAGACAACATCAGAAGCACCATCCATGGGCTCTCACTTTTCACCTCACCTTATGTGCGTTTGGTAGTGTTGGGTGTGTGGTGACCTAGTGAAGCATGAATCCTATATTAGATAGATACAATGCCAATGATGTGGCAACTTTATCATAGATATATTCTGGTGATACGTAGCACTAAACCACAAATCTTAGTGGGTTGTATAATTAATAACAAAGTGAACCTAAAGGCACTGCCTCCTCACCTTCGTACTTATGGGAAGGGGAAAATGCTAAAATCATTTGATGAGTGACTCACCACATGGTATATGTGTATCCGGATGTACGGTTCAATGAGCACCTCGATTTGTGTCCACTAAATTAAAGTGTGTATATATATATATATATATATATATATATATATATATATATATATATATAATATATATATATATATATATACAACATGCATGTATTACATTACGAGAATCTCTCGACACATGGGATTGGGGTGGCTGGAATGATGTCTTCCCGCATTTCACCTCTGTTTTGGACTTTCAAGAAGCACAGATCATGCTGGCTCCACAGGTGCATCACCAGCAGCCAACAGTCCATCACTTGATAACTTTAGTGCCGCTCTGCATGATCATGGTATCCCACAGCATCGACAACAGCATGCATGGTTGGCATCACTCGTTACTCATGCTTGGCGAATGGCATGAGCAATGGCAAGATGATCTCTTCCTGCCATTTCCCCTCAGCTTGATGACATGCTGGGAACTGAGGCCAGAGCTCTCTGTAATGTTCTGCCATCGAGGCCTAACAAGAAGTGGATCCAATTGATGGAGGTGCTTAGCTGGATGCAGCATATGATGGATTCAACGTGGATTTGACCCTATGGATTCAAGAATCAAAATCTGAGGATGCTTAAGCTCTTAAGGTACCGTAATAGTGGTTCTGTCTATTTGTCGATTCCTTTTTGCCTCCTATCCCCATATTACCATCAAAGCTTTTCATAGCAATACTCCAGTAATACCATACGTATGTTCACCTTTACCGCTAGTCTTTGGTAAAGCAATGAGAGAAAGAGGCATTATATATGGAGTAAAGTCCGTTGTGCGCCCAAAACTTGCTGCTGACATAAAATAAACAGGGAAAACTGACCTCACACCTAGATTACACAAGGGGCCCACAATTTTATTGCTTTCTAGAGGTTGTTGGTCACCTCATCAACACCTTGATCAATAAACCGTACTTTTTGGTGGTTGCAATATTCACAGTCCAATAAATTCAAAGATTGAGTTCGCTTAAATAGGAGCGTATTGTTTGCGCATGCACTCATTGTTTAATGAAAGTATAAAAGGTGAGCCATATGCTCACACGGGCTTTGGTGATGTGCAAAGGTTCGGGCAGGTAGCTAGGCAATGACATATATATCAGTGGTGCAAGGCCACGAGGATTTTGCAGTGCAAATGAAGGACGAGAGACAAAGAGGAGAGAGGGATGCATGGATGGACGGGACAGAGAGCGAGGGACATGAAACGAAAAAAACTCTCTCTTTAATACTCCCACTAGCAAACATGCTCGTGCTTTACAAATAAACATATAATTATTTTGTTGTGTGGCTTGTGCTAATGCAATGATAATGAGCTATATGTATTTTGATGTATTTAATTAGGTTTGGTCCAATATTAATAAATCAAATAAATTCTGTCCATCATAAGTGAGGTAGGAAATTAAGAGGATATTGATTCAAGTTCAATATGTAGCTATGTGCACCAGTTGTTGTACTAAGAAAAACAGAAGGTGGGTCACTAGCATGCACAATGCAATGCACACGAGCTTGTGTGGTACAGACTATGACATGAGTAGTGCAGAACTAATGAAGGTTTTGCAGTCTTATAGAACCGGCGACGTGCATAGAGTGTACCAACAGCTAGAGGATGCTGATAGGAGGACGGGCTTAAGAAAACCCTTTCCATCTACCTACTGAATATAGTTATTACTATCTTTCTCCTCATGAGGATGCTGATAGGAGGACGGGCTTAAGAAAACCCTTTCCATCTACCTACTGAATATAGTTATTACTATCTTTCTCCTCATGCTAAGTTGATGTACCCGATGAGTATCATGCCTACGCCTTGCACATGGAAATCAATGTGCTCCAGCCTCAATATAGTACGATGGAATAGAAAGCACATAAAGGTGACTAGACAATTTAATATATCATACCAAAACTAGGTGTGTGACTGTAAATCAGCAGATATATATGCAGAAGAGAATAGAAAGCGTGGCCTATTTTCTCTCATGGAAAACTGATCAGTTGTTCCAAACTTTGAAATTTGGTGCATAGTAGTTTGTTCACTACAATACATTAAGGGATTTACGAGTTGGGTCAAAGTGACCCAGAAGTAGTTTTAGAGGCTGTATCTTCCAAAAGATATATCAGCTTGTATGGTTTTAATGGATCAACTTTCCCTTTTTGATCCATTTTGCACTATACTGTCTATACCACAGCCAAAAGTTAGCCACAAACAGGCTGCCTCATCAAGTATGTAAGTTCAGTAATTTGGTTTTGATTCATTAGTTTGGTTTTAAAAGGTGTGAGCCCGTGGTTTCCAAATCATTCCAATCAACTGGTTTGCAGGCAAGCAAAACCAAAGCAGGCCACCACTGCTTTGCCACGAACCCTCTCCTCTGCTTCTCCTAGCGCCGCCCTCTAGTACTACACCATCATCCAATCTGGATGCCTTGTCTCCAGCTCTGTGTGGATTCCAATCTTTCAGCTCTGTGTGGATTCCAATCTTTCACAATCCCCCTCTCTCCTAGATGGCCAATTTAAGCAAAAACAGTTAGCCAAAGTGCCAATTAGGCACAATAAAATGCCAGTGAATCAATTCTAATCTTTTTCAATACTAACAGTCCTGAGCCTTAAGATTCTAAAGACATGGTTGACAGATGGAATGTTTACTGAAGTTTGCTACTGATTATTTTTGTTTCTTGTCAGTCACTGTTCTAATGTGGTTTTTTTTGTTGGTTTTTTTGTCAGTCACATTGTCAGGATAGATTCAGATTTCAACATTGGTCAGGATCAGATCCATGAATGATCTTGCGAGAAGTGTCAGCTATTTTAAAGCAAAGAGTATCATCTCGTTCAATCTGAATGCTATTGCTCGACGAGAAGTGTCAGCTATTTTAAAAGAAGCAAAGAGTATCATCTTGTTCAATTTTGGAAACCGAAACAAACTATTGGCTTATCAGTGACATAAATTCACTTCCTAATGATACAGAGTGAATCTTAGTTACTGCTACCAGGTGTAAAATGCAGTAAACATTTCTATCAATGAACTCCTAGCATGTTCACACATCTCTGTATTTTCTGTATAAGCCTTGTAGTTCTTAGGTTGTGATTAGGTTAATTCCTAATCTCCAGCACAGTTCTCATGGTACCACGGATGCTATTTAGAATTTTGTGTTGATTAAAAATTTTGATGAGAAAGCTCTCTGAAAATGGCGAAGAAGGTGATCCACTGCTCATATTGTCATTTTTTTTTCCTTCTAGTAGGTGTGATAATCAACTCTCTCTTAGCAATAAGGGATTTTTATCCTGTTTCCTATGTTTTTTCTATGAGAATGAACTAGTTCATATGAAATTCTTCATGCGATTCAAAAGGGGCCCTAAATATTCAGATTGAACCAAAAAAAAAGTTGTTGATCTTGTATCATCCCACCTTTTTACTTTAGATAACCATTTTTCCATCTTGTACATCTGTTTCACTAGTACGCTTTCACCCAATTTACCACACAAAATACAGGGTTTTCCTCTTTGGTGCCCTATTTGAGATGTGCTAGCTAGGAGCAACCAGATCATACCCAATTCTGCTTTATTCATTGTCAATGTCACAAAATTAGTGTCTCAAGTTGTTTGACGGTTCCCTCTGGCCTCCTGTTCCACTAAGGCAATGTAAGCAAACTTTTCAACTCTAACCATTTCCTCTTGTTCTCATCTAATTGCTCTTTTTGCTACTGCTGGGTGCACCACGGTCAAGAGGAAGCACATTATAGAGCACCTGCCAATAATGATGAAATATTTGGTAGGTGTATATATTGAAAATCTTCATTACTCTATGGATCACATACCTATATCCTTGTTGCTTACTATCTCATTGATATATGTGGCATGGCAATGCAACCTAAACGCAAGACCTAAAAGTAACATGTTTCACTGGAAAATCTGTTGAATTGTAGGCATGATAATCATGCATGATGGAAAGCATGTATGGATATTACACTGACTGACATTGATTCACATATTAAGTGTTGATCTCTTGATCAAATTAGGAGAAGCATGTTACACATATTCTACTAACCTGATAGGCTCACTGAACTGAAACTAGCTAGAGATGGAATGAAATCAATGCCTCCGGTAAAGAGGGAGGGGGTGGGGGCTGAGTGAATCTCTCTTGATAGTCATCAAAGCAGTGCAGCGAAGAAATCACCTTTCTGAATGGCTTTGTGACAACTAGATGGTCTCTGCCTGCCATTTCCCTCATGATGATGACACACTAGGAACTAAGGCCAGAGTTTTCTGCAACGTGGATCCAGTTCATCTGTTACATCAACATTGGTTCATGTTGTTAGTCGATTCCTTTTTGCCTCCTATTCTCATGTCACCCTTGTCATCCCATCACTTATCAAAGTTTTGCTTACTTCTTCCTATAGTATTTGGTCTGGAATGAGGAGGCATTATATAGAATGTCCCCTAGGTCTCACTCCAGAATCTAGCGTGGCACATGCATGACACATGGACCCCATAATTTCTTTGTTTCTTAAAGATGGTTGGTCACCTCATCAACTCCTCGATCAATAAATTGCATTTTTTGGGTGGTTGCAATAAGCCCTATAAATTAGAAGATTGACAGCGTCTAACAAATAGGAGAGCATGTTGTGTGCGCATGAACCCATTGTGAGTTTAATAGAAGTACCAAATGCAATGCAACCTAAATGCAAGACATAAAAATAACATGTTTTACTAGAAAAAAGTTCTAGCAACGAATTGTAGGCATGATAAAATAATACATGATGGAAAGCATGTACGGATATTACACTAATTGACATTGATTCACATGCTAAGTGTTGATCCCCTGATTAAATGTCATAGGCATCATATTACACATTGTGCATAAGCAACACATCAGGAGACGCATGTTACACATTCTACTAACTTGACAGTCTCACTGAACTGAAACTAGAGATTGAAGGAAATAAAAGCCACGAATAAAGAGGGGGGGTGAATGTCTCTTGGCAGTCATCAAAGCAGTGCAGCGAAGAAGTCTAACTGACCAGTCTCAATGGCTTTGTAACCACTGTAGGAGAAGTAGACACTATTGTACACCCAGATGGCAGTCTTTGTATCTGATTGCTGTGACATGACCAACAGAAGAAATAAAAAGGTGCCATACTTAATGGTGAAAGGGATTGTATGATAAACACTTTCACAGTGGCATCCTTGGTTACTGTAAAGTTGCAGAGGTGCATCAAATTCTTTGAATGGTATGGTACTTAAAATGATGTTTCCAAACGTGAACGACACAAAGAAAGATTGCTGATGCAATTAAGGCATGATTAGTTTATTTTGCAAAGCCATTAATAAAATGTGATGCAACTAATTTGTGATGCAAGGTAATCTACATTGGCATAACAGGGCATGAGGTTCCTATAGACAAACTCAGAAAACACAAATAATTGTTCCAATGTCCCATTTACCTTTAATAATCTACCAGGGTCATCAACAGCCTGGTACTTCTCTCTTCTACGTGGAGTTGATATTGTACACACAAAATCATAACCTGTAAGAGATAAAGCGGAAGAAAAGAACAATTAATATGGAGAGAAGATTTATACAAATTAATTAAAAATTTTCAGATACGGGAAGTATTTCATAAATACAGAAAGTTGCCTCAAATAATAAGAGCCAAACTTAGACCTGTATGTTCAAAGATCAGAAAACTAGATGACGTTGAGATAATTTTGTTGTGGTTTTTATGTCCAGTTTCCTAAAGAAGACCATATGTGTTACAAATTAACTAAAAAAATTTGGAGATGGAAAGCATTTCATAAATACAGAAAGTTGCCTCTAATAATAAGAGCCACACTTGGACCTTTATGTTCAAAGATCAGAAAACTAGATGACGTTGATATAATTTTGTTGTGGTTTTTTACGTCCAGTCTCCTAAAGAAGACCATATACGCACACACACACACACACAAAAGATATAATGTACAAAAATCATATTTTCAAGAGACAGAAGGACAAGCAATTCTTCAATATTAGAATCAGAGTTAAGCATGTTTATTTGTATAAAGGATATCCGATGGCAGCTAATTCAATTAAAATGTACTGCATAGAGGTCTATACTTACAACCTGAACACTGAATTCTGATTTTTCCCAGTGGTATGCCATTAGCATTCAAGACCTTCAAAACTTTGAGTACTATCCCATCAACATCTTTGCATATGATTTCAATAATTTGAAGATGGCAAGGTGCTATAGACTTTTGCAATGGATTGTACCTTCCCTCCGTTTCTGTTAAGGACATGTGTTCCTGAAGGAAATAAATAATTTACTCAACTAATTAACAAACAAAAGAAAAATAAAAAGTAGATATGTTGTACAGAGTAGAAAGCTAACTACAACACCTTTGAAATTCTAAGAGTAAGCTTCTCCAAAAGAGGGGTGTGGTGGAGGAACCAAATCAGTGCACTGAGGTCAGTAGACAGAAACCATTCGTTAAGCACCAAGGTCTTTAGCTTGTTAAATGCAGGGCACCATTTCAAGTCCCTGTTGAAAACATACTAGGAAAAGTACAAGGATGTAAATTCAAACAATGAATACCATGGAAACAATATTTCAAGCTTCAAACACATCCTGGTTAGTAAGCCAGGTTAAAAAAAAATCCACTGTTTTCTAAGGTGAGCAACCCATTCTGAATCTAAGATAATAAATCAATAACTAGGTCTCTCATTTTTAGTTCAACAATATCTATAACTGCAGAGGAACACAAGTTTCAGTAATCAACTAATGATACAGGTGATGTTTGGTCGAAATCAGAGCATTTCAAAGGAACACAGCTATGCATGTCAACACAATGATGAATCCAAAAACAGGGGACTCAGCTGCAAGCATACCATATCAGGATAAGCTGACAAATTCAAGGATGCAGCTTCAGCCAAGCCATGAAGAAACACGCTGCAGGAATCATCAGGACCAGGATAATAAAAACAACACCAACAGTCCTCATCTCCACAATCATACAGCCGACCATTTATACATCGGTCCTCTTCATGAAGAACATGATCGAATCGAACTTTCGCAGTTTCCAAGCATGGCATTCTTCCAAGCACTGGAGCCCTTCCTGAATTGTTAGTGAACTCAAACGAGACAAGGCTGGGGAACGACATCCGAGTGCGGTAATCGGGGAAAAAACAGCAGCATCTGATACTCAGATGCTTCAGGTACGGGGACTGCATTTCTGATGACCAAACATGGGACGCCTCCATCTTGAGACTCTGCAGTACCGTGCATCCAGAGAAATCAAGAATGGCGCCATCGACACCCGTGAGCTCCAAAGTCGTGAGGTGCTGGGAGGAGAGGGGCATGTCGTCCAACTCCAAGGGGTTGCCGAAGGGATGGGAGTAGTATCGAATCGGAACTGCCGAACCTTGAGCTGCAGAGCACGGTGGATCCAGCTGTTGCCGTGCAGCTCCAGATCGCGATCCAAGAAGGCGGGGTCTAGATCCGCCAAATCCAGATCGATGTCACAGGAGTCCAGGCGCGGGCCACCACGGGCGGACGCGCAGCAGGCCGTCGACGAAGTGGACGAATGGGTTGACGTCGCTCGCCAAGCCGGCGGAGCAGGCGAAGCGAACGGCGGGAGCGGACCGCCAGCGGTTCCGCCAGCTCCGGGCGAGAAGGCACGTGTGCACGGCGTCCCCGCGCCGGCAGCAGCAAGAGGATGTGGTGGAGGACGCCCTCCGGGAGGTCGCTGATTCGGTCAGCCCCACTCGCCATCGGAAGCGCTCTGGTAACATAGGGAAGCTAGCGCAAAAGACTATGGCGACGGGAAGGCTGGCCACGGCGGCGGTGGCAGACTGCCGCAGCGGCTTCTCCGGCGTGGGGATGATTCTGCACGAACTTTGACGAGACCAGATCGAGCAAATGCGCTAGGACGAGGCGAAGCTAGTGGCTGGAGGAACTGGACAGGGGTTGCTCGAAGGCGGCGGATTTTTGGCCGGCGCTTAGACGGTCGGGGACAAAGCAGAGCGAGAAAGGGTAAGGAGTTATTTGGATAGGGATAGGGTTTGGGATAGGGATACAATATGCCACTCTTCAAAAGATCCTAGCCATCAATTTTTATACCCCATTCAATCTTAACCATTCATCTATTTCTCTTTTCCTATTCTACTCTTCCTATCCCAATATCCAAACACCTCTTAAAAGATATCACCATCGGCTATGCGTACTCTTCATCCTCTATATCCATACTTTAAAAGAAATATTATATCCTGATCATTGAGATTCTTTCCTTTATACCACTTTCTTCCGCATCCATCCACACTCTATATCATCCTCTACCCACTATAGGGTCTATATGTCAGAATTATTATAATTTTTCTCTCCCCCCTCCTTCCTCTCTCTCTTCCCCACCTTCCCTCTCTCTCCCTCCGCCCGCTCCTCTCTCCCTTCTTCCTCCCTCCCGATTCTCTCTCTCTCCCTCACCCGTGCTCGGAGGTGGGGGCTCGCCCGAGCGCCTGCGCAGGGCTCGCCTGGGCGCGGCCCGGCACCGGCGGCTCCCCGGCAGCCCACCGCGGCCGCCGAAGAGGCGGGCAGCAGCAGCCGGTGCCTCTCAAGGCCGCGGCGACGCCGGCGTCTCCAAGAGGCGGCAGTAGTAGCCACCGGGCCGCGCGGCAGCAGCGGGGGGCCCCACGTGCACGTGGCCATCGGAGGCGCGGCGGCGGGGGGGCCCCCGCGCGCGGCCATCGGGCCGCGGCAGCGGCGGGGGTCGGGCGAGCGGGATCCCCTCTCTTCTCGGCGGCGGCGCGACGAGCGGCGGCGCATCCGGGCACCCCGACGGCGGCGCAACGAGCGGGGCCCCTTTGGCCTTCTCTCTCCTCCGCTGGCGAACGAAGGCGGCGCGACCAGCCGGCCACCATGCCGTGCCGGTGCTGCCGTCGTTCCAGTGCCTTCGGTGGGACTCGAGTGCGTGGACGGACTCAAGCACCGACAAGGTGGGACCCGCGTTCGTCCTTACCGGAGGCCCGGTACCCCGGCGAATTTGGCGGATGGAGCTTGGGATGGCGGCCGCGCTGGCATCATAGCGTACCCCGCTGCGAGGTTTTTTTACGGTAAAAATGGCTTCCAGATGGGATGGAGTATCCCAGTGTGGATCGGATAGTCTCAAAGCGACAAAGGACTTTGCCAACTCCTGCTTGAATCGAACCACGCATGCTGCTACGTGTCCTCCATGCGTGTGAGGACGGCATTTGAAGGCGGCGACCGACGGTGCAGCAGGCAGGTTGCTGCCTTGCCGGTGGTGGAGTAGACTCCATGACTGAACACGGCCGGCCAGATCAACCCGGCCTCTGTCTCTCAACTTCGTGGATAAGCACCATGATCCGTCTTACTAAAAGTTGCTCATTGATCCATGCTCTACAACATTGCTCTAAGAGCCTGTTTTAATACACCAACTAAATTTTAGCTGACTAAATTTAGCTGCTAGACATCCAAATAGTCTAACTAATTAAAAGAGTAACTAAACTTTAGCTGGATTTAGCTACTTTCACCTAGCTAAAGCAAGTTAAACTTTAGCTGAGTCTATTAGTTGGAGCATCCAAACACCCCAGCTAAAGTTTAGCTAGAAAACTTTTAGCTAACTAAAGTTTTACTTTGAAATTTGGGCTAGCTAAACTTTAGTTTAGTGCATCCAAATAGGCCCTTGGTTCGTCATTAAAATGACGAAACGTCAAAGGTTTTTGAGATCCGAGGTTTCAAAGTTTATTCTGAATCTTGATTCAGATTCAAGTTCAAAAACAGTATTAATTCATTAACCAACTTTGTTTAATTAGTTAAAGGTTAATTATGATTTGAGCAACCCAAACATCACATGCATAAAACATCCAAATAACACACATTCAAACCACGAGGTCCCAAAGTGCTATACTTGGTATTTAGGCCCACGAGCCACATCCCCAATCACTATTCGGTGCGTGCGGCTATCCACAGTGGCACAAAACAACCCTTCGCGTGTCGGAATCGAAGATGGGTGTGGGACCGGAGCGGTAGTAGGTGCGATTGGCGGAATGGCCGGCGGCGAGGGCATTGCGGGCGGGGCGGTGGATATGGCAGTTAGGGTTAGGGTTGTCATCAAAAGTTTTGAGAATGTCCCCCCGGCCATAGATTGGCAGTCCACCCTAGGGCGGCGGCTACGACACGGCTGCAGTCGGCCCGTGGTGAGCGAGACTGCAGCGGCACCAGAAAGCGGATGGGGGTAGGATAACCAAACACTACTACACAAAATATTTTACAAGGCACTTCAAAATGGGCCTCCGAGGCGGTTAGGCTAGAAAACCGCCTCGGTTAATGCTAGAATTAACCGAGATGGTCAGTTTCCATTAACCGAGGCGGTTACAAACAACCGCCTCACAAAATCGATTAACCGAGGCGGGTACCTTAAAAATAACCATCTCAATTAATGTCAATTAACCAAGACGGTTACTTTGAACGCAACCGCCTCGTTAATGCATTAACTGAGGCGGGCATACTATGAGGCCCGCCTTAGATCATGTAGGCCCATCTTGAAGCCCAAATAACCCATTTCAACCCTATAGTGTACTCAGCGTATATATACCGCCACTTAGGGTTTCATTCGACTCACGCACTCAATCGTCCACTTTCTCCCAGTTGAGCTCCTCTCCTTCTCCTCCCGGTCGCCCCCACCTCTCCTTCCCTCCCTAATCCCGCCGCCCGGCGCCCCACCCCCTCCCCTCCTTGGAGCAGCGGTGGCCATGGACCAGAGGCGGTGGGGGCCAGTCCCAAGAGCAGCGCCGGCGACCCTAGAACGGCGGTGGCTCATCCCCACAGCGCAGACGGCTCGTCCATGGAGCAGCGGTGGTGGCATATCTTCTCTCTCCTCCCTCCGGATTTGGCCCTCTCCCTCAAGCTCCAACGATGATGGTGTGGGGTGTCCGGCAGCGGCAACCCTCCTTGTGGCGGATTTGGCGGCAGCGCTCCTCTCGGTGTGTGGATCCGGCGGTGCAGCGGCCGGATCCGGCGGTAGTGCCCCTCCTGGTGGTGGATCCAGCGGTGCCCCTCTAGGTGGTGGATCCGGCGGTGTTACGGCCGGATTCGGCTGTGGCACCGCTCCCGGTGGTGAATCCGATGCTGGAGGGTTTAGATCCGGCGACAGTGCCCCTCCTGGTGGCGAGTCCAGTGGTGCACCGACCGGATCCGGCGGCGGTGCCCCTCTTGGTGGCGGATCCGGCAGTGCAGCGGTCAGCGGCGTGGCTCCGGGTCCAAGCCCAGTTAGGGTTGGGCTCTGGGTTCTTCTCTTTTTTTTGTTCTACTAACCGAGGTGGGCAACAAACCGCCTCGGAAAATAGGTCATTTACTGTGACCCTACCTCCGAGGCGGTTGTGAAAAACCGCCTCGGAAAATCATTTCTAACCGGCTCGGTTAAGTTTATTATAGTAGTGAAATGGACTGGGTCGATGGCAAGGGCGAGCGCCAGCGAAGTTAGGAGAGGGCGGGTTTGGCGGGAGAGGGGACAACTAGCTAAGAGGAAGGGGCCAGGCGGTTTGCACTAGAAGCATTACGTGAGGAAGAAGGTTAGGCCACATCACATGCATGCACATATACAAAGCACATGAAGCATATAGATGCCACACTTGAACCATGAATTGCATATAAGTTTGCACTAGAAGCGTTATGTGAGGAAGAGGGTCAAGCCACATCACATGCATGCACATATACAAAGCATATGAAGCATATAGATGGCACACTTGAACCATGGATTGCATATAACACCTAGGGTGGTACAACAGCATTCCCATCATAGTGTGTCAAACACCGCGAGCGTAGGAGTGGTTGGTAGTGCCTCACAGGAGCGAGAGACAAACGTTTTTTTGCAACAAAAGAAGAATTATATTATATAATACACTACTACCTAAAAAATTAACGGAGGCAGGCAAAAGGGATTTTCCGAGGCAGGCATTCCATCCGCCTCGGACGGAAGGTCACAGTAAAGAAATCCTTATCGAGGCGGTTAGAATGCCTGCCTAGGTTAATCAAAGAAAAAACAAAAAGAAAAAGAAAAGGCCCAAACCCAACCCTAACTGGATTGGATCTGGAGCCATGCCGCCAGATCTGTGGTCGCCGCTACGCGCGCTGCTCCTCGTCAGAATCATCGCCAGCAGTTCCTCCCTATCGGATCCACCACCGGAGGGCTTATCCCCATTGAATCTGTGCCGTAGAGGGAGAGGAGAGCTGGACGGGAGTAGCCACTGCCGTTCGGCACCACCGCCATGAGGGGCTGCCATGGCCGCCTCGTCCCTCCTCGATCCGGTGATGGAGGAACGCCGCGACCAACAAAGACGAGATAAAGGAGCACCGCTGCAACCCACCCGCGCTGCCTCGCACGCCTGAGGAGGAGCACCACCTTGCCGCCGGATCGAGACTCCCGACCGCCAGATCCGGCCTCACTGGCCTAAGATCTGCCGCTGGAGTGCGGAGGGGCCGTGCCGCCATCGCCACTGCTAGAGGGCACCTGGTCCCATGGATTCGGCGCCGCCGCTATTGGCCAAGGGCACCACAGCGTAGCCCGCCACCAGAGCCACATGAGGGAGAGGATTGGCGGGTGGGAGAGGGCCGCCGCCACGCCCGTATGCGTGCGCACGCAGCCTGCCACTGAAACCCACTGACTGAGAGGATTGGATGGTGGGAGGATAGGGGCGCCACAGCCCGTGTGTGCCCGACTGTGAGGAGAGGAGAGGAGTGAGAGAGGGAGAGGAGAGGAGGGGTGCCGTGGAGTGTGGCTGAGAGGGTGGGAGTGGATTTAGGGTTTCAATTCAATATATAGTGTGACCTGATTTCTGGGATCAATGGGCTTCTAACGGGCTCAGGAATATTAATCGAGGCAGGCCATTATAAGAGGTCCGCTTCTGAAAATAGAGGTATTTTTGGAGATGGACCATTTACAAGGCCTACCTCAGTCGATAGATTTTAGGTGGCGGTTATTTTTTAACCGCCTCTATAAATCCATTTAGCGAGGCGGTTTTTGTGACCACCTTTGTTAATTGAAAATAACCGCCTCAGTTAATCCATGGCTTTAACCGAGGTGGTTCAAAATTATGCCCGCCTCCAAGGGGGTTTTGAAAAGATCACGGTTAATCTTTTTTGTAGTAGTGATAGCTGATAATCAACACGTTACAAGCACTCTGAATTATAAAATAGTACCCATGCTATGAATAGTACAACTCAAAACCTAACCTATTAAAAGCTTTGCAGGGTGGATGGCCGCAAAGGCAAACACTGGCAAATGGCCTAAGAACAGATGTCTAACAAATGATGACCAATATTCCTGTAGGCGGAATTGAGGAAACTCTTCTTTCTTGTGTCTTCTTTCTTCTTTCTGCCACCAAAGAATGAGGAAGATTGATCTGAAAATTATTCTTTCTAGTCCTTCATCGTGGCCAGATCTAACCGCAACAAAATGGAGAAGAGACTAGAGAAAATTATTCCACAGCGGTGACATCATCTCCGCCTTGATGCCGCAGCCCAGAAATAAAAGTCTCCATATCATCATGTCGATAAACATGTTGACGCCAAAGTTATCGCCCTTATCTTCAACAGAACTGCCATGGAGAAGACGATTACACCCTTCTCCTTCACCATGGTCAGAGGAGAAAAGGAGATAAAATTCCAATAAAAATTTTGGCATAGAGAAACTTTAACCCTAAGCCTATCCGCACTCTTTGTCCTCTATATCCATCCTCTAAAAGGAATATTCTATCCTAGTCATCAAGATTCTCTTCTCTATATCATTTTTTCCTGCACTCATACATCCTCTATATTATCCTCTATCCAATATGAGGTCTACTTGTCACTTTATTTAAATATATCCATGTGATATCATGTTTAGAAGAATTTATTAAAATGAATTTAATAGTGTAATTAGAATTTAATTTGGATTTTTATTTTGTGAGTTATAACATTTTTTATGAAGTTTAATAGGTGAGGCCAGCGCTGCTGCTCTCCCCCCCCAGCTTTCAAACGAACACGTCCGGTATCCGGTGGTTGGTGCGGTGAAACAGGCGGACGGAAAACTTCATACCGGACACGCTAGCTAGATACCGGACAGCGCTGCACTGATTTTTATACGCCAAACTGTTTGCCGTATGAGGTGCCGCACAACGCTGCTGATAGCCTAACGACTCAATCTAATAGAGAACGATGGATCCTCACTCCTTATAGCCCACTAGAGGAGAAGAAAGGAGGACCAGCGGTGGTGTGGATGGTGGCGACGCGAGGGTTGGCGGCGCTCGGGGCAAGGAACCCGTCGAATCGAGCGACAGACAACCTCTGCAAGGGGCATAGGCTCTATGCGGCTGTGACTCTGCCCGTCTGTCAGGCTCGAGACACCTACTAGAAGATTTCCATCGTCGTCGCAGTTGAAGGGTAATTCGGTATGGTACGAGGCTCTTGGGGAGCCTCTAGGCTCCCTAGTGAGGGACAGTGTTAGGTATTCATCAATCGTATTTGTAGGGTATTCATAGGCCGTCCAGCAAATTACATATTCACCATGTCTCTTAAAGCATATTCTAAGTACATGCAGGATCATTTTGGTCATCCAAACTCCCGAAGCAAACTGATCCCGACTCCTTTTGAATACAAGATTTTTTTTTTGTCTGTTTCTTGCATTGTACTCAGAAAAAAATGAACTAATAATTTCTGTGAAATTCCAACATGAGTCATGCACCATTTCTTTCTTCCAAAGGCCTCTAAACAATCAGATTAAACCGGAAAATGCTGTTCGTCTTGTATCATCCAACAAATTTTTACTTTAAATAACCATTTCTCCATCTTGTACATATATTTCACTACTCCCTGGTTGAGATGTGCTAGAAAAGAACAAATCTTTTTTTCCCGACATAGCCAAGAACAAATCAAGAGCTACCAAAGGGCTGTTAATCCGATTACTAGCAAGCATGATCACACATTACCTCCACCATCTAAATCGTTCACCCATTTGATATTATTAACAACTCCACCAAGATAGTGTAAGCAACTTTCAGATTCTAGCCATTTCCTCTTGTTTTCTATCTAATCTCTCCTTTGCTATTGTTGGGTGTACCGTGGTGAAGATCAGATTCTAGTTTTCTTGTTTTCTATCCAATCTCTCCTTTGCTATTGTTGGGTGTACCGTGGTGAAGAGGAAGTTCTATGTAAAGTGCATAACAAAAATGATCAAATTTTTGGTAGGTGTGTATATTGACAAATACTCTACGGGTCACATACCATATAATCATATATGTGGCACAGCAATGGAACCTAAATGCATCATAAAAAGCAACATGTTTCAGTAGAAAAAAGGTTCTGTCAAGGAATTGTAGATACATATGGTGGAAAGCATGTAGGGATATTACTGTAACTGCCATTGATTCATATATTAAGTGTTGACCGCCTGATCAAACATCTCATAGGTATCATGTTACACATAGTGCATTAAGCAACAAGTAGGTAACGTTCTACTAAGAAGACAGACTGAACGAACTGAACCTACAGATGAAAGCAAAGCAAAGCCACCAGTAGGGGGCGTTGTCTCTTGGCACTTTGGCAGTCATCAAAACAGAGCAGCGAAGAAGTCTATCTGACCGGCTGCATGGAGAAGCTGACACAACAACACTATTGTTCACCTGTTGGCAGTCTTTGCATCTGGTTGCTGCAGAGCAATGTCAATGATCAATAGAGGAAATAAAAAGGTGCCATAATTAATGGTTAAATGGACTGAATGGTAAACACTTCACAGTGGCATCCTTTTGTTACTGTAAAGGTACAGAACTGCATCAATTTGCTTGAATTGTATGATACTGAAAACAATGTTCCCAAAAGTGAATGACACAAAGAATGATCATTGCAATTAAGACACGATAAGATTATCTTGCAATGTCATTAATCAAATGTGATGCAACTAATTTATGATGCAAAGTAAACTACACTGGCATAACAGGGCAAGAGGTCCCTATAGACAGAAACACAGCTGCATAAATGTTCCAATGATCTATTTACCTTAAATAATCTACTTGGTTCATCAAGAGCCTGGTACTTCTCACTTCTACTTGTTGATATCAGTACACACAAAACTTATAACCTGCCAGAGATAAGGCAAAAGAAAATGACAATTAAACTGGAGAGAATGATATCAGTACACACAAGATTACAACCTGCAAGAGATAAGGGGAACGAAAAGGAAAATTAAACTGGAGAGAAAATTTTGTAGAAACTAATTAATTTTTTGACATGGGAAGCATTTCATAAGTATAGAAAATTGCCTCTAACAATAAGAGCCACACTTGAACCTGCATGTCCAAAGATCAGAAAACTAGATAATGCTGTGATAATTTTTATGCTGTTTCATGTTCAGTTCCTAAAGAAGAGCATATGTGCACAAATATGAACTGGAACACACAAAAGATCTAATGTACGTACAATCACAAGACAAAAAAATCATATTCAAGACACAGAAGGAGAAGCATATTCAAGATTCTCAAGAAGCATGGCTTCAAAATATAGAGTCAGAGTTTAACATGTTTATTTGTATAAGGAGGATCCCATGGCAGCAAATTCAATCAAAATGTACTGCATACAGGTCTCTACATTCCAATATAAATGCTTTGCATATATAAGTAGAAGCAGAAGAGCATTGGAAAGAGTTTCAGAAGATAGTGCTAGTTTAAAATTGTACACAAATTGTAAAACTCAACTACTCAGTGCAAAATGCGGTAGCGCAAATTGTGATAAATCAGAACACACATAGTTTGATTGCTGATGACACTTGGTTTTGTAACATGTATGAACAACTGCACAAAAGAATCATGACAGTTCAAAGATTACTCAACCTGAACACTGAATTCTGATTATCCCCAGTGGTATGCCATTAGCATTCAAGACCTTCAAAATTTTGAGTACTATCCCATCAACATCTTTGCATATGATTTCAACATTCTGAAGATGGCTAGATGCAATTAATTTTTCCAATGGATTGTAAATACGCTCTGTTTTCATTAGAGTCTTGTATGCCTGAAGCAAGTGAATAATATAATCAGTTAATAAACAAAAGCAAAAATAAAGCCTAGATATGTGATAGAGTAACAAGTTAATGACAGCACCTTTGGAAATTCAAGAGTAAGATTCTCCAAAAGAGGGGTGTGGTGGAGGAACCAAATCAGTGCACTGAGGTTAGTGGAAAGAAACCATTTACTAAGCACCAAAGTCTTCAACTTGTTAAATGCAGGGCACCACTCCAAATCCCTGTTGAAAACATACTAGAAAAAAGTACAAGCATGTAAAATCAAATAATGAATACCATAAAAAAATATTACAGGCTTCAATCATAGTGTCTAAACTTCATATCTTTTGCAGAGGTGCATCTAAACTAATATATACAAAAAGATTCAGATGTTTTCTAATCTAAACAACACATTCTGAATCTAAGATCACAAATCAATAATCTGAGCTACAGAGAAAAACACAAGTTTCAGTAATGAGCATATAGCAAAGCAATTATCAACGAAGCACAGGTGATGTTTGATTGAACTTAGAGCATTTGAAAGGAACAAGTGAAACATGAGGCTGCAAGCATACCAGATCAGGATAAGCTGACAAATTCAAGTACGTAGCTTGAGACAAGCCTTGAAGAAACACGCAGCCAGAACCATCAGGATGACAGTAATTAAAACAACCCCTACAAGTAGCATCTCCACAATCATACAAGCGACCATTTTTACATCGATCATCGCGAGGATGATCAAATTGAACCTTTGCAGCTTCCATGTACGGCATTTTTCCAAGCATTGGAGCCCTTCCGGAATTAGCAATGAACTCCAATGAGACGAGCCTAGGAAACCACAGCACAGTGCGGCAGGTGGAATGAAAGGTACAGTTTTTGATGCTCAGATGCTTCAGGGAGGGGGAGTGCATTTCCGTCGAAGAAACGACACACCTCTCCATCTTGAGACGCTCCATCGCCGAGCAGCCAGAGAAATGAAGGACGTCGGAGTTGCCCTTGACACCGCTCAGCTCCAAACTCGTGAGGCGCTCTGAGAAGAGGGGCTTATGCTCCAGCATGAAGGCAAGCGGGGGGGTGGCGGATACACGGAACCGGAGCTCCCTGACCTTGAGCTGCAGCACGAGGCGGATCCAGCTGTTGCTGAGGCGGACCCAGCTGTTGATGTGCAACTTCAGACTGGAGTCGTAAGGGTCCAGATTCCCCACATCTAGATCGAAGTCGCACGAGTACAGGGGCGGGCCTCCGCAGCGGGACGCGCAGCAGGCAGTCGACAAAGTGGGCGAGCGCGTCGGCGTCGCCCGGTGGAGCAGGCGAATGAAGGGCGGGCGTGGACCTCCAGCGGTTGCGCCAGCTCTGGGCGAACGCACGTGCGCACGGGCGTCACGCGCCGGCAGCAGCGAGAGGATGTAGTAGAGTACGCTCTCCGGGAGGTCACTGATTCCATTCGGCCAGCCCCTCTCGCCATGGCCGCTAGCCTGGCGCTCCGTCGAACAGGTGGCGTGCGCCGCTGAAAGCTGGCACTCGCTGGCACTAGCGCTTCGGTGCCGGCCGTCGCGTGCCAGCGCCATGGTAAGCGTGCCCGTGCTCGGCGCCCGCGCCACCACCACGCCCTGCTCCGTGCTTGAGAGGGGCCGCCGCCGCCGCCGCCGCGCGATACTCGCGCTCGCGCCGCCGCCGGCCGCCGCGGCCTGCTCGCGCTTCGCCGCGCCGCCGTCGCCCGCCGCAGCGGGCGCCGCTCCCCCCTTCGCCCGATCACACTGGCCGCCGCAGCGCGCAGCTGGGGTTGGAGGCGCCGCTCCCGCTCCCGCTCCCGCTCGCCGCTCACACGGTCACACCAGCGCCACTGCCGCCTCTCGTTGCGCACGCGTGTAGGGTGTAGGGTTTGGAATGAGACGAGTCAATGGGAGGGAGGGGACACGGTGTGCTTTGGGTTGTTGGGCTATGGTGGGATTGGGAAATGCTTTGGCCCACTTCCACTCTAATAAGAAAAGAAAATTGAACGGATGGTTGGGCCCCTGGACGGACGAGTGTTTTTTTTTTTCAAACACCCAGTTACATACGCATGCAGACACTTATATACACGAGTACACACTCACCTTTATAAACACACGCACGTGCACTCTACCTCTAACACGAGTGCACACTCACCTCTATAAACACACGCACGTACACTCTACCCCTATGAGCACCTTCTACCCCTATGAGCACCTTTGAAAAACCCCTATGAGCACCTTCACCCCAAGCACCTTTGAAAAATTGAGATAGACAGGCGTCTCGTTGTCGACTGTACCCATATGATCACTTTTAAACTGAGATAGACCGACCAATCTCCCCCTATGAGCACTTTCAAACTGAGATAGACCGGTAAATCTCGAGACTGACGAAGTCACCACAGGCGCCTCGCTGTCGACGGACATGTCACCTACCACTAAAAGAATGACGTGGTTAAATCTTGGAATAAATCTAGAAAAATGCGAGCACCCATATCAGATCTGGTACTTGAACCCGGGTGGGCAGGTTCTACCACAAGGAACCCAACCAGCTGAGCTACGCTCTCCTTTGGTTTAACTAGTTGAGTGTTTTGCATTGTTATGGATATATAAAAAAAATTCATAACATACAACCACACAAGTAGAATATATGTAAAATCTCATGTTATCACAAATAATTAATACTAAAACACATAATTCAAACTATTTTTTTTGAAATAAAAGAAAACCAATACAATGTTATTGACTTACCTACAGAAAGGAAAAATAAGCCATAATTCATTATTTTGTGTCTGTGAGACCAATATAGCATCAAAGATAAACTTGTGCACCTTTAGGTATGTTGGCTTCATTTTAGTTCCCCATGTATGTAAGTAGGTGTAGCAAGATGTTCTTCCTCACTTGCATTCTTCCAAATTTTTTTAACCTCTATCCCTAAAAGTTGCAACTTTTAGAGTTGTCTTAAGTCAAATTTTTTAAACTTTGACTGAATTTCTAAAAAAACAGTAAGATATATGGTACCCATTAGTACCATTAAATTTATCTATGTCATAGATATTGATGCTTTTTTCTATATAGTTGGTCAAAATTAAAAAAGTTAACTGGCACAGATTCTAAGAGTTATAACTTTCAGAGATAGATGGACTATATATATACTTGAAATCAGATATGTTTGACCACTAATAATACACCGAGAGGTAGTTCAGCAATACACGACGAGGGCTAGTTCAACGGTCGAAACCATATGAAAGGCAACTCCTAGCCAGTATATATAACTTGATAATAATTAGTTACAGTATCGAATCCGTACATCATGGATACAACCCTATACTGAAGAAGTCCTGATGCTCTGTTCATTGTAGCAGAGAATCTGTGTACAATACATCATGGATACAACCCTATAATAAAGAAGTCCGATGCTTTGTTCGTCAAGTACAATTGCACAAAGGGCTGCCAGAAGTGCTTAGTGTGTAGCTATCCCCTTTCATGATGTGCACCCAATCCTGAACCAAAAAATGCTAATTGTTAAACTCCTTGAAGTACATGAGCTACTGAAAGCCTTTCCTTCAAGAAATAAGACCTATCAGAGTAATGTTCAACTAGGGAAATATGAACCTGACATTTACCACCGAGATATTCATATTTCTTGGTTATTTCAGATTACCTACATAGAACACCTTATTATCCAAAAACCTCCGTGACAAAGTTCCTATATGTGTTTAGAGGAATTTTTGTTTCAGAAAGTGCTCATAGATAAAATTAATAATTCCACTATTCCGCTATCAATAAAACATAGTCTCAATAATTCATCACAACACATGGCAAATAATCATCAAGGATGAATCATCCTAAATTAATTCCGCTATTCTGCTATCAATAAAACATAGTCTCAATAATTCATCACAACACATGGCAAATAATCATCAAGGATGAATCATCCTAGCAGTTTAACAAGCACATTGCAGGGATGGTGCTATCATTGATGGAACTAAATAAACAGACATGATAGAGAGGAAGTCTACTCCAATGGTAGACAGTATGACCACCTATTGGTCTTTAAGAAGATGCAATTGGCAACAGAGTAAATTTTGGAAAGAAGGGTGCATGAAGAGTACCTCATGAAAGCCAAAATGCGGCATAGCAGAAACTGCATTGGAGCAATGGACAAAGGAACTCACTTCTTGCAGGAGTAGCGTGTGGACTCCCTTTCAATGTGACCCAGTGTCTTCCTCAGTTGGTGGTACTGATAAATAAACCAAGTTGACAAGACACTTAGAATTGAATCTACAAAGATGAAGTATAGTGAGATTTTTTCTATCGACAGTTATAAATTGGAAAATGCAATATACAATCTGTGTCCCTTTGAAGCTAACATAACTGTAGCTAAAAAAGGCTAATGACCCATGTGTTTCGTTGAACTGAATTAGAGCATTACCTTCAGATAGAATAATGTTAGCAATCCATAGACACCACTGAAGAGTGATCCCTAAGATTGCATTTTTGCTAATTCATTCTTAAACAGTAGAGGTAAGTTGAATTCACCTAGCATGTTGACATGGCATCATATAATATTAATGGGAGAAAAATTGTTTGTATCCCAATCAGACAAGTGAATAATAAATAGTGCACTATATATTGTTGTTTTCAGGAATTATGCTATACTTGCTGCTACTTATTTGGTTTGTGTTCCCTTTTTTCCCTGTTTTACTATTGTGCCTACATGTACATATCTGTACATTTGCCCTTTCTTCACAATGAGATGATCCCCTTTGAGTTTCAGGCTGGCAAACTGTAGTAGTGCAGGGAAAAGTGTTAAGCATCAAGTATACGCTAAAATTCTATTAAACGTAATGACCACTAATACAGAAACCATTTCTCACACTAGCATTTTATTTCTACTGATAGTTTCTCTTGACAACAGCCAGTAGAAATCGGCCCTATTTTAGATGGATTTCTTAAGAAACCGCCAGTAGAACGGTTCATTAAAAACCCACCACTAGAAATCATGTATTTCCACTATTTCTACTAGCGGTTTGAAATTGATTTTTTTGAGTTTTTCAAACTTTTCTAGATGGAGAAATTCCCAAAATAAAAGTTATAGATCTTGAAAAGTTATAAAACTTTGTAGTTAACAACTTTTTTTATTTGAAATCATCTTTTCATGAAAAACTATGTCTGAATTTGCCAAATCTGATATTCAAATTTTGTAAACAACCTCGGATGGAGAAACTCCCAAAATGTTGACAACTTTTTCATTTGAATTTCTTTAGAGCCTCAAACACTCAATTTATGCTCAATTTTAGATAATATGTGGGGAAAAAAAGGAATATGAACATAAAAGGGATCAATATGCATATGAATATGAATAAGATGATAGCGTTACTCATGCTCACTTTTGGTTCCCTCGTGGAGCGCACAAATATTCATCTAAAGCTCAAGGGCGACTTTGTGGTTTCGGACCCAATTGAACACTTCTTTGCAAAGACCGCTAAATATGGTGTTTTTGGCCTTTGCATTCCACTTCTCATGGGTTTCTTCCTCTTGTGTAAGGTTTGTGGGGTCCTTAGGTTTTGGAAAGCCTTGTGTGGTGGCTTGGAACTGCATTGAGGTCAACAGCCTCAAGATACGACTCCATGCGAATCTTTCAATAAGGAAAATCATCGCCATTGAATATGGTAGGGGGTTCCATCACCTGTGGACATCTTTTCTCTAGGTGATTAAACCCAAATTAAGAGCATGAAGCTCTGATACCAATTGAAAGGATCCAGATGCCTAAGAGGGGGGTGAATTGGGCTTTTTTAAATTTAATCACAACGGTAAAAAGTCTAACACTTAGCCCATTTCACCTGTAGTGCCTAAGTGTGGTCTCTATGACTCGAGGACACAAAAGTTATGCTCACTAGGTTTCAAACCCTACTCTAGCATAGCAATTCTATTAATGTAAAGACATAAAGTAATTGCAAGAAAGTAAATGCTCAAAGTAAAGAGAGGGAGAGGAACGCGGCGATATTTTTTCAAGGTATCGAAGAGTCGGCACTCTCCACTAGTCCTTGTTGGAACACCGCGCAAGGGTGTAGATCCCCTTGATCCGTGCAAGGATCAAGTGCTCTCTTTGGATGATTCTTTGTCACACCGACGTGGTGAATCCCCAAACCGCTCATAAGATGAGATGGATCATCCACAATCTCCATCGGATGATCACTAAGCTCCCAATTGCCACCAAGCCATCTAGGTGATGCCGATCACTAAGAGTAATAAGCAAGAACTCTTACTTGACCAAGACTAGCCCAATGGATGCACACTTGCTACTCTCTATCCACTAATGAGGTCCTAAACAATGGATTAGCAAATCCTCCACACGAAGAGGTATTCTAGGCAGTTTTAAGGTCGACCGGACGTGTACGTCAGGGAAACCGGACACATCTCATCGTCGGTTAACGGCAAACTATACCTACTAGACGTCACCCTGACCGGACACGTGTTAGAGTCCGGTCCACCATGACTGGATGTGTCCGATCAGAAAAATCCCTCTAGACCTCTCTGGACTGTGGCCGGACGCCCTGACCCCAGCGTCCGGTCGGTGCTGATCAGCGTCCGGTCCACTTTGGACCAGCAGCTGATGGCACCAGAGCGTTCGGTCACCTACCAGGGGCAGGGTCCGGTCACTCCGGCACCCCACATACACTGACCGGACGCATCCGGTCAGTTATGTGCCAGCGTCAGGTCGAGCCAAAATGGCTTGAATGACTTCTCGCAAGGCTTTCGATTCTATTGATCTTTAGGCAAACTCTAGGGCTGCCTAGGACTTGAACAAATAAGTGTGCACCACATCTAACTCACTAGACTCACCTAGGTCAAGTTATCCATTCAAACCCCTCTTAATAGTATGGACAAAGATAAAACAAAGTCCTAGCTATTCTAAATGTCTCTCCAACACCAAACGACACTTAGAACTAGCCGTTCTTAACCTTCACGTCCATCCTTTGAAAGCCAAAAACAATCTCGATCGTCGAGGCATGAATACCATTGATCATCCAATCAATTACCATTATCGTGACCTAACTTAAAATGGTTTCTTCAAAGCACATGTTAGTCACAATAATCTTATGCTGTCATTAATCACCGAAACCCACTAGGGGCCTAGATGCTTTTAGAACACATGTGATTGTGTGGTGTAGTGGTAAGAGAGAGATCGCGTGAGGGTTAAGTCGCAGGTTTGAAGGCCAGCGACTATGAAAATTGTCATGACTTGCAACTTTTTTTTTCACGTTTTTAATTTTTTTCCTATTTTTAAATACTGATGGTTTTTGGCCTCTTATACTGGCGGTTCTGAAAAAAGCCAGTACAAATAGGTTGAAAACCACTAGTAAAAATCTTCTCTATACTAGTGGAACAGAAAAAATCATTGTCTATCCATCCTTGACACACGTTTTTAATTTTTTTGCTATTTTTAAATACTGGCAGATTTTGGCCTCTTATACTGGCGGTCCCCAAAAAAGCCAGTATAAATAGGTTGAAAATCACCAGTAAAAATCTTCTCTATACTAGTGGAACAGAAAAAAAAAAAAATCATTGTCTATCCATCCTTGAGACCTTGACAGCACTGTTTATCATGGCCAATTTATCACTCAACCCTACAGCAATTTTGTCACCTTAATCTCCACTATTATATTATTTGAAAATTCGGCCCCAATAGTCTGTCCAATTTTTTGCACTCTTCTCTCATCTGAAGTTGAGTCCTGCCTAAATCAACGAAGGGATGATGATATGAATAAGCACAGTCCGTATTTTTCAATAATCAAATTGAGACAAATTAAATAATACAGGTTCAAGCGTTCTCAGGATTTGCATCCTCCTCACACCTGGACCTGACGTTGCTCTCCCAGCACAAGTGGCCAATGCTCTCAAAGTCATCAACTTGTTACACATATATTCACATGGTGCACACTACAAAAGCAGTAAACCTTCATCATCTCGTGTACTATCTAAGCTACGAATTAAGTTCACTCTGCTTTCAATTCCACTAAAATCTAGTGGTACTAACAAGTAACAGCTAACTTTCACTCTCATATATATATATACCAGCAATCTTTACACCCCACCCAGGAAACCACTGCACAAGAAGCAACAACACAGGCGCAAAGCAACAATCATGATGGTGTCAGAATCGAGAAGAGATCGATAATTACTGATGTCATGTAGAGCAAGCATGAGGAATATGCGAGGGCACGGCTTGCTCCCACAGCATCATCTGCGATGTGCGCAATTAAAGCAGGCGGATGCGAGGCCGCTGCGGCACGCCCGCGCCCGGCTGCAACCACACTGCGCCGGGCCGCAAGCACGCAGCGATGGCGTTGGTGGCAAGGAGGGCCGTGGAGACGGCAGAAGACGGTGGCGTTGGTGGCACGGCAGGCCACGACGGAGGTCCATCAGCTGCGTGAGGGAGGGTGCTAGGCCGAGGAT
This sequence comes from Chrysopogon serrulatus, assembly GCA_015844335.1. Classification (NCBI taxonomy): domain Eukaryota; kingdom Viridiplantae; phylum Streptophyta; class Magnoliopsida; order Poales; family Poaceae; genus Chrysopogon; species Chrysopogon serrulatus. Next base: position 76,937 of record JADLZL010002885.1, read on the forward strand.
GTTGGACAAATCTCAGATTTGGGGCAAAGTTTTCATTTTATATAACCTAATTGTTGGACAAATCTCAGACTTGAGACAAAATTTTCCGTTTCAGGACCAGGTTAAGCACGACCTGTCGCGCCAAACGGTCGAGCGCGCGACCCAGGCCCCCTACGTGTCAAGGCGAAGCCGCCCACGGTCCGCAGCATAGACGCGCAGAGCAACAGCTGCCAGACATCGGGCCTCGAAGACCGGCGTGGATTGCCTGACGTACTGAAGGCAAGTCACCGGTAACTTGCTCCCTGATCGATGCCATTGAATTGCCATCCAACGGCTGATAAAAGATCACCTTTGCCAGCTCACAAATGATGACAGCCCAGTACTGTTTCTTGGCCCAAATAAGGCCCAGTTCCCGTTACCACATGACCTACGACCGCTTGCTCCTGCAGCCGCCGGAAAAGAAAATGGCGCGAGATCAATGACGCACGCGGTAAAATGCTCGTGTGCTTATTCTACAGCCAGCATGTATTTTTTTTTAATTACCAGCATCTAAAATAGTGAGAGGGTATGTGTGCACTGGGCTTTATTTAGGCCAAAACTGCTAGTGGGCTTTCCTATTTGAAGTGAAGAAGTTGCTTCTTTTATTAAGTCATTGGATGAGAAATGGAGGGCATCCGATAGGTGGTAAGTCACAGGTGACTTACCTCCAGTAAGTCAGGCAATCCACGCCGCTCCAAGACAGCCTACCACGTGCACCATCCTCGGACTGAGTTCCTTCCTTTGCTCCGTCAACAGGGACCGACCCCATGTACCAAACTGACACAAATAAAACCTCCAGTAAGTCAGGCAATCCACGCCGCTCCAAGACAGCCTACCACGTGCACCATCCTCGGACTGAGTTCCTTCCTTTGCTCCGTCAACAGGGACCGACCCCATGTACCAAACTGACACAAATAAAAAAGCACAACATTTTAGTTTAACGGTGATAAATCTTTAATGCTTTATTCGTTTTCGATTCCGTTTTCACTAGTGCGTTCTACATGATGACGAGAGGACCAAAATTAGACCTCACTTTATATATATTTCAAAGAATTTATTTTTGTACAATTATGTGTAATTATGTACTAGGAAATTTATAAAAAAAATTACTACTATATAATACTAAACATGCTACTCCAAAAAATAATAAAGTTTTTACACTCGATTGTTACCATGGGCAATCTAAAAAGAGTAGAAGACCAAAATAAGACAACCTACAATCTAGAGGGCCAAATTATTAAAACAAATATTATATAAGTTATCAATTAAAAGGGCGAGTTATTATTATACAATACATTAAAAAAAAATCAAACCATGACTTACTGCCAACCGTGGAGCATTTATTAATGAGGGTAACAAAATAAGAAAAGCTACAACTCAGGAGAGGAGAAAATATTAGAACAAGCATCACATAAGTTGCCAACTACGTAGGCTGAGTTATTATGTAACCCATTGTATGAGCCAGGAAATATGACTAGCTGACAATTGGAGCAAGATACATTTATTAAAAACACAAGAGTAGTGACTTAAAATAAGATAAGCTGCACCCTTAGGGGCAAATTATTAGAAATTAGAAACTAAATAGAGGGAGCAAATTATTATATAAGAAATTACAAGAACCCAAAAATATGACTTGGTGCAAACTGGGGGCATTTGTTACAAAAGTCAGGAAATATGATTTGCTGCCAATTGAAACTGAAATTGACAAACATAAAATGAAATTGCAGTTGACAAATAGAAATTGAAAATTAAAGAAGAGAAAATGGACAAAAAAAAAAAAAAAAATGAAACTGAAATGACAACTTGAAATTAGAAACTAAAATTTAAAAATGAAATTGAAAACTGAAATTACAAAAAATGAAACTGCAAACTTAAATAGCAAAATTAAAATTAACAACTGAAATAACTAAATAAAATTAAAAACTAAATTTAGAAACTGAAATGACAACAAAAATAGAACTGAAATTATCATTCAGCTACCTATCTAGGCGTGATGATCTCTTCCTGCCATTTCCCCTTAGCTTGATGACATGCTGGTAACTAAGGCCAGAGTTTTCTCTGTAATGTTCTGCCATCGAGGCCTAACAAGGAGTGGATCCAATTGATGGAGGTGCGCAGCTGGATGCAGCATATGATGGATTCAACGTGGATTTGACCCTATGGATTCAAGAACCAAAATTTGGGGATGCTCAAGCTGTTAAGGTACAGTAATAGTGGTTCTGTCTATTTGTTGATTCCTTTCTGCCTCCTATCCCCTTATTACCATCAAAGCTTTTTATAGCAATACTTCAGTAATACCATACATATGTTCACCTTTACCGCTAGTCTTTGGTATGGCATGGAGTGAAAGAGGCATTATATATAGAATAAAGTCCGTTGTCCACCCAAAACTTGCTGCTAAATTAAAATAAACAGGAAAAACTGACCTCACACATAGATTACACAAGGGACCCACAATTTTATTGTTTTCTAGAGGTCGTTGGTCACCTCACCAACACCTCAATCAGTAAACCATACTTTTTGGTGGTTGCAATATTCACGGTCCAATAAATTCGAAGATTGAGTCCGTTTAAATTGGAGCATATATTGCTTGTGCATGCACCCATATATTGTTCGGGCAGGTAGCTAGGCAACGGCATATATATCAGTGGTGCAAGGCCACGAGGATTTTGCAGTGCAAATGAAGGACGAGAGACAAAGAGGAGAGAGGGATGCATGGATGGACGGGATAGAGAGCGAGGGACACAAAACGACAAAAATTTCTCTCTTTAATACTCCCACTAGTAGCAAACATGCTCGTGCTTTACAAATAAACATACAATTTGTTGCATGGCTTGTGCCAATGCAATGATAATGAGCTATATGTATTTGATGTATTAATTAGGTTTGGTCCAATACTAATAAATCAAATAAATTCTGTCCATCATAAGTGAGGTAGGAAATTAAGAGGATATTGATTCAAGTTCAATATGTAGCAATGTGCACCAGTTGTTGTACTAAGAAAAACAGAAGGTGGGTCACTAGCATGCACAATGCAATGCACACGAGCTTGTGTGGTACAGACTATGACATGAGTAAAGAACTAACGAAGGTTTTGCAGTCTTATAGAACCGGCGACGTGCATAGAGTGCACCAACAGCCAGAGGTTGCTGATAAGAGGATCGGCTTAAGAAAACCCTTTCCATCTCTACCTGCTGAATATACTTTCTATCTTTCTCCTGATGCTAAGTTGATGTACCTGATGAGTATCATGCCTACGCCCTGCACATAGAAATCAATGTGTGCCAGCCTCAGTATATTACAATGGAATTGAAAGCACGTAAAGGTGATTGGACAATTTAGTATATCATACCAAAACAAGGTGTGCGACTATAAATCAGCAGATATGCAGAAGACAATAGAAAGTGTGGCCTATTTTCTCTCATGGAAAACTGATTAGTTGTTCCAAACTTTGAAATTTGGTGCATAGTATATAAGTTAGCCACAAACAGGCTGCCTCATCAAGTATATAAGTTCAGTAATTTGGTTTCGATTATTTCATTAGTTCGGTTTTAAACGGTGTGAGCCTGTGGTTTCCAAATCGTTCCAATCAACTGGTTTGCAGGCAAGCAAAACCGAAGCAGGCCACCACTGCTTCGCCATGAACCCTCCCCTCCGCTTCTCCTAGCGCCGCCCTCTAGCACTGCACCTCCACATCATCTACCCTGGCTGCGTTGTCTCCAGCTCTGTGTGGATTCCACTCTTTCACAATCCTCCTCTCCCCTAGATGGACAATTTAAGCAAAAACAGTTAGCCAAAGTGCCAATTAGGCACACTAAAATGCCAGTGAATCAATCCTAATATTTCTCAATGCTAACAGAGTCCTAAGCCTTAAGATTCCAAAGACATGGTTGAGAGATGGAATGTTTACTGAAGTTTGCTACTGATTATTTTTATTTCTCGTCGGTCACTGTTCTAGTGTGGTTTTTTGTCAGTTACTGTGTTCTACTTCAGTTTCAACATTGGTCAGGATCTAATCTAGTGATCCATAGTGATCTTGCCACAGTAGAAGCAAAGTGTATCATCTCATTCAGTCTGAATTTTATTGCTCCACGAGAAGTGTCAGCTATTTAAAAGAAGCAAAGAGTATCATCTTGTTCAATTTTGGAAACTGAAACTATTTGCTTATCAGTGACATAAATTCACTTCCTAACGATACAGAGTGAATCTTAGTTATGGCTACCAGGTGTAGAATGCAGTAAACATTTCTGTCAATGAACTCCTTTTGGCATGTTCACACATCTCTGTATTTTCTGTATAAGCCTTGTAGTTCTTAGGTTGTGATTAGGTTAATTCCTAATCTCTAGCACAGTTCTGATGGTACCATGGATGCTATTTAGAATTTTGTGTTGCTTAAAATTTTGATGAGAGAGCTCTCTGAAAATGGCGAAGAAGGTGATCCACTACTCATATTGTCATGTTTTTTTTCCTTCTAGTAGGTGTGATAATCAACTCTCTCTTAGCAATAGGGGATTTTTATCCTGTTTCCTATGTTTTTTCTATGAGAATGAACTAGTTCATATGAAATTCTTCATGCGATTCAAAAGGGGCCCTAAATATTCAGATTGAACCAAAAAAAAATTGTTGATCCTGTATCATCCCACCTTTTTACTTTAGATAACCATTTTTCCATCTTGTACATCTGTTTCACTAGTACGCTTTCACCCAATTTACCACACAAAATACAGGGTTTTCCTCTTTGCTGCCCTATTTGAGATGTGCCAGCTAGGAGCAACTACATCATACCCAATTCTGCTTTATTCATTGTCAATGTCACAAAATTAGTGTCTCAAGTTGTTTGACGGTTCCCTCTGGCCTCCTGTTACACTAAGGCAATGTAAGCAACTTTTCAACTCTAACCATTTCCTCTTGTTCTCATCTAATTGCTCTTTTGCTACTGCTGGGTGCACCACGGTTAAGAGGAAGCACATTATAGAGCACCTGCCAATAATGATGAAATATTTGGTAGGCGTATATATTGAAAATCTTCATTACTCTATGGATCACATACCTATATACTTGTTGCTTACTATCTCAGTTGATATATGTGGCATGGCAATGCAACCTAAACGCAAGACCTAAAAGTAACATGTTTCATTGGAAAAAAAGTTCTGTCAAATTGTAGGCATGATAATCATGCATGATGGAAAGCATGTATGCATATTACACTGACTGACATTGATTCACATATTAAGTGTTGATCTCCTGATCAAATTAGGAGAAGCATGTTACACATATTCTACTAACCTGATAGGCTCACTGAACTGAAACTAGCTAGAGATGGAATGGAATCAATGCCTCCGGTAAAGAGGAGGGGGTGGGGGCTGAGTGAATCTCTCTTGATAGTCAATTAGTCATCAAAGCAGTGCAGCGAAGAAATCACATTTCTGAATGGCATTGTGACAACTAGATGGTCTCTGCCTGCCATTTCCCTTATGATGATGACACACTAGGAACTAAGGCCAGAGTTTTCTGCAACGTGGATCCAGTTCATCTGTTACATCAACATTGGTTCATGTTGTTAGTCGATTCCTTTTTGCCTCCTATTCTCATGTCACCCTTGTCATCCCATCACTTATATCAAAGTTTTGCTTACTTCTTCCTATAGTATTTGGTTTGGAATGAGGAGGCATTATATAGAATGTCCCCTAGGTCTCACTCCAGAAACTAGCGTGGCACATGCATGACACATGGACCCCATAATTTCTTTGTTTCTTAAAGATGGTTGGTCACCTCATCAACTCCTCATCAATAAACTGCATTTTTTGGGTGGTTGCAATAAGCCCTATAAATTAGAAGATTGACAGCGTCTAACAAATAGGAGAGCATGTTGTGTGCGCATGAACCCATTGTGAGTTTAATAGAAGTACCAAAGGCAATGCAACCTAAATGCAAGACATAAAAGTAACATGTTTTACTAGAAAAAAGTTCTAGCAACGAATTGTAGGCATGATAAAATAATACATGATGGAAAGCATGTACGGATATTACACTAATTGACATTGATTCACATACTAAGTGTTGATCCCCTGATTAAATGTCATAGGCATCATATTACACATTGTGCATAAGCAACACATCAGGAGACGCATGTTACACATTCTACTAACTTGACAGTCTCACTGAACTGAAACTAGAGATCGAAGGAAATAAAAGCCACGAGTAAAGAGGAAGGGAGGGGGGTGAATGTCTCTTGGCAGTCATCAAAACAGTGCAGCGAAGAAGTCTAACTGACCAGTCTCAATGGCTTTGTAACCACTGTAGGAGAAGTAGACACTATTGTACACCCAGATGGCAGTCTTTGTATCTGATTGCTGCAAATCAATGTCAATGACCAACAGAAGAAATAAAAAGATGCCATACTTAATGGTGAAAGGGACTGTATGATAAACACTTTCACAGTGGCATCCTTGGTTACTGTAAAGTTGCAGAGGTGCATCAAATTCTTTGTATGGTATGGTACTTAAAATGATGTTTCCAAACTTGAATGACACAAAGAAAGATCGATGATGCAATTAAGGCATTATTAGTTTATTTTGTAAAGCCACTAATCAAATGTGATGCAACTATTGTGATGCAAGGTAAACTACATTGGCATATAACAGGGCATGAGGTTCCTATAGAGAAACTCAGAAAAAGCAACTACATAATTGTTCCAATGTCCCATTTACCTTTAATAATCTTCTAGGGTCATCAACAGCCTGGTACTTCCCACTTCTACGTGGAGTAGATATTAGTACACACAAAATCATAACCTGTAAGATATAAAGCACAAGAAAAGAACAATTAGCATGGAGAGAAGATTTGTATAAATTAATTAAAATTTTTCAGATATGGGAAGTATTTCATAAATACAGAAAGTTGTCTCTAATAATAAGAGCCAAACTTGGACCTGTATGTTCAAAGATCAGAAAACCAGATGACGTTGAGATAATTTTGTCATGGTTTTTTATGTCTAGTTTCCTAAAGAAGACCATATGTGTTACAAATTAACTAAAAAATTTGGAGATGGAAAGCATTTCATAAATACAGAAAGTTGACTCTAATAATAAGAGCCACACTTGGACCTTTATGTTCAAAGATCGGAAAAGTAGATGACATTGAGATAATTTTATTCTGGTTTTTTATGTCCAGTTTCCTAAAGAAGACCATATGCGCACAGTCGCACACACATATACACACAAGATGTAATGTACAAAAATCATATTTTCAAGAGACAGAAGGACAAGAAATTCTTCAATATTAGAATCAGAGTTAAGCATGTTTATTTGTATAAGTATATCTGATGGCAGCTAATTCAATTAAAATGGACTGCATAGAGGTCTATACTTACAACCTGAACACTGAATTCTGATTTTCCCCAGTGGTATGTCATTAGCATTCAAGACCTTCAAAACTTTGAGTAATATCCCATCAACATCTTTGCATATGATTTCAACAATTTGAAGATGGCAAGGTGCAATAGACTTTTGCAATGGATTGTAACTTCCCTCCGTTTCTGTTAAGGACTTGTGTTCCTGAAGGAAATAAATAATTTACTCAACTAACAAACAAAAGAAAAATAAAAACTAGATATGTTGTACAGAGTAGAATGTTAACTACAAAACCTTTGAAATTCTAAGAGTAAGCTTCTCCAGAAGTGGGGTGTGGTGGAGGAACCAAATCAGTGCACTGAGGTCAGTAGCACTACTACACAAAAGATTTTGCAAGGCACCTCAAAATTGGTCTCGGAGGCGGTTTTAGAAGATAACCGCCTCGGTTAATCGATTCCAACCAAGGCAATGGCGCCGGCACAGCAACCGCCTCGGTTAATATATTAACCAAGGCGGTTATCATAAAAAAACCGCCTCGGTTAATTCATATTTACCGAGGCGGTTTTTATAACACAACCGCCTCGATAAATACATTAACCGAGGCGGTTACGTTATAAAAACTGCCTCGGTAAATATTTGGCCCAAACAGCCCATTTAGGCCCAATAACAGATAGCTACTATATATACGAAGACAACTGAAACCCTAACTCACTCTCCTCCCATTCTCAGCCGTCACTCTCTCTTCTCTCTAACTCTCCCTCCCTTCTCTTTCCCTACGGCAGACTAGTGGAGGGCGCCTCCCCGGCTCTGCCCTCGGCGCAGCGGAGGGGCGGCCCCCCGGCGGCATGGTGAGGGCGTGCGGCCCCCGCGGCGCAGCGAGGGCGCGGGCCCGAGCGGTGTGGCGAGGGCGTGCGGCCTTCTCGGCGGCGGCGCAGCGCGCTGGCACGCGGTCCCCGACGCGGGGCCGGGCCCGGGCCCCCCGGCGCGCCCACGGCACGGGGTAAGGACGCGGCCGCGCGCGGCGCCAGCGAGTAGGCCGGGCGGCGCCATGGCGCGGCGGCCGGGGAGCTCCTTTCCCCTCCCTCCCGGCGGCAGTGGCCTGGAGAGCCTCTGCTCCCCCCTGCGCTGGCCCTTTGGCTCCTCGGCAAAGTAACGGCGGCGGCTTCTTTTCTCTCTCCCCATGGTCGGCAACAACCTGCTCCTCCCGGATCCAGCGCGGGGAGCTCAGATCCATGTGGGGGCGACGCAGCCGCCTCCTCTCTTCCTACTGGCATGGGGGGGCGCTGAGGCGACGGATTCAGGCGGTTACAAGGCGCGGGGGCGCCCGAAGCCGGGACTGCTCTCCGTCAACCCCCCCACGCTGGCGAAGCACGACCAACAATGGGCGGCGCAGGGTGGCCTTTCGGGGGGCCGCGGATCGGCGAGGAGCGGCCTCCACAGCTGCCCGGCACCCTACGGCGGCGGCTCCGGCGAGGTGGGATGCACAGCGGCGGCGGCCCAGATCCAGGCCCATTTGGGCTAGGGTTTGGGGTTTCGTCTTTTTTTTTTTTTTTCGTTCGATTAACCGAGGCGGTTTTTATAAGGTAACCGCCTCGGTTAATATATTAACCGAGGCGGTTGAGCAACCGCCTCGGTTAAGACCACGATTAACCGTGACCTTATGTTCGAGGCGGTTAGAAAAACCGCCTCGGTTAACCAAAAAAACCGCCTCGGTTAAGTTTTCTGTAGTAGTGTAGACAGAAACCATTCGTTAAGCACCAAGGTCTATAGCTTGTTAAATGCAGGGCACCATTTCAAATCCCTGTTGAACACATGCTAGGAAAAGTACAAGGATGTAAATCCAAACAATGAATACCATGGAAACAATATTTCAAGCTTCAAACACATCCTGGTTAGTAAGCCAGGTTAAAAAACAATCCGCTGTTTTCTAATCTGAGCAAGCCATTCTGAATCTAAGATAACAGATCAATAACTAGGTCTCCCATTTTTATTCAACAATATCTGTAACTGCAGAAGAACACAAGTTTCAGTAATTAACAATGATACAGGTGATGTTTGGTCGAAATCAGAGCATTTCAAAGGAACACAGCTATGCATGTGAACACAATGATGAATCCAAAAACAGGGGACTCAGCTGCAAGCATACCATATCAGGATAAGCTGGTAAATTCAAGGATGCAGCTTCAGCCAAGCCATGAAGAAACACGCTGCTGGAATCATCAGGACCAGGATAATAAAAACAGCACCAACAGTCCTAAAAACAGCACCAACAGTCCTCATCTCCACAATCATACAGTCGACCATTTATACATCGGTCCTCTTCATTAAAAACATGATCGAATCGAACTTTCGCAGTTTCCAAGCACTGCATTCTTCCAAGCACTGGAGCCCTTCCGTAATTGTTAATGAACTCGAACGAGACGAGGCTAGGGAACGACATCCGAGTGCGGTAATCGGGGAAAAACCGGCAGCATCTGATACTCAGATGCTTCAGGTACGGGGACTGCATTTCCGATGACCAAACATGGCACCCCTCCATCTTGAGACTCTCCAGCGCCGAGCATCCAGAGAAATCATGACCGGCGCCATCGACGCCCGTGAGCTCCAGACTCGTGAGGTGCTGGGAGGAGAGGGGCACATCGTCCAACTCCAAGGGGCGGCCGAAGGGATAGGAGCAGAATCGGAACCGGAACCGGAGCTGCCGGACCTTGAGCTGCAGCACGCGGCGGATCCACCAGCTGCTGTGGAGGTCCAGATCGCGAGCCGAGTAGTAGGCGGGGTCTAGACCCGCCACATCCAGATCGAAGTCGCAGGAGTCCAGGGGCGGGGCCCCGGTGCGGACGCGCAGCAGGCCGTTGACGAAGTGGACGAACGCGTTAACGTCGCCCGGCCAAGCCGGGCGGAGCAGGCGGCGAACGGCGGGCACGGACCGCCAGCGGGCGCGCCAGCTCGGGCGAGCGCACGGCGCGCGGGGCGCCCCGCGCCCGGCAGCAGCGAGAGGATGTCGTGGAGGACGCCCTCCGGGAGGTCACTGATTCGGTCAGCCCCGCCGCCATGGGAGGCGCCGGGTGTCGTCAGCCGGGCGCTCCGTCGAACAGGTGGCGTGCGCCGCTGAATGCTGCCCCTCGCGCTCTGTGCCGGCCGCCGCGTGCCAGCGCGCTCGAGAGGGCCGCCGGGCGTGGCCTGTTCTGCACTGCTGCCGCCGCCGCCGCAACGCGCAGCTAGTGTTGAGGCGCCGCTCCCCGCCGCAGCTCACACGGCGCCGCCGCCGCTACTTGTTGGGTTGGGCTGCAGGTACTGCCTGCTGGGCTTTGGATTGTTGGGCCACGATGGGTGGGATTGGGAAACGGGACAGGCACAGCCGCACAGGGATAGCTGGGCCCACTTCCACCAGAAAAAAAAAAGGGTGATTGGGCCACCGGACGCACGAGTGCTCCTTGGTTTAACGGGTTTTTGACTCGGTTTAGGGGCAGAACCGAACACTGAACCAAGAACTGTGGCTCCTAGATGCGGAGAAACAAGGCATCGAGAGGGAAAAAAACTCTATTTATCTCAAATTATAATAAGATGTTAGATTTCTTTAATCTATGTTTAACTACTTATTTTATTTAACAAATTATGTAAAGAAAGTTAAATTCAAGTTATTTTTAAAGAATTTTTATTAATCAACAAGCTACAACAAAAGAAGCCATATTTTGCACAAAATTTTGAATAAAACCACGGTTAAACTTGAGATAAAAAAAATTCAAGTGCCTTATAATTTCAAATGGAGAGAATAGCAAACAAAATGAACGGGGATTCATTTGTGTAATAGACGATTGGGGGCCATTGGTCAGCGACCAAAGTGTGCGGCCACGATGGCAATGATACTAGAAGGGGAACATGTGGCTGTCCACTTCTCAAGCCATTGGGCCTCCATCACAATAAACCATATGCACTAGCATGTACGCACAACAATGTTGCTACACCCTTATATTAATTTTTAATTTAATGAAATAAGAGTATATTGTTTTTCGAATGTTTCATGAGCACAAAAAATTAACTATCATGGGAGAGAGATCCCCATCTAAATATATATTGATACGAGATAAAACCCTTTTGTCTAGTTAGTTTTAGAAAATCAGACTAAAACCATATAAAAGCCCTGGCATAAGAACAAACTTATGGCATATCTACTAGCAAGAAGAAACAACAACAAAGCCCTACCACTAGGGCAAAAACCCGTGACACAACCCCAACACACTAGTAACAGGAGAAAACAGCAGCACCTAGGCACATAAACTCTTCAACGATGCCTCTAGGTAGGTGACCGATGCAAGAGCGTAATCATCATGAACAGAGTCGGAGCTTAGCAAGGCTTTCGCCTGAGTCTTGTGCCAAGGAGAACCGTGAGTGGCCAGGGTCTGCAGGAGGTTCTTTAACGACGCCTTCAAAGAGGCTTCGCTCGATGGCATCCCACATCATTGGCCCAGCCTGGGGCTGAGCTGAGCTTTCGCCTAGAACCTTTTTCCGATAACCCACGCTCTAGCAAGCATCATTGGCTTGACGGAGTGAGATGTTAGTCACTGCCACACCACATGGAGCCGTTCGTAGACTCACCCATGATGGTGAGAGGCGCACACTGGTAATCGTCCAAGCCTAGAGAGAGGGGAATACTGGCCACCGCCACACACACCACACAAAGCCATTCCCCGACTCACCCGTGAAGGCCGGAGGCGTGCACCAGCAGTCATCCACTCATAGCCTGATGGGCATGCCAGCCGCCACCATACCGCATGGAGCCATTCCTAGGCTCGCGTCAGAGGTCATCACCATATCATTCGTCCACTTGGTATTGTTAACTACTCCATCTACTTGCTCACCTTGCATCTCCTAGATAAAAAATAATCCAATTCCACTAAGGCCTCCTATTCCACTAAGGCAATATAAGCAACTTTTTGACTAGCCATTTCATCTTGTTTTGTAAAAAATTGCTCCTCTACTGCTTGGTGTGCCACGGTTAAGAGGAAGCACTATATAGAGCACATGCCAATAATGATACAATACTTGGTAGGTGTATATATTGACAATATGGATTACTCTATGGATCACATACAATCACTGGAAAAGAAGTTCTGTCAATGAATTGTAGGAATCATAAAATCATACATGATGGAAAGCATGTATGGATATTACACTAACTGGCAGTGGTTCACATAAAGTGTTGATCACCTGATCAAATATCTCATAGGCATCATGTTACACATTGTGCATTAAGCAACAAATCAGGAGAAGCATGTTACACATTCTACTAACCTGGTAGGCTCACTAAATAGAAACTAGAGATGGAAGGAAATCAAAGCCACTAGTGGGGGGGGGGGGGTCATGGAGGGGGTGTCAGCGAAGAAAGTCTCTTGGCAGTCATCCAAGCAGTGCAGCGAAGAAGTCTGATCGGTCTCAATGGCTTTGTGACCACTGTAGGGAGAAGCAGACATTATTATACACCCAGATGGCAGTCTTTGTATCAGATTGCTGCATACCAATGTCAATGACCAATAGAAGAAATAAAAAGGTGCCATACTTAATGGTGAAAGGTACTGAATGATAAACACTTCAACAGTGGAATCCTTTGGTTACTGTAAAGTTGCAGTGGTGCATCAATTTCTTTGAATGGTATGGTACTTAAAATGATGTTTCCAAAAGTGAACGACACAGAGAAAGATTGATGATGCAACTAAGTTATGACGCAAGATAAACTACACTGGCATGAGTTTCCAATAAACAAAGTCAGAAAACACATCTGCACAAACATTCCAATGCTCCATTTACCTTTAATAGTCTACTGCTAGGGTCATCAACAGCCTGGTACTTCTCACTTCTACATGGAGTTGATATCAGTACACACAAAATTATAACCTGTAAGGGGAAAGAAAAGAACCATTAACCTGGAGAGAGAATTTTGTGGTTATTAATTAAAAGGATTTCAACATGCGAAGCATTTCATAATTAAAAATTTTGTACACATAAAATTGCCTCCAATAATAAGAGCCGCACTTGAACAACCATGTTCGAAGATCAGAAAATAAGATCATGTTGAGATAATTTTGTATATGTCCGGTTCCTATGGAAGTGTATCTGTGCACAAATATGATGAACTGGCACAGATGTAATGTAAGGTAGGTACAATGGCAAGATAAATCAGGAGAAGCAAATAACATGTTAACTGTATAAGCAGGATATGATGGCAGCAAATTCAATCAAAATGGACTGCATAGAGGAAGAAGAGCATTCAAAACAGTTCCAGATGATAGTGACAATGAATTATGATGGCAACAAATTCAATTAAAATGGACAGGCAGAAGAGCATTCACAACAGTTCCAGATGATAGTGCTAGTCTAACAATGAACGCAAATTGTAAATCTCAACTACACAAAAAAAAAAAAACTACACAATGTAAAATGGGATAACATAAATTTTGATAAACCAGAACACTCATAGTTTGATTAGTGATTACTGACAACACTTGGTTTTGTTTTGTAACACATATGGACAACTGCACAAAAGAATCATGACAGTTCATAGATAAGTTGCAACCTGAACACTGAATTTGGATTATGCCCAGTGGTATGCCATTAGCATTCAAGACCTTCAAAACTTTGAGTACTATCCCATCATCAACATCTTTGCATATGATTTCAACATTCTGAAGATGGCTAGGTGCAATTGAATTTTCCAATGGATTGTAACTTCCCTCTGTTTTCATTGAAGTCTTGCGCGCCTGAAGCAAATGAATAATTTAATCAGTTAATAAACAAAAGCGAAATAAAGACAGGATATGTGATACAGAGTAACAAGTTAATGACAGCACCTTTGGAATTTCAAGAGTAAGCTTCTCCAGAAGAGGGGTGTGGTGGAGGAACCAAGTCAGTGCACTGAGGTTAGTAGACAGAAACCATTTGTTAAGCACCAAAGTCTTTAACTTGTTAAATGCAGGGCACCACTCCAAATCCCTGTTGAAAACGTACTAGGAAAAGTGCAAGGATGTAATGTCAAATAATGAATACCATAAAAAAACATATATTACAGGCTTCAATCATATCCCAGTCAGTAAGCAGGACAAAAAAAGGTCTAGACTTCATATCTTTTGTAGAGGTGCATCTAAACTTATGTATACAAAGGCATTCAGATGTTTTCTAATCTAAGCAACACATTCTGAATCTAAGATCACAAATAAATAATCTGAGCTACGCAGAAGAACACAAGTTTCAGTAATGAGCATATACCAAAGCACAGGTGATGTTTGATTGAACTCAGAGCATTTGAAAGGAACAATTGAAACACGAAGCTGGAAGCATACCAGATCAGGATAAGCTGACAAATTCAAGTGTGTAGCTTGAGCCAAGCCTTCAAGAAATATGCAGCGAGAACGACCAGGAATTACAGGACGATAGTAATCAAAACAACCCCTACAATAAGCATCTCCACAATCATCCAAGCGACCATTTTTACATCGATCAGTGTGATGATGATCGAATTGAACCATTGCAGTCTCCAAGTATGGCATTCTTTCAAGCACTGGAGCCCTTCCAGAATTAGCAATGAACTCAAACGAGACGAGGCTAGGGAACCACAGCACATTGCGGAAGTTGGAATAAAAGATGCAGTTTTTGGTACTCAGGTGCTTCACGAAGGGGGACCCCATTTCCACCGAAGAAACGATGCACCTCTCCATCTTGAGACGCTCCATCGCCAAGCAGCCATAGAAACAAAGGACGTCGGCGTTGCCGTTGACGCCGCTCAGCTCCAAACTCGTGAGGCGCTCCGAGAAGAGGCGCGTATACTCCAGCTTGAAGGCAAGCCGGGGGTTAGCGGAAGGGTTGGCGGAAACCCGAAACCGAAGCTCCCGGACCTTGAGCTCCAGCACGCCGGGCGGATCCAGTTGCTGCCGCAAGCAGGTCCAGATCGAAGTCGGAGCCTGAGTATGGAGCCACCGCATCCAGATCGGAGTCCGGATCCACCACCGCACCCAGATCGAAGTCGCAGAAGTCCAGGGGCGGGCCCCGCGGCGGGCGCGCAGCAGGCCGTCGACAAATCGCCAAACGCGCTGCCGACGCCGCCCGAGCGGGGGGAGCCGGGCGATGCGAAGGGTGGGCGCGACCGCCAGCGGTTGCGCCAGCTCCGGCGAACGCACGCGTGCGCACAAGCGTCTGCGCCCGGGGAGCAGCGAGAGGATGTGGTGGAGGACGCCCTCCGGGAGGTCACTGATTCTGTCAGCCCCTCTCGCCATGGGAGGAGCTCGAGTCTCGGCCATGCCCTCCGTCGAACGGGTGGCGTGCGCCGCTGAAAGCTGGAGGAAGGAGAAGGAGATACTGTGGCCGGGGCCCACCACGTCCTTGATGTCTGCTAGAGATCCGGCGTTCGGATTTTGGAGCGCCAGACTAAGGCTATCCGCACTCATCCTTTAAATCCATCCTCTAAAAGGAATATTCCGTCCTGGTCATCCAAATTCTCTCCTCTATACCACTTTCTCCCGCACCCATCCATACTTTATATCACCCTCTATCCCAATATGGCCCCACTTGTCAGTTTTTTTTAACAATAAAAACCACTCTCTCTCTCTCCCCCATTCTCTCTCTCCATTCTTCTCTCTCCCACCCGGACGCCCACCTGCCGCTGCTCCCTCCCTGCTCCCTCCGCCGGCGGCTCTCCTGCCGGGCGCGCGGGCAGCCCGGCTCTCCCTCTCACCCGCCCGCCGGAGCCGAGCACGAAGGCGGCCCTGCGTCTCCTCTGGCGCGCGGCGAGAGAGCAGAGGTGGCCACGCGACGGTGCACGGGCGGCCCGGCCGGCCCAGCGGCACACCGGCGGCGCGACAGCACAGGCGCGGCCCTCCACTGCACGGTCGCGCCACCCCACCCCCACCCCCTCCTGCCGGGGGAGCGCGCGCGCGCGTGGCGGCCGGGCCAGCACAGCGCGGCGCAGGGGCGAGCGGCCGCGCAGTGGCCCTCGGCGGCGCGCAGGGCAAGGCGCTGCCGGCCCGGCAGCGGCAAGCCGCATGGCGGGCGCGTAGTGCGCCACCCGGCCCTGGCCTGGGAGAGCAGCGAGGCGGCGACGGATTTGCCTGGCCGCCACGCAGCGAAGCGGCGGCGGGCGCGCGCGGGCGAAGCAGCCGGCGAGGGAGCAGCGAGCAGCGGGCGCGCGAGCCGCCGGGGCGACGGGCGCGCGAGCTCGCGGTCTCCGTGGACGGGCGCGCGAGGCTCCGGCTGACACGCGGGCGGGCGGGCGGACGGACCGTGCAGCGGCCATGGCTCCCTCGGGCGGCTGGGTCGGGCGAGCGCGTGTGGAGCCTGCGCGCCGAGGCGGGGCTCGCGGCGGGCGCGGGCGGCCGCGCCTCGGCAGTGGTGCTTGCGCTGCCCAGGTGGGGGCTGGCGCGGCGCAGGCGGCCGCGCCCCGCCGTGGTGCTCACGCTGCACGAGCGGCCGCGTTCGTGGCGGAGTGCGCGCGGCCCAGGCGGGAGCTCGCGCGGGCGCGGGGGCCGCGGGGGCGGGTGCTCGCGCTGCCCAGGCGAGGGGAAGCGGGGGGCGCGCGCGACGACGACGATGGCATGACGGAGCAGCGGCGGAGCTTCCTCGGTGGGCACGCGAGCGGCGGAGCTTCCTCGGCGGGTGGGCGAGCGGCCGACGACGGAGCGGACTGTGCCGCGGACGGCCTCTCTCTCTCCTCCTCGTCGACCTGCCGCGGACGGCCTCTCTCTCTCCTCCTCGGCAGTTGCGACGTGGGCCCGACGCGGACTGTGCCGGACGCACGCTACTCCGCCTTTCTTCCCGGACGTCGTTCTTCTTCCCGGATGAGCTGGCGGCTTGGCGTACAGCGCTGCGGCCGTTTCATCCGGAATACGCCTCTCCCGGATGGTTTTCCCGGGTCCAGTGCAGATAGCCTAATTAAGGTATACATCTGAATTAATAATCAAAATATACTATACGTAGTACTTGAACATTATTTATGTGACATGTATTACATCTATGTTTTGTTGTATAAAAGCTTTATAAAACTTTTGAGAATGATATATAATCTAAATGAATATTGGCTTGTTTTGTCGAATGTAATTCCAACTAGCACTACGTGGGACCTTTAGTAAATTTTGGAAAAATATATACTTTGGCTGCTATATACTACATTATAGCACATGTTTCAGAGATGGATGAAGCAATCAAATGTTTAGTAGGAATAATTTTATCTTCTATGTCAAAGCTACTATAAAATAATTATTATAATAATATATAAATGTATGGTACATGCAATTTAAATTTGGTCACAAATTCTATAAATTAACATGATAACATGTCTTAGGCTCTTATATTTTTCATAAAAACTCAATTAATTTCGATAAACTAAAACATAAAATTTTTTCTACATGACCTTTTTTTATTGCGAAACCCAGTTATAGACATAGACGCTCACATATACAAGCACACACACCCTATGCGCGCATGCATAACCTATTCCTATGAGCACCTTCAAAGAATTGAGTTGGACCAACAAATCTTGAGATTGATAAAGTTATCATAGGCATCTCATTGTCGACGAACATGTGCCTACTATTAAAAAGAATAACGTTTTAAATCTTGAACCGGTGTCAAATCTAGGACTTGAACCTGAATAGATAAGTAAGAAAATCCAATCAGCTGAATTAAGTGTATCTATTTATGAATAATTTATACTACAACAAAATTGTTTCAAACTTTTATTGAAAAAATAACTATAAAAAGAACATGTGATACAAATTTTTAGAACTTCCTCTAACCAAATTTAGATATTACTATTTTACAATTATTAATTATCATATACTCCCTCCATCCCTAAAAAATGTTATTTTTAGAGTTATCCTAAGTCAACTTTTAAACTTTGACCAAATTATAGAAAAAATCATTAAGATTTATGTTATCAAATTGGTATCATTAGATTTACCATACCATAGAATATTTTTTTTTCATAAATTTTGTTGCTTTTTTTCTATAATGTTGATCAAACTTTTAAAAATATTGACATGCCTAGTTTCTAGGCATCACTTTTTTCATGGAGAAATAGTTACTTCAGGTATTGGGACACAGACCAACCTTCTGGATCTGATATAAGACAAGCGTATAGGCTAAAACGGTAATAATAATATAAACGAGCTGGTGAAAATCGCTGGTAATGGCATTCATCATTATTCAGGGTTTATAGCTGGTGAAAATCGCTGGTAATGCCATTCATCATTATTCAGGGTTTATGTTGCATTGTTATATGGCGCCCAGCAAATTATTCGGTAGGTGTATATATTGACAAGAAGTATTACTCTCCGGATATTGGCACGGCAATGGAACCTTGTTTTTTTTCCTAATATATATAGTCGAACAACCTAGAGAAGTAGAGATGAAAGGAAAGCAAAAACACTACTAGGGGCATTGTCTCTTGGCAGTCATCAAAGCAGAGCAGCGTGGAAGTCTATCTGACCGGTCGCATGGAGAAGCTGAGACAATGACACTATTGTTCACCTGCTGGCAGTCTTTGCATCTGGTTGCTGCAGTCCAATGTCAGTGACAAATAGAGGAAATAAAAAGGTGCCGTACTTAATGGTGAAATGGACTGTGGTAAACATTTCAGTGGCATCCTTGGTAGGTGCAGAACTGCATAGAGTTCATTGAATGTATTGTACATAAAACAATGCTTCCACAAGTGAATGACAGAAAGTTCCACAATGCAATTCAAAGAGAACAAGTTTATCTTGCATAGTCAGTAACCAAATGTGAAGCAACTGATTTGTGATGCAAGGTAAACTATACTGGCATAATAACAGGGCACGACGTCCCTATAGACATTGAGAAAACACAACAGCATAAATGTTCCACTGGTCCATTTCCTTAAATAATCTACTAGGTTCATCAACAGCATGGTACTTCTCCATTCTACTTGTTGACACTAGTACACACAAAATTATATCCTGCAAGAGATAGGGGGAAAGAAAAGGACAGTTAAACATGGAGAAAATTTTGTATAGATTAATTAAAAAAATCACATGGGAAGCATTTCATAAATACAGAAAGTGGCCTCTAATAAGAAGAGCCACATTGTATACAAGTCTATGCTTTCCAACATAAATTCTTTGCACATTATATAAGTAGAAGCAGAAGAGCACTCAAAAGAATTCCAGATGATAGTGCTGATCTAACAATGAACAGAAATTGTAAATCTCAACTAAATGCAAAATGACATAACGTAAATTGGGATCAATCAGAACACACATATTTTGGTTACTGATAACACTTGGTTTTGTTATACATATTGACAACTGCACAAAAGGATCGTGACAGACTGTAGATAACTTACGACCTGAACATTGAATTCGGATTTTTCCCAGTGGTATGCCATTAGCATTCAAGACCTTCAAGACATTGAGTACTATCCCATCAACATCTTTGCATACAATTTCAACAACCTGAAGATGGCTGGATGCAATAGATTTTTTCAATGGACTGTAACTTCCCTCTGTTTTATTAAAGTCCTGTGTGCCAGAAGCAAATGAATAATTCACTCAATTAATAAAAAAAGGAAAATAAAGACTAGATACATCTG
Organism: Chrysopogon serrulatus; assembly: GCA_015844335.1. Classification (NCBI taxonomy): domain Eukaryota; kingdom Viridiplantae; phylum Streptophyta; class Magnoliopsida; order Poales; family Poaceae; genus Chrysopogon; species Chrysopogon serrulatus. The sequence goes on from JADLZL010002885.1 coordinate 96,899, forward strand.
GTATAGAGTAACAAGTTAATGATAGCACCTTTGACATTCTAAGCTCAAGTTTCTCAAGAACAGGGGTGTGGTGGAGGAACCAAATCAGTGCACTGACGTCAGTAGTCTGAAACAATTTGCTAAGCTTCAGAGTCTTTAACTTGCTAAATGCAGGGCACAACTCCAAATCCCGGCTGAAAACACACTGAGAAAAGTACAAGGATGTAAAGTCAGATAATGAATATACAATGGAAAAAAAAAACAAGCTTCAATCATATACTGGTTGATAATCAGGGAACAAAAGGTTTAGATTTTATATCTTTTGTAGAGGTGCTCATCTAAACTAATCTATATAAAAACCTTCCTATGTTTTCTAATCTGAACAATCCATTTTGAATCCTAAGATCAAAAATTAATAAATAGGTCTGTCATTTTTAGCTGAACAAGTTTGAGTGATGTTTGATTGAAATCATAGCATTTGAAAGGAACAACTGAAATACAGCTGTGTGTGTGAATACAATTTGCAAAACCAAACACAGGGGACGCAGCTGCAAGCGTACCATATCAGGATAAGCGGACAAACTCAAGCACGTAGCTTCAGCCAAGCCTTGAAGAAACAGGCTGCCGGAACCATCAGGATCATAGTAATAAAAACAGCCCTCACAGAAAGCATCACCACAGTCATTGAAACGACCATGTCTACATCGATGACCGTGATGACGATCAAATCGAACTTTTGCAGTTTTCAAGCACAGCATTCTTTCAAGCATTGGAGCCCTTCCGGAATTATTAATGAACTCGAACGAGACGAGGCTGGGGAATGACATCTGAGTGTGCGGATCCAAGGAGCAGTTTTTGATACTCAGATGCTTCAGAGAGCCTGAGTGGATTTCCTCGGACGAAACGCCGCACGCCTCCATCTTGAGACTCTCCAGCGCCGGGCATTCAGAGAAATCAAACGAATGGTAAGTATCCGCGACACCCGTGAGGTCCAAACTCTTGAGGTGCTGAGAGAAGGGGGTATGGTCCCACTCCAAGGGATCATATTCCGGGTTGCAGGAGATTCGGAACCGGAGCTCCCGGACCTTGAGCTCCAGTGCGCCGCGGATCCAGCTGTTGCCGAGCAGGTCCAGGTCGTAGTCGTTGGGGTCATCCAGATCCGCCACATCCAGATCGAATTCGCATGAGTCCAGGGGCGCGCCTCCGCAGTGGACGCGCAGCAGGCTATCGACAAAGGAGTCGAACACGTCGATGTCGCCGTCCGAGCTGGAGTAGGCGAAGCGAAGGGCGGGCGCGGACCGCCAGTGGTTGCGCCAGCTCCGGGAGAGAACGCACGTGCGCACGGCGTCGCGCGCCCGGCAGAAGCGAGAGGACGTGGTGGAGGACGCCCCTCCGGGAGGTCACTGATTCGGTCATCCCCGCCGCCATGAGGCGCTCTGGTGTCAGCCGGGCGCTCCGTCGAACAGGTGGCGTGCCCGCGCCCTGCTTGGCTTGCTTTCGCGCTTCGGGCGGCGCCCCCTGGTCCGCGCTTCGAGAGGGGCCGCCGCCGCCCGTACAGCCCTGCTCCGTGCTGCCTCCCGCCGCCGCCGCCGCAGCGCACAGCTAGGGTTGGAGGCGCCGCTTCGCCGCTTCGCCTCTCACACCGGCGCCGACGCCGCTTCTCGTTCAAGACGCGTGTTAGGGTTTAGTTAGGGTTTGGAATGAGACGAGTGATTGAGGGGACGAGGTGGGCTTTGAGTTGTTGGGCCACTTTTCCAATAAAAAAGAGAAAGAAGGATGGTTGGGCCACTCGACGGACAAGTGATGGACCATTGGCTAAATAACCCTGGATCCAAATTTTAGGTCTATACCAAATTAAATTTGCTACAAATAATTCATTAGGGTTCCATCATTGCTGATAGAATAATTCAAATTTGAACTCAAAAAGAAAATAAAGAGAATGCATGGATGGTGTTCCTTGTTTCTTCATGCCATTGATAATATTGTGTGTTATGTGAAGAAGCATTTGCAAAGAGACTGTAATTAATGTCATGGAATTTGTCAGATAAATTCTCGAAAGCATAAACCCCTTAACCCAAAACTTGTTGGCAAACATATGTGGCCATTGGTTTCTCCGTATGGCAGTGGTGCCTTCGATCACTACCTAATTTCTTTTATCAATATATTTGTCGCCATTTCTCTTCGCGTCAATGGTCGTGTAGCTAAGAAAGAGTGGACGAAAATGCAACTATCAAGATCATGTCATTCTCAAACCTCTATGTATTAACTGTACAAAGTGGTGTCCACATGTTGACTCAAACTGTGCAAGATGATGTACGATTGCATCTTACCGAGCTTGCTTTGCCAGTACAAAGATGTTGGCGCGATCATGGACCTTCATACCACACAGGTTTAGCGGCATGCCACCATGGCTGACGCATACTGACCCTTGCCAAGAGGCCCAAGGAGGAATCAGTGCTGCCGTCATAGCCAATCGAGCTGGCAAAATGTGGACAACATGCACGAACTGAAAGTGGCGGTGCTGTTGCCACATATCCCAGTCAGCACTGGCCATGCTAGCTGTGGCGCGCAATTCAGTAGACTCCATCTCCATCTTGCTAGTAGCTTTTCCCCTCATGCCTCCAATGCCTATATCTAACCGCAGTACCGCACGAAACCTTTTCTTAACTAGCTGCATATACACTACCTTTTCTCCTCATTCTAAGCTGATGCATCTGAAACTCATGTCTTGCACGACCAATATATGGCTATCTTTATAGTTGGTTATGGACAACGGAAAGTAGATGGAAGTGGCGGGGACAATTTAATATCGAGATATTTTACCTCTGGCATTAAAAAAATGCTTCTGGCCCTTTTTTTAACTAGTACAAAAATCATTTTTTCTGACACCTTATTTTTTTTCACAGGTGGTTCACAATTTCATAACGCCAGTAGAAAAAATTCTGTAGGCCCATCAAAAGAACCACCTGTGTAAATATGTTTACATAGGTGGTTCTCTTAACTTAACCGTCTCTTAACTTGACCGTCTGTGTAAACTGTCTATTTATATAGGCGGCTTACAGTAACAACCGATTGTGTAAATAACATTTACACAGGCGGTCCTCATTGTAAACCGCCTGTGAAAATTGCACTATTTACACAGACGGTTTGTATAGAGAACCGCCTGTGTTAATTGTATTTACACAGGCAGTCCTCATTGTAAACCGTCTGTGTAAATAGTTTAAAATTAATTTTTTTGAGTTTTTCAAACTTCCTCGGATGGAAAAACTCCCAAAATAAAAGTTGTAGATCTCAAAAAGTTATGAAACGTTGTAGTTGATAACTTTTTCATTTTAAGTAATCTTTTTATGGAAAACTATGACTGAAATTTTCAAATTTGAAATTCAAATTTTACAAATGACCTCAGATGGAGAAACACTCAAAATGAAAGTTGTAGATCTTGAAAAGTTATGAAACTTTGTAGTTCACCACTTGTTTATTTGAGTTTGTTTAGACCCTCAAATATTTAATTTTCTATCGGGTTTGTATAATATATGGGGGAAAACATGATATTTAGACACAAGTGAGTGTGGTACAGTGGTAAGGGAGGGATCACGCGAGGCCGAGCTCACAGGTTCGAATCACGCCGGCCGCGTAGCATGTGATTTTACGTGAAAAAATGTGCGACTTTGATGGAGACGGGTGTGTGCCTCTCCCAGTTTCAAAAATATTTTTTTGCTATTTTTTCGCGTTTTCTGGGCAATGAATTTTCATTGACGGCTCACAATCCACCGCCTGTACATTGTGGTCGATTTGTACTGACCCCCTGGTACAGGTGGTGGGCTGTGCCACCTGTAAAAATGCTTCTAGCACCACCTGTAAAAAATATTTTTTGTACTAGTGTTTCAAGCTATCTGTATATGATAAGAAAATGAAAAACTCCCCCTTCTGTGGCCTTTCATCCGCTTATGGTATTTGAGGGTGTTAAATCAAGCGTAAAATGACCATTTTACCTCAAGCAAAAAAAATAAACTATGGAGTTTAGTTTATCTACTTTAGATTTAAAGAAAAGATATTGCACAAATAATTTCACACATTACAGTGCATTATAAGACACATACTCAGATACACATACATTAATAAAATTAACTTACCAAATGCATAAAAGATGGCACAAATGCATCACAATTGACCATAGGTTCACACATAATTTTGCATACATGAGATTAGTTGACACATAAATTGTTTATATTACAAATCCACTATAGGTTCAGTCTCACATAAATAAGGTCAGACACTAGTGCGATTTCAAACATACATTAGTCTCACATACAACAAAGAGAATTCAATATGCATATCACAAATCAAAGGCTGAGTCTTCTTTTAGTTCATGTGCTCATGGTTTGGCTAGTAGCAGGTTGTCCTTTCTTGTCACTACTATAGAATTGACACTTAGTGCCGGCCCATCACTGACGGTTCTTAAAAATTGCCGCTGATAGTGCCTTCTGGCCCATTACAGCTAGGTTTTGGATAAAACCACCATTGATAGAACCAACCGACAGTGATATTCGAGTTCTGATTCATATCATTGCTGATTTTTAGTTAAAACTACATTGTAACACGAAAGGCTCAGACGAAGATAGAGGGCTAGCGACTGAAGGAGTCTTCACTAAAAACTCAAAGGTTCCAGGGAAATTAGGCCTTGATTTGACAAACAAAGAGGGAGGAAGAGCTATCACGAAGGTTAGCGTCAGTACAGGCAGCCAGTGGAGGCTCCAATGGGTCTCAGCCCGGCTCGACAAGGGCCCATGGGAGAAGACGGTGGCCTTAGTAGAAAGTCAAGGGTGCCCCCGAAGGGGGACAAATGTGTAGCAAACAGCCTATTCCTGCAGGCAGTGAGGAAAAATGTAAAAGCACTTGCTTATTATAATGCTACTCCATAAAGTAGACCCGTACCGCGATGAGGGAGAGATTGATGGGGCTCAAAACCCTAGAAAACTGTTTTCCCTGTTAATCATGTCATAATTACCTCATTGGTCTTTGGTTGGTGTCCATGGCTCGAGTCAACATTGGCTAAGCAGCTCCACGCTCAGCATTCAACCCCTACCACTACTACATAAAATATTTACCCCGACCTTTCAAAAACACCCTTCGAAGAGGGCAAGAATTTCAACCGCCTCGGTTAACATCTGGGATTAACCGAGGCGGTCATTTTTACTATCCGAGGCGGCCACAACTAACCGTCTTCCAAAATTGAATAACCAAGGCAGTCATTTCATTTACCGTGGCGGTTACAAGTTGACCGTCTTGAAAAATACTAAAAAGCCCGCCTCCAAAAATATTGAGGCCCAAAGAAGCCTAAGAGGCCCATTACCGGGCTTTCATATATATAGCTAAGCTAAGGTTTAGGACTTCTCATCCCCACCCTCTTGTCTCAATCTCTTCTCTATTCTCAGAGCCACACCACCAGCCCACCACCTCGTCACCTCCCTCTACTCTCTCCCTCCCTCTCCACAAGCCTCGGCCCTAGTGATGCAGCTTCCAGGTGGCGCAGGTACGCGGCCCCGGCCCCTGGCGGTGCACCTCCCCGGTGGCACGGGCTCGCGGCCCCGACCCCGACCCGGTGGCGCGCCTTCCCAGTGGCGCGGACACGCGACCCCACCCTCAGCAGCAGCGGGCGCGTGGCCCGGCCCCGGCCTCGTCCCCTATCTGCGTGGCGCACGCCCCACGACTCCGGCGGTGGTGGCGGCGGCAACCTTCCCCAAGGGTGGCACGAGGCCAGGCGGCGCACGCCCTGATCCGGCGAGCGTGCGGGCTTCCAGGTACCCCTCGTCTCTCCTCTCTCCCTCACTTTGTCTTTCTCTTTCTGGGTTCCAGATCTAGCCAGTGAGGTGGCGGGCCGCTCCTTGATCCGGAGAGGAGGCTGGACATGCTCGGATCTGGCAAACCTGAGGGTCATGACGGCGATCTGGTCGCTACTGAAGCGGATCTAGCGAGCTTGAGGGTCGTCGCAGTGGAACCGGTGCGGAGCAGGGCGGTACAACTCTCCTCCATTCCTCCCTTCTCCGGCAAGAGCGGGAACGCCGGATTCCGGTGGTGGCGGTGCAGATCCGAGCAGTGCATGGATGGGCTCGGCGGGCCTGTGCACGGCGCGCGCCGAGCCTATCTAGTTTTTTTTTTTTTTTTGTATTTTTGTACGATTAATGGAGGTGGGCATTTGACTGCCTCAGTTAATCTTGGATTTACTGTGACGATAGGTCCGAGGCGGTTGGGATTGTCGGCCTCGGAAAACCTTTTTCAACTGCCTCCATTAATTATTTTGTAGTAGTGTAATGGGATTAATTTCCCAACAGCTATAAACCGAATCGGGAGGTGCTGAACATTTATGCGTGTACTACGAAACATTTTTCATAGCATTTGAGCTCCAATTAAGTTATGTAACTCGTTAACATATGTCTTTAGATTGCAACCGCTTGATGTTCTAGATAGGATTTGAGTCAACATCTTAAAACTTGTAAAATTAAAGATCCACGTACACACACACACACGCACACGCACGCACACATGATTTGAAAAAAATATTTTATGAAAGGAATAAATATGTTGTTAGAATGTGAGCTATGTTTTTGAAAGATGTTTTTGGGATCATTTGAAGTGCAGAAAAAAATTTCCTATTCTTGCATTTTCTCAATGAAATTGAACCAATTCCTGTTAAAGCCTCGCATTCCGAACAGGCCTTATTGAAAGCACTATTGTTTTTCAAATTGAAGTGATCGGAGCTATGTTTTGAAAGATGTTTTTGGGCCGTTTTGAAATGTGGGGTTCCTATTCCTGCAATTTTTTTTTGGTGAAGTTGAACCAATTCCTGTTAATGCCCTGCGTTCCAAACAGGCCTGGATTGTTGAAAGCACTGTGTTTTTTCAAATTGGAATGAGTATATATAGAGAACAACACTAAAATTATGCTTGTGCACTGAAATGCAAAGAAAAGTGTGGAATAATTGATGTCTTAATTGTAAACGCACACTATGCTGATTTAAGTTCAATATCTTAGTGATTGAATTTGTATACCTTATAAAATCCAATGGTGCTTCAGTTTTGATATCGTAGCCCAACTGATAGTTTGATACGGATTGAGACTTCAATATATATAACAAATATTCAGAATATATTTGTTGATATACCATGGAAACTGTTCGGTAGTACTACTATATAGGATATGTTTCATAGCCACAATGGCCAGATCGGGGTAGTATTATATAGGATATGTTTCACAACCACAAATATTATATAGGATATGTTTCATAACCACAATGGCCAGATCAGGCAATATTCTATTCATATTAATTCACGTGCTACGAATAAAATGTATTCTCTTTGTAGAGTTAACAAAAAAAAATGACATGGCAGCAAATCCGTTGATGGGAACGAACTAATCACAGGATATGTGAACATCCATACTAACGGTTTTTCAAGCAAACGGACTGGTGCCAATTGAGTTAAGGCCTGTATAGTAATTAAAACAACCGGATACACCAGGAGAACCAGAAGGTCTCTGCCTATCAAATGGAGTTACACATGGCTTTCTCCCCTGCTTTGGCATCACCGAGCAAGCAAAATAACAAATCTTAGCGTGAGCACGCAATACAGCAGCCTACCAGAGGCGCTGCTAGAGACACTGCCAGAGATCGTTGTAGCTACATCGGAATTTGAGATCAAGGAAGTGATGAACGAAAGCTCAGGGGTTGAGATATTACTTTAGCCCCTGCATATGTTGGATGGAATGCCAACTGCACCCCGAGCGAAACCTGAAGATGTCGCCAGGCCGTAATTCCCTTTGCCTCCCTTTCCCATGCTACAACTACAACTATCTCTAGTCGTACTAATGCTGCTCCTCTCATTGTCTACTGTTTGGTGAACAATTGGCTAGGGAAAAACACTATATATAGTACTTCCTTCCAATAAGTGCTCCGGTATATATATAAATACACCCACAAGATGTAACCTAAACCCCATGCAGGATACGCTGGGTCGATTTAGATCAAACGAGTTAAAGTTAAGACTTAATTCATCAACCTAGGCATTAGAGCCTGTGATCTAGACCGCGGATCGTGGAGCTGTAGGAAGGAGAAGATGCATGCGGCATGGTGTAGAACACCCTCACGGCATTGTTGTGCTCGCCCTGAGGCACACGGGTTGGAGTGACAGGAAGCAGGACGCGAGAGCGTGAGCTTGTGACATGTGCGTCAATACACTTCATTCAATTTGAACCAAACAAATAAGCGCATGTGTTTATTATTTGCTTGTCTACATCCTCAGCATTCAGCAGTGGAGACATCAAGCAACGATTTCAGCATATTCTTGTCTACGCGATGAAAAAGTTCTTCCTGGGTTGAGTGGAGGGTTGTTGGAGGGCATGAGAATGCATATTGAAGTTGAAACATTTGATCCGTGCTCCACCCATTGCCTGCCTACACTGCCATCAAGTTTGGAGAGCAGCTTTGTAAAGGATTTATCTGGTTTTCCCAATTAATTAATTTTTTTTATCCATTTCTAAGACATGCTCTTGTCACCTCTCTCGCAAAGCAGCAAAGTTATATTACCTATGTAAACTCGTGGACGCACTGGTTTGGGATGGATTGGTGCGTGGGTTAGCTGGTTTCCACCCTACCGATGGATAATATGGTCAATTACTCATCTCACTTTGATTTCCCTCTCCACCATATCCATCAGCTCTGCATTTTGTTGCAGGCCCCCCTTAATTTCCACCCTCTCAGGATCTCTTAGGCCAGTCTTAATGGCATGTTTCATCACACGGTTTCCAACTCATGAAACTTTGAAATGAAACTGGACTCAACCACAATGCAAAGTTTCATGACACAATTTTATAGCCTATTTTAGTAAAATGGGTCCCATCTATCCCATAATGTAAGTGGCCACGGGGTGCTCGGCCTCCACGCACACAGCCACTACGGCCACGCACACGCTCTGTGCATTGCCCACCCGCCGGCGGGCTCAGCCGCGGCAGCTGCCCACGCGCTCGCCCGCGATGGCCTGGCCAGCGCGCCGACGGACCTCGGCCGCGGCCGCCGCGCGCCAGCGCTGCCCGGCGTTCGCTTGCCGCTGCCTGCCAGCGCGCCAGCGAGGCGCGGGCAATGGTGCTCGCCAGCGGCGGGCACGAACGCAGCGCGGCGGAGCTCAGCAGGCGCATCTCCCCAGCGTCTGCCTGGCCAGCGCCCCGGCGGGCGTCGCTGGCGGCCCGCGGCGGCGCCTGCGCCGCTGGCGGCGTTCGGCCCGGCTGCCTGCCCAGCCAGCGCCCGGCGGAGGTCGCCCACGGTGGCCTGGCCCGTGCACCTCGCGACGACGCTCACGCCAGCGGCTGAGCTCACGCTTGCAGCGGCGCTCGCGCTCGCAATTGAGCTCCTCTGCCGCGCCGAGCATGCACGGAAGCAGCCGCACCGCCTGTCGCGCCGGCGGCCACACACACCCAGCTCCACACACGTAGGCAGCCATAGCCCTGCTCCATCGTGCGTTGCCTGCGGCCCTGCTCCGCCATGACGTACGTCAGCCATGTACCGTTCAGCCCTGCGCAGGAGGCCAGGAAGAGGATCCGTTGAGCCTTTCCTTTCCATTGACTGAGTTCGGATGTGCCCCTGGAAGAAGACGGATGGAGATTGAGGAAAGGGCGCCCGCGGCAGCACTTGGGCTCGCGGCCAGCCCTCGTGAACACGGCGGCGCCCGTGCTCGCGGCTGGCACTCGCGCTGTGCTCGCGGCTGGCGGCGGAGCCCGCGCGGCTTCAGCGCTCGTGCGTGCTCGCGGCGGCGGGAGGCGCGGCCCGCTCGTGCATGGGGTCGGCGGCAGAGCGGAGGTTCGGGTGGCTGAAGCATAGGTTTCCCTAGGCAGCACTGACAGAAGCAAGAGGGCGAAGGTGGAGGTTCTGAGGACGATGGTCCCGGCCAGCAACGGAGGGTGGGCCGCCGGGAGCCCAATCGGCCCGGCCCAATCGGGCATCCTTAGGGAAGACGTGAACGCCCCCGTGCCTGGGTCTCAAGAGCAGAATACTCCTAGCATATTCTTCTAGGGTTATGGGGCGAGTCTGCAAATCGGATACTCTGGGTGGAGGAAGCCCCCTATAAAAGATGACTCTCCACCCCATGAAAAGGGTTGAAATTAATAGAGAGCATTGATAGCACCACCTACTTCGTTCTTAGTTCCCATCTACATCACTTGTTCACAGGATTCAGAGCCGGAGGTTCCTTGGGACCTCCGCCTCTAATCTCCTGTTCGGGACCCATATCCCAACACCCTTGCCCTCTATGCACTGTGCAGATGGTTGCCCACCTCTTCGGCATAATGATTAGCTCTGCACCACATGTCCCCGTTGCAGATGCTTCCTCCTTATGCTTGGTGCACACAACTCTCCATCTCAACTAGATCATGACGTTCCTCCTCCCAATCATCCTTGACAAGGCCTATTTGTTTATTCCCAGCTGCCTCCCATGCCTATCGAAATTGCCTTACAAATGGACTTGTTATCCGCTATCTTTTATGTCAAGTTGATGTACTTTGGTACACAAAGCCTTGGATATGTTGCCATTTGATGCACGAGCCTCCTGTGACCTCCATGTGACAATATAATACACCACCACGACACCATAAACAGTAGAATTGACCACTTTGTACTATGTACTCAGTGATGCGTATATATAGTTTCATCGACATATATAGTTTTAGCTAAGTTGGCATAGAGTTAGAGAGAGAGAGAGATAGAGAGAGGAAACAAGTGTCATGTCAGAGATACAACTTTGTGGCTTGACATCAGTGACTATAAAACCATGTTCATGCTTTGAATATATATTGCCATAATGTGCAACAGCTAAATGATCTGGTATTCCTCCTTAATGACATTATGCACGTGCCAATCTATATCATGGATATATTTATATGACATAGCACCTTTGGAGTTAGTGACATGATGACATAATGCCCTAGTAGTATAGATAAAGAATCTGTACTATAAATAACCTTCGAAAATCCACCTGTAGCGCAATGCATCTCCACGGCCAATTCAAAGCCAATGGACCACAGTTCTATTTCTCGGGTGCCTGTTCTTTATGAACCGCAAGCTGAAAAAAATCCATAGCATCAACAAAAACTTTTTATCACATGGAAGTGTCATGTCGGGATCTGAACAAGGTAAAGAACATAACACTACATTTTTAACATGGAAAAGCACATAACAACAATAGTGTAGAGGATATCACACCCATGGATCACCATGGGGTACATATCTGATGCCAAGTACATAGACATAGGGCCGTGTGTGCAAGAGAGACATGGTCAGGGTACAACACTAAAAATCGCCAACAACATGAAAGACAAGACGTTGATGTATGTTATTGCAATTCATATAGACCATGTTGTAACCAAATATAGAACATGTTTAGAAAATCAATTGCAAAACGTCAACCTTGTGTCCATGCACTACAAAACTTCTTTTAACATTTGAGCTCCCAATAAGTCAGGCTATTAATTAATTTAATGGCTGTGTTTAAGTTGCAAATACTTGTTTTTGACAACATTGATGTCAATTTTTAAACTTTACTAACAAAATTTAATGTATTTAGATCAGAAACTTAATGCCTTGGTCGTCATTTAGTTTTGATACTGTAGCCTAACTGATAATCTGCTATGGATTAATATTTCAATATAATTAATAGCATATGTTTCATACCACAACCGTCAAATTAAGGCCTCGATCTATCCTCGATCCCCTTGGAGTTACTGATCGAACAGACAAACAATGAATCTTAGCTTGTATAGTGATCCGTGCGTGCCTACGTGGCCACCTTCAGGTCAATGTTTGATGTAGCTTTGTCAGTAATTAAGGTCAAGGAAGCTATGGATGCAAGGGTCGTCCTAGGTGACTAGCTAGTTGAGCTATTACAAGGGCTTTCTATCCCATAACCGAAGACGATGAGAGCCGAGGATTCCTTTGCTCTATATTTATTTATAACAAGAGTCGCAGCTCTTTGATAAAAAAAAGCTTTGAAGGTGGCTAAGTTTAGTTGTATTGACATGAAGATGTGGCCATTTTGAATTTGCAGTCCAAATGCACCTGCACATTAGAATAAATATATAATGTCCATGAGAAGGATAATAGCCTGACCTGTTGCTTAAGTATTATCTCCAAAGACTTCAATGACAAATAAATCACCTGAATAAAGGGAGCTAATCAAATTCCAACAGTTTGTTTCATTCAAAAGTTAAAAGAGATGAACAAACGTTCAACTGTTTCTTTCAAGATCTTGAGACACAGGACGCAGAGTATTCTTTTAAAATTTAAGCAGATTCTTTAAATTCAATGTTTGAAACATGAAAAGAAAATTAAATAAAAGATAATTAATGCATGCATGGAGTTCCTTGGTTTTTCCTTGCGGTGTCCTTAATATATACGACATATCTACGTAATATTTAAGTTGCAATGAGAAGAGATTTTTAAATTACTGGATACATTATTCCTGAAGAACAAATCAAATTAAAACCTGTTGAGCGAAGGGCGGGCATGGACCGCCAGTGGTTACGCCAGCTCTTGGCGAGAACGCACGTGCGCACAGGTCCTGCGCCGGCAGCAGCTAGAGGATGTGGTGGAGGACGCCCTTCGGAAGGTCACCGGTTCAGTCAGCCCCACACGCCTTGGGAGGCCCTCTGCTTCAGCCGGGCGCTTGGTCGAACAGTTGGCGTGCGCCGTTAAAAATTGACACTCTCTTACAGTGCGCCGTTGAAAACTGACACTCACACTCGCGCTTGGTACCGGCCGTCGCGTGACTGCGCCCTGCTCGGCGTGCTCGCGCTCGGGGCCCTGCTACCGCTGCGCCCTGCTTCGTGCCCCGCCGCCGCTCACAACGGGGCCGCTGCCCCTTCGCGTTGCGCACGAGTTGTTGGGCACGGTGGGATTGGGAAAGCGATGCTTAGGCCACTTCCACTCAAGAAAAAAACAAGGGATGGTTAGGCTACCAGAGAGACGAGTGCTCTTTGGTTTAATGTCATGAACCTTTGTCATTCGTCCATTGCATCAATAAGCTCAAATCATGAACATTAACTAGCTTTGGTGCAAACAAAGCAGATGTCACTCAGTCCAACACATAAGCCCACTATACAAAAGGATGAAGCCGAAACAATGGCTCATCAAGGATTGACAGACAAGCTTCATTCGTCTCTATTGCCGTCGCCGTCAAGCAACTCGGTTTTTTAGCAACATCGTCAATGGTCACTGGCGAATTGAAGCCTGGAAGGTCGAACAACAGTTGGCATGTGTGGTGAAATCAAATACGGTGACTGTCGTACCATGCCATACACCAGTCACATCCCTCCATCTGTTGCCAGATATCTACTATGTATTTCCCGATTTCCTCCAATTCCCAACACACAAGGGTACCATCTTCCTTACTCCTTTGAACACGCTATACTCCCTCTCCCCATTAACAAGTGCTTGCATTCTGTCGATTCATTTGTGGAGTAGAAAGTACTACATATATATAGCCAGCCAGGTTGTGTTGTGCTAGTCATAGTGGAACTTTATTTTCCTTTGTCTTAATTGCCATGGCAGTTGGAAAGGCAGTACATTTTACTTTATTGTCATGCGTTCACTCCTTACAATAACCGTATTGTGAATTGAAGTTTAGATGATTGATCAACATGTGAGTGGATAGCAGGTAGATTCATAAAATGATCTGACAATTGTTATGCATGCGCATAACACGGTGGCTAGATGGCCCCATATACAAAGGTGGCTAGCTACTGGCTAGATCGAACAAACAAAGGGAGTGGGCAACAATACGAGTCCTCAGCCCCAATCTGATTCTGCCGTGCCATCCCATGACCACCAAGCAGGTCGACTCGAAGAGGCAAATTTGTTTTGCACATTTAACGTGACAGACAGCTAAGGTCACACCGTCCCTATTTACAGGAGAATATTTTATCAACGTCACCTGCCTTTTAGTTTCCTACTCACCAGCATGACATGTACAAACGATATGGACGCTCACATCAGCGCCGTGTTAGATATTTGATCTGTAATAACGTCACCATATCGTCATTGATTTACCGTAGAGGTGCCAAGACGATCAGGTAACCAATCATCGTTGATAGATCACCTCAGGAATGAACTATTACAGATTACAGCATTTCTATGATGATTTCTTATAAGGTCACTAATGAACCATAGTTGTTTAGCCCAACCCAAGCCCAGTATGACCTGAAGTTCAGCACGCTTGGGTTGACATGGCGCGGTTTGGCCAATAAGCTAGCCAGGCACGGTGGCATCCTGATCAACCTTGCCCTGCGCCCCTCCCTCCTAAGTCCTAAGCCTAACTTCATTCCCCCGCCCTGCGCCACACTCTCTCGACTCTCGACCTCCCTCCCAGCAGTCTCCCAGTTTCCCTCCCCGTGCTGCTCTCACGCTTGCCGCTTGCTTCCCTTGATCGTAGGTTTGCTGTCGCTGTCCCCATCCGCTCCCCACTATGAGCTTGGGCAAGCGCCAGGCCGCCTCCACAAGATCCACGCCACCAGCTCCACCAGTCTCCGGTCGGTGGGTGGAGCTTGTCCCACGACGATAAGGTGGTAACATACAGCGCGGATTTCATCAACGCTGGCAACTAGCTGGCGGACATGCGTGAGCATCGGGTAAGACGTAGGAGCCTAATATATATGAGGTGGCGTAGCACCACAAACTGACAAACGCTATGTACACACTGCGTTACAAACGCTGAAACACTGATGAAAAAAACTGACAACTTACAGATGCTAAACAGAAGGCTAAAGCAACGGCAAACGGACGACAACGACGACAACTTATGGCACTTCTCTGCTCCAAGCATGGATTCGTGACGATGGCAAGCACATGCGGTGCCTGAAGCAATGGCAACCGGATGGTGATAAGAATGTAGGTGGCGACTTAGCCTGGCTTGGCCAGCAAAAAAAAAAAAAAATGATGTCCATTTCATTTTACTAGAGCCAAGCTAAGATCTTTAAAGTAGTTTAGTTGGGTCTGACTTTGAGCTATTTATAGGCAACCAAATAACTGAAAATTGGCTCCCTAGAGTCTGGTTGAAGGTTAGCCAGCCAACCAAACAGGCCCTGAGCGATCAACCATGTGCTACCCCCACATCCTTCAAAGTCCTAAGCCTAACTTCATTCCCCAGCGTGCACCGCACTCTCTCAGCTCATGATCTCCCTCCAAGACTCCCAGCTTACCTCCCCGTTCCCGCTTGCTTCCCATGCTCGCCGTCCCCTGCCCATTCCCCACTCTGAGCTTGGGGAAGCGCAATGCCGCATCCACCGGATCCAGGCCTCCACCTCCACCAGTCTCCCATCGGTGGGTGCTGGTCTTCGAGCGCATGGAGGTCACGCCTCGGTGGCTGGGTGCGACTGCGCGGAGGCAGCACCTTTGGAGTGGAGGCGCCCCTCTCCGTACTACTACCTCCGTCCCTGAATACTGCAACTCCTAGAATCCGTGCCAGTCAAACTTTTTTAACTTTGACCAACTTTATAGAAAAAAACATTAATATCTCTGATATAAAGTGAGTATCTTATGAAAATACATTGTATGATAAATCTAATGGTACTAATTTGTTACCATACATCTTAGTATTTTTTTAGAAATTTTAGTCAAAGTTTTAAAAGTTTGACTTAAGACAACTCTAGAAGTTGCAGTATTTATGGACAGAGGGAGTACATCGCAATGCTACAGCCGCAGCCGCCACTTCCTCAAAAATTGCATCGACCATGGCAAGGTGGTGGCAGACAGTAGATTTCATCAACACTGGCGACTAGCTGGCGGACTTGCATTGCGTGAGCATCGGGTAGGAGACTAGGAGGTGGCGTGGCACCACAAACGCTATGGTTACAGACTGCGTTACAAACGCTGAAACCCTGATGAAAAAACCGACAACTTACAGACGCTAAACAGAAGGCTCTAACTAAACTAACGGACTATGAACTGACTGAACTCACAGAGTCACATACAAGATTACTTGCTTCAGCGAACAAACATGGCACAACAAGTGCTCAATTATATTAATTCTGGGGGTGGGGGGGGGCGCGCAGCCGGTGACTTGGCGGCGGCGGCAGCAGCAGCAGGAGGTTGGTCGCTGTCACTGGGGTGTTCCGGCAGCGGCACCGTGTGAAGCCGCTGCTGGCGCTCCGGGAGCGTCTCAAGTCCCGCGTGCGCCATGAGGAGCCAGACGAAGGTGAGGTACTGCCCGCCGGAGCCGAGGCTCTTGGCGTCCAGGTACCCGTGGCACCGGATCGCCGAGAAGCAGGGCACCTCCACCCACACGCCTAGGATCACCCTCCACGCCTTCTCCTTAAGTATTATCTCCAAAGGCTTCAATAACAAATAAATCACCTGAATAAAGGGAGAAAATCAAATTCCGACAGTTTGTTTCGTTCAAAGTTAAATGAGATAAACAAACGTTAACTGTTTCTTTCAAGCTCTTGAGGATGGAGGACGCATCAGTGTTCTTTTAAACTTTAAGCAGATTCTTTAAATTCAATGTTTGAAAAGTGAAAATAAAATTAAATAAAAGAGGGGATTAATGCATATGCATGGAGTTCCTTGGTTTTCCTCGGTGTCCTTAATATATACAGCATATCTACGTAATATTTAAGTTGCAATGAATTAAAAGCGATTTTTAAATTCCTAGATACATTTTTCCTAAAGCACAAATCAAATTAAAACCCATTGAGCGAAGGGAGCGAGGGCACGGACTGCCAGTGGTTACGCCAGCTCTTGGCAAGAACACACGTGCGCACGGGGTCCTGCGCCGGAAGCAGCTATAGGATGTGGTGGAGGACGCCCTCTGGAAGGTTACTGGTTCGATCAGCCCTACACGCCTTGGGAGACGCTCTGGTGTCAGCTGGGGGCTCCGTCGAACACGTGGCGTGCACCGTTGAAAGCTGGCACTCTCTTACACGCGCTCGGTGCCGGCCGTCGCGTGCCTGTGCCCTGCTTGGCGTGCTCGCGCTCGGGGCCCCGCAACCGCCGCACCCTGTCCGAGCTTGAGAGGGCCGCCGCCGCCATGCCCTGCTCCGTGCCCCGCTCGGTGCTCACAATGGGGCTGCCACCCCTTCTCGTTGCACACGAGTTGTTGGGCACGGTGGGATTGGGAAAGCGATGCTTGGCCACTTCCACTTGCTTGGGAGAAAAACAAGGGATGGTTGGGCTACCGGACGGATGAGTGCTCCTTGGTTTATTTAACGCGATGGACCTTTGTCATTCGTTCATTGCATCAATAAGCTCAAACCATGAACACTAACTAGCTCTGGTGCAAACAATGCAGATGGCACTCAACCCAACACATAAACCAGATATTTCGTCCACTATACACAAGGATGAAGACGGAAATGGCTCATCTAGGACTTGCCATCAAACAACTCAGTTTTGAATGGTCACCAGCGAAAAGAAGCCTGTAAGGTCGAAGAACAGGTACGGTGGCATGTTTGGTGAAATCAAATACGGTGACTGTCGTACCTTGCATTGCACCAGTCACATCCCTCCATCTGTTGCAAGTTATCTACTATGTATTTCCCGATTTCCTCCGATTCCCAACACACAAGGGTACCATCTTCCTTACTCCTTTGAACACCCTATATATAGTCCCTCTTCCCATTAACCAGTGCTTGAATTATGTCGATTTATTTGTGGAGTAGAAAGCACTACATATATATAGCCAGCCAGGTTGTGTCTAGTGATAGTGATAGTGGAACTTTATTTTCCTTTGTCTTAATCGCCATGACAGTTGTTATGTGAATTGAAGTTCAGATCATAGATCAATGTGTGAATGGATAGCAGGTAGATCATAAAATGATCTGACAATTGTTATGTGCATAACTCGGTGACTAGATGGCCACATAATAGAAGAATCCGTCAAGGTTGCTAGTGGCTAGATCAAGCAAACAAAGGGAGTGGGTAACATATGAGTCCTCGGCCCCAATTTGATTCTGCCGTGCCTTCCCACGACCACCAACCAGGCCGACTCAAAGAGGCAAGAATTTTTGCACATTTAACGTGACAGGCAGCTAGTCACACCATCCCTATTTACACCAGCATGACACGCAGAAACGATATGGACACTCACATCAGCGCCATGTTAGATATTTGATCTGTAATAACATCACCATGTCGTCCGTCACAGATTTAGTGCAGAGGTGACGATATCGTAACCGGTCATTGTTGATATATCACCTCAGAAATGAACTGTCACAGATTATGACATTTCTATGTCTCTTTCTTTATAAGGTTACTACTGAACCCTAGTTTTTTAGCCCGGTCCAAGCCCGGCACGACCCTAGAGTTCAATGTGTCCAGGCTAGCATGTCCTACTTCGGCCAATAAGCCAGCAACGCATGGTTGTGGCCCAATCAACCCTACGCAACACCCCTCCCTCCGAAGTGCTAAGCCTTCCCACGTTCGTAGGTTTTCTTGTCGCCACCCCCCGCCCGATCCCCACTCCCGGTTTGGGCAAGCATCCACGCTGCCTCCACCAGATCCGCGCCTCCACCTCCACAGTCTCCCGTCGGTGGGTGCTGGTCATCGAGTGTGTGGAGGTCACACCTGGGCGGCTGGGTGTGACTGTGCAGAGGCACACCTGTGGAGCCCCCCCCCCCTTTCCGACTCTGTCACAATGCTACGGTCGTGGCCTCCTCAGACTGACAATTTGTAGACCTGCTGAACAAATTAAGTGCCTTCGCCTCGATGCTCTACATCGACAACACGTCCGCCATCACTCTCGCAAAGAATCTAGTCGTTCTATTCTACAAGATCGGAGTAAGGACATCGAGACTCACTTCCATTCCACTTCCCCAAAGATTGCATCGACGACGGCAAGCGGACTGTAGACTGCATGAACACGTACTGGCGAGTAGATAACAGACATTGCCTGCTCACCAAGCATGCTGCTCACCAAGCAGCTCGGGCGTGATCGACTCCAAAGAGCATCGTACTATCTCGTAGTGGCATCTTCAACACCACTCCGGCACAACACAGTTAGGAATAGGGGGAGATTGTTAGCTGAGTAATAGGTTGTGCCATTAGGATAGAATTTTTTTCCTTCCCGTGGTTTTGTTTTGGACCTAAGTTGGGCGAGCTCGCAAGTTGTGTTGTGCGTGCGCCGTGCGCGTCATGGCGTGGCTGAGTCACCCTGGTTCGTGGTCGTGGGATGATGGCGCGGCAGAATGGAATCAGATCTTGGCCGAGGACTCGGTAATGCTGGCCCCTCTCTTTGTTTGTTCGATGGTCAATCAATAAATAGAAGGTAAAACCGATCGAAAAGGCTGCATGCAGTTCCAATCGTGTTCGTGGGAGTTCGGCGTTGCCGGCAGCCACGCAGTCACCGGCTCAGGTTAGCATTGCCAACAGGGTGAACATCGGGTAGGAGAGCCCACTTGGAGGGGGCTTCTTCTGGCTCTGACTCCTCTACTATAGCAATATTGAGAGCTGGAGCCGTTTTTCTCCTAACCTACGTACACTGATGCAAAAACAGTGACGCACAGTATGCTTGGGGAGTGAGCGGAGCCGGCCGAAGCCATACCAAACGCCCCATTGGAGGTGCCACTGGAACAAACGCTATAGTTATAGAACCCAGTTACTACGAACGCTCAACAAACCGACAACAGACGCTAAACAGAATTAATACACTAATCTGACAGACTCTGAAGTCTGAACAGTCAGAACTCACACGAGACAGGCAGGATTACTTCAACAAACATATGGCACAGCAAGTGCTCCGCTAATTCTGGAGGGGAGACGACGTCACGAGGATTTGGCGGCAGTGGCAGGAGATTGGTCGCTGGGCATCATGCGAGGCCGCTGCTGGCGCTCCGGGAACGTCTCCAGGCCGGCGTGCGCCATGAGGAGCCAGACGAAGGTGAGGTACTCCCCGCCGGAGCCGAGGCTCTTGGCGTGCAGGTACCCGCGGCACCGGATCGCCGAGAAGCAGAGCATCTCCACCCACACGCCACGGATCACCTTCCACGCCTTCTTCATGTCGCCTAAGCCCTCCAGCGCGCGCACGAGCTGGCAGGCAGCGTAGACGAAGCTGCCCTTGTCCTCCTGTGGGCTGCTTCTGAACGTATGATGATCAAGCAATCTGTCCGCGATGGCGGCCGCCGTGTTCTCCTCCTGCTGCTGCTGCTTCTTGTTCTTATCTGTGCTCTCCTCCTCCTCCTCCTCCTCCGTCTTCCTGTCTGCTGCGTTTTCAAAAATGGCCTCCATCTCTTTGTATGCGAGCGTGCACAGCTCCCTCCTGCTGCCCGGCATCAGCATCTCAGGATTGGAGAAGAGCAGGTGCATCATGTAGTTGGAGATCTGCTTCGCCAGCGTGGCATCCTTATTATTCTTACAATCGGAATCATTAGGCGGAGGTGGAGGCGGAGATGGAGACGGAGACGAAGACGGAGACGATACTGCCATCTCGCTCTTATGCAAGGACGTTTGCAGGCACAGATCTGTGGCCAGATGCCAGACGAGGACCGCCTCGTCGAATGGGCTCTTCAATGCCAAGGTCTCCCTGAGGCTCTTGTCGTCACATTTCTCGCTCTGAAGCGTCCACTCGCCCCTCATGTCGCTGAACCTGCTGTACCTCTCGGGGTGCTCGACGTCGATGTAGTCCTTCCAACCTTCTTGGACATGGAGCCGCACCGCGCTGGTGATGCCGTCCCTGCCGCCCTCAATATTCGGGGTAGAAGAGGCGCAGGGGTCCATGTGGAAGAAGAGGTGGTCGAGCAGCTCAGCGCAGCCCAGGATGCCCGCGACGCGCGCCAGCCACGCCCACGGCCACCGCCGGTTGTGGGCGAGCAGCGCCATCAGGTTGTGCTGGGCGACCATGCCGTGCCATGGCGAATCGTCCAGCGTGAAGATGGAGTACGCGTCGACAAACAAGGTGAGGTAGAGCAGCACGAAGGTGATCTTGACGTCGCTGCCCCAGTACGCCTCCGTGCGGCCGCTGTGCAGGAGGCCGATGGCCGCGATGGGCACCAGGAGGCACAGGAGCCATGTGGAGAGCGAGCACGTGAGGTCCACGATTCCCTCGTCTCTTCCCTTCTTGGGCAGGGTGAAGTCCTTGGTGTAGAGGAGGTTGAAGGTGTTGGAGATGCCGATGCCGATCACCCTCTGATCTGTGCCGTCTTTGAGATCCCAGAAGGATTCCACGGCACGAGTACGCTCCGAGTAGGGGCGTGCCATGTCGACGAAGAGCTTGTCGGGCCTCGAGAGCCTCTTCAAGCAGTTCGATCCGACATTACTATTTCGTAGATTAGAGTCATCTACGCTCTCAAGTCCTCGTGAAACTGCATCCTTGGCTTTCTTTATGTAGTTTTCAAGACTTGGTTCTGGATGATCTGCTGGTGATTTTTTTTGTTGGCGATTTTCCTTCGTGGTGCGTTCGGAGACAAGGTTATAAAAGCTAGACCTTCTCAAGGCCAAGGGCTTCTCGAAGCATTTGAAGACCCCGGGGATAAAGAGCAGAATCGCTGCAGCCAGTAGCCTCTTATCGGCCGAGGACGACCACAGCTTGCAGAACACATACAGAGCCACCGCGACCTAATGTTTAAGAGAGAAGAAGCAGACTATTAAGCTTACAACTACTTTAGGTACAAAACACCAATAAATTTTGTGAGAGACAAGTAAACAATATATTCACAGTGAAGAGTATTATTAGTCTTGATCTAAGTAGAGGGAGTACTTAGAAAAAATGAACCATCGATTTAGGTACAAGATACTATCATTGTCGCCACAACAATTAGTCAGTCAACCCTAATTAATCGCAGTGACCCAATTCCATGAGCACAGCCCTCTACCATATCGCCCACCCCCTCCTTTGCATGCGAAGTGACCTGCTTGCGCATTAGTTTGTTTAACAACTGATGATGCTTAAAAATATTATTTATAATCTTAGTATTTGGTCAACAAAGGAGCCTCCATTTCGTCTCTCAAAGTATATAAATTATCATGATAGAAAAACAGAGAAGTTATTAAGCTTCCCGTGTGGAGCGAATTTGTTTAGCAGCTTATATTAAGTGTAGTGTCCATGGCTGACCTGCGACACGGAGGTGACGATGTGGCGCCTCCAGAGCTCGTTGTCCTCGATGTTGTAGGCGGATATGTTGACGAGGCCACCGAGGTGCATCAGCATGATGGGCGCCCATAGCAGCTGCAGGGCACGGCTGCCCCTGTCCGCCGCCGCCGCTGAGCTCTCATGGACCTGGGCGGCCTTCTTCTGGATGTTGAGGAGCGCGGCGAGGGCGTAGATGGCCAGGGCGTCGCCGCCGAGGTACGCAAGCCAGACCAAGAACCTGTACACGGGCCGCTTGTTGGACTTGCGGCCGGCGGCGGCCACCGCGAGGAAGCACTTGACGCCGAGGCTTCCCAGCACCAGCACGCTCAGCTGCCACTCATCCCACCACTGCAGCAAGCTCGACAAATCCATCTGTCGTGCTGTGAACTCTGCTCCGCTCCCCTCTTTGTTGCTCCCCTCTTTTAACCATTGTGTGTATATATACTAGCTGTCGGAAGGAGTAGACTACGTTCTTTTTATCAACCGGCCCGCTTATAGTTTACTTACTCTCAAGGAAAAACCGCAGTTTTAGCTTATCAGTCGGTTTATAATTTCTGCCGAACAGAGATAGCCCACCTATTTTTCATGTTTGCTCTACATAATACTATGTTTAGGTCGACAAATAATACGGAATATTTTAAGTTAATATTAAGAAAAAAAAAATCTATTGTTTAATTCATCACATGACTTAGACCCTGCTTAGATCTCTTCTCATGAATTAATAACTAGTTGAAAAAAGTTTAGGTGGACGAAAGTTTGGCCCAAGTCCCAATTATCAGGTGCTAACAAGTAACTTGTTCTGGTCAATAGAACCCACCACAAATATGAACTAGCAACTAGTTAATTATTTTCTCCATCCCAATTTATAAAATATTAAATTTGACTTTTTTAACACTAAGTTTTACCACTTCTCTTAATTAAAAACATTACAAAGTATCACTTTTTATTGTGATTTGCTTTATTAATACAAGTTCTTTAAAAGGAACTTAAATTTGAGTTTTTTCTAAATTTTTTGAATAATAACAAGTGGTCAAACTGTAGGTAAAATAAAAACATCTTATAATTTAGGATAGAGGTAGTAATCTTTAGCGTTATTTTTTTAGTCATGACTAACAACTGTCCTGGTCCACCCTGTCCATCCAAACAGGACCGTAGTGAGACGGTTAATGAGCCAGAGGCCTCCGGTTCTGATTTAGTCATCTCCGGCACTAAATAAATTAAGACACAGTAATAATAAATCATCCTTCCATCGATTTAGTCATCTCCGTTCATACACACGATTCACATGCACGTCCATCTCACACAGTATTAATTAGACAGGACGATATATTAATTAGACTGTCTTTCGCGCATAGTACAAGAAGATGGAGCTCAAGTAGCAGCACGTACGCATACATTTTCCTTTGGCTTTTTGATGCGACGGCCCACCTAATCTTGATTAAACTATATCAATACTACACTAGCTATATATGAGTGACTTTCGAGAGTAGAGTCTTCGTCATTTAATTAATCTTGTTCAGTTAATCACCCAGGCTTAGCTTCTATCCACAAACGTATTAGTATATATGATCCATGTGCATATGTATGTATATCCAAAACAGGCCGGCCAGTACGTAACTTTTTCCATCCTTACTGACCACTCTTAAGTTCATATATGTGATTCACATGCCGATTGAAGCCAACAACAGCTATGCTAACAGCACTTGTTACATTACTCGGTGGAAACTGACCACTGCCAATAGCCAAATAAGCCGGCCAGAACAGCTATATGATGCGTGCTGGTTAAGGTTTGTCTACGTTTGCACTGTGTTTCGCACAAAATGGACCCAGCTACTAAACCTGACAATTTGGGTCAAAGCCTGATTTTTTAGTTTGGTTTTGCTTTTGAACTCTGTTGGTTTGGGATGAAATATGCTGGAAAGGTTATTAGGCTGGTTTGGTTTGGACTCTATTAAAGTGGCCAGATTTGGTTCGCAGTGGGTAATAAAGTTTGGAACAATATTTATTCATGTTTGCTTTTTCTTATGGCTAACTATAAATAATATCTTGAGGTGCGAGTGGATTAGTGGGTTGAAAAATATATTTTGATGGGTTGAGACAAGTGGTTTAGTTTGGTGTGGACGATCAAATTCATGGTCTAAGCTGGTTTGGGTGTGGCTTCCAGATATGCACACCTTGGTTTGGTATGGATTTCCAATCTATTGTCACCTTTACCAGCTACAGTGAAGGAGAAATGTATGACAGGTTAACAAAGCCGTCGTTGACATGAAGTTTTAGCAGCTGTTTAATTGATTGGATGATCAAGAGAGACAGTTAATGTACTATGCGCGATTGACGTGAGCACACATGGCTGACCAGTCACACCACCTGCTCACTACTTTTAGTGTTCCAAATAATTATAGATGGTCATGCCATTTCTTTTTCTATTGTTTTTATAATATATCGAGACAGAGTATATCTAGGTTTTATATGAACATTCTGCCCGTAGCCCGATGGCCCAGACCAAAGCATGACATTTTAGTTCCGCACTAGCATAGCTCGGCCCATTTGAGTAGCGAGCCCGGGCTGGCACAGCCTGATGCATAGGGCCATGCCTGGTCCGCTCCCCTAGCACGCCGAGCAGCTTGGCCTGGCTCGGTACCACATATCATCTTTTTTTTTTTGTAATCCTAACCTCTCGGTCCCACAAAGCGCCGCTTCTCCTCCAATCCTCCCATTCGCTCGCGTCGCGCACTCACACGAGGCTCAGCGGCGTAGCGGACGTTCCCTCCCCTTCCTTTTGCATCGTGCGACAATGGTCGCTCTCTTCCATGCATCGCATGAGACAGGCGAGTAGCGTGGACGCCCTCCCCTTCCCTCGGGTGCTATATATCCTCTGAAGTCCCAACGCCAATGGCCAAGTGCCTCCTCCCTCTGCTCCTGCCCCGACGCCAGATGTAGTGCCAAGGACGAGCTCATCGGCTGCCATGGCGGCGCCATCACCTCTAGCAACCGGTGGCCTTGTCCACTCCTCAATGACGGCTCTCCCCCACGGCCTCATCCACCATGGCTTTGGCGTACTACTAGTCCTCGAGGGCAAGCTTTTGGCCCGCGCTAGTAGCCGTGCCGCAACCACCCGTGGTCTCCTCTCTCCCTCTCTCTGTTTTTGGGCTCCCGGCTCGGAAGGCCGTGCCTGGTCGATAGGTACGATGGATTTGGATAGCACGACCCGGTCCGATGGCCCGCCGTGCCCTACCAGTCCATGTTAGCTGTGGTGTGGTACTCGATCGCGGTGGTTACTCATCATGCTACCTGTGAACTCTGCTCCGCTCCCCTCTCTCTTCCCTCTTTTTTTTTGACCATTATATTAGGTAGCTACTACTAGTGGTAGGAGTACTACGTTTTCTTATTGTCATATGTAGCCCACCTATTTTTTACTCGCTACAGTATTATGCATAATAAGAGTTCCTTGGGCTGATGTGGTCATTTGGACAAGTGTGGAGAGATTGTTGGGTTCCTTGATGGCTTTCTATCAATATACTAAAGAACATGCCATTCTTACGCATTCATGATTAGTACCGGTTTCTTTAATTTGGAGCCGGCAGTGATACTTCTTTTATTACTGATTGGTGACATGAATAGGTACTGAAGCCTCAACTGGCACTAAAGATTAGTTCTGGTTCGCAACCTCAACCGGCACTAAAACCTCCGTTGGGCGTATAGAATGGCTCTTGGCTTTAGTGTTAGATGGTAACACCCGCAAAAGCAGTTCGTAACATCAACCGGCACTAAAACCTCCATTGGGCATCAATGATGACTCTTGGCTTTTGTGCTGGTTGGTAACACCTCAAGGCTTTAGTATATATTGGATGGTGTTCCCACCTGAATCTTTAAACAAAAGAATTTTTGTATAATTTTCAAATGACTTCATATGGATAAACTATATGCAAAGTTATAGAACTAGTTGATCTTTATTTAACCTGGTTTTGTTATTGAAATATGCATCACCAGTTTTACATTTATTCGACCAATTACAAATAAACTTTTAAAATTTTCAAATGATCTCATAGAGATCTTGATGAGATCTATAAATTTGTTGTTGGGAAGATTTTTATTTGGTTTAATAAAAGGTTTTTAGGCAGTGTGGGAAACTCCTCCACAGTCTTTTCCTTAAAAAATATTTAAAATAGAGAATCCAATGTTTAATCACATGACTTAGTGTACATGAGATGGTAACGAGCCTATATTTTGAGCTAGAGGTCTCCGGTTCGGATCTGGTTTCCCCAACCAGTGCTTATACTTGGTATAGTATCCATCTTTTGTTTCATAGTGATGATACCTCGAGCGTTCAACTGGCACTAAATACAGTACTAATAAATCCTCCCATCCATTTAGTCATCTCCGTTCATATACACAATTTGATCACATGCACGATGACCTTGGTACATTATTAGACAGGTCAATATATATCTGAATACAAGATGGAGCTTAAATTTTTGCAGCATGATGTAGCTAGCTATATACATTTGCCTTTTCCTTTTGGATGCGACGACCCACCTAATCTTGTTTTAACTATCAATAAACTAGGAGTTCAGTTAATCACTTGGATGAGACCGCGAGAACCCCTATATCATACTCACTATATCTGTACATACGTTATCCACGTGCATATGTGTATATATAGTATATCCAACAGGCCGGCCGGCCAGTAATTCGTAACTTTTCCTTACTGGCCAAAATTAGTCTACTATATAATAACCTGTTGTAGCTACCTCCTATCTTTAAATAAAAACATATGCACACATTTTTTACAATAAAACTTTTGTCGTTTTTCAACCAATCCATCCAATTGTCGAGTTCTTAGACAACGACGTTGGACTCGCTTATTAGGAGCTATAGCCCTCGTTTAATCATATTCAGTTAATTCCTTACTTAGATGAAACCAGCTTTTGTTAGGACTAGCCTAATGAGAGTTTCATAAGAGTTTGTTTGCATTAAATAGCCTACCACATATGCATTTCTAATGACACAACGGTGTTTCAATGAAGAGAGAAGAAATGAGTTTCATGGGGATAAAACTCTCTTCACATAATTACTAATTCTTTATGTGCCATGGAATTAAATATCTGTGAAGCTATGAGATGAATCTTTCACTACTACAGAAACGGGCTTTAGCCCCGGGCCTAAACGGCCTTTAGTCCCGGCTGCGGAGCCGGGACTAAGGTTTCGGGACTAAATGTCCCACCTTTAGTCTCGGTTCCGCGGCCCGGGACTAAAGGTCGATTTTAGTCCCGGTTGGTAACACCAACCGGGACTTAAGGTATATGTGGTGCGCCACCTGGCCTTATTTTTAGTCCCGGTTGGTGTTATCAACCGGGACTAAAGATTTTTTTTTTTTTCTTTTTTCTTTTCTTTTGGTTTTCCATTTCTGGTTTACAATTATATTATTACATTATATTCGAATGCGTATTGTTATTTGCTTGTTTATGTAGACGCCAAGCACCTATAATTTATATAATTAACAAGTATTACATATAAATATACTATATAACACTATTTATATATTATACATGTCTATAGGTCCATAATATAATATTTACACATATCCATCACGGTTAAAGTATTTACAACTTAATTGTTCTCCGCCACTCAAGCGTCGTACAAATGATCATCTTGGTTTGGTTTAATTGGCTCGCCAGGGTTGAAGTAGTACTCGCCGGCGGGATTCAGGACTTGGTCGTTAAGAAACCCCCCGCGATTGTCTCCTGAATTCCTTTTAGGCGGACTTCATCCAACACCTTGTGCCTCAACCACGTCTCCTTCAGTACACATTAAAGAAAAAAGTTAGAGGTATGAATAAGATTTATTAAATAGCAACAAATAAATGAAGTGAACTTATTATATATACATGTTACATACTTTTGCGTGCTCAAGATTTGTTCTTTTTTTCATATACCGTCGAAATTCACAGACATAGTAGCCACACTAATTGCATCCCCTGTGGCTGCCGTAGAATCCATCGAAGTAGGATAGGCTTTGAAAGTGGCGCTTTCAAATCGGGACGGTGTTTCTGCACGAACCCAGCCCAAACCCCAGCAATAAAACGATCATTATTAATTATCTATTACCAAGTTAAAGAGCTGAAATTAATATTTAGAGATCGAAGTTACCCTTGGATAATATCTATTATTTCTTGGTAATCTTCCAGTGGTTTTCTCAACGAGTCATAGATTTGCAAATGAGATTGCCAGAGATCAATCACAATTAGTATCTAATGAAAGCTGCATTTGTGTGTAGGCAAAATAATTATATATCTTCATACTAATCTGAATAATGGGTTTAATAGAATGTACACACGATAACGATACTTACTTAAAGTTATAGGGAAAGAGTATATATCTTTTATCCTTTTGATTGATCAAGTACCTCCGTAGATTTCTCTCCGTTTGCATTCTCCATAAGTCATATGGGGTCTTGGGGTCTTTGAATACAATATAAGGATCTACAAATCCGATCTCCCTGTCATTTCTAGCTCTGAGATCCCTCATCATGTTTCTGCATATATAGCCGGTTTCTGTAATTAGTTATACATATACATGATAAGTTACAGTGACATTATTAAAAGAAAGAATCACTTACGATTTAAACAACTGATTAGAGCTTTGTCAAGAGCGTCCATGTGGCATAGCTGGTGTAGCTCATTAAATTGAACATAAATAACATCATCACCACGGAAGTAATGATGGTTTCTAATTCGGACGCAAATATAGTCATCTGCTCTTCTGCCACACGCTGCTAGGTACCACTTGTTTAGCAAGTACATCTGCGTGCCAAGTTTGCTGAGGGCCGCAGGGTTGAACAGACTCTTGCCATATTCATATGTCTTTCGATAATGATCAATTTCTTTTTTGCACTTTCAACTGCTGCCCCAGCTATCATTTGGGATAAGGTAAGACTAGTGTAGTGAAAAAAAAAAAAATTTTTCAAGATCCTCATAGTTCAAACCTGGAGGTATCTGCTGGTCTAGCACGTCGATGTTTGAACCATATTCATTCCCAACAACTAGCGGGGGCACTGATTGCTTTGATTGTTCCCCGAGCTGTGCTACACCCTTGTGTGCTCTTTTCTCTTTCTTCTTCTCTTCTTCTAGGGATTTGCTTAGAGTGCGATCATAGTCCGATAAAGATGATGATTCTTTCTAAGCTTGACGCCTCTTTTTTTGTTGAGTCTCAACCCTTTGCCGTAGAAGTTCTGGCTTTAGTAAGAGGTAGGGCTTCTCAGGGTTTCGCTTGGATTCTCTTTCATCCTTGAGATTCTTGAAGAAACTGTCCACATCTGACTTTACCGAAGTCTCTATTTCTGCAGCAGTTTTCTCATAGGACAGCTTCTTAGGAATGACGGGTTGTTTCTTTTCAGAGGCTTTCTTTTTTAGCGGCGGGGCGGCCGACACATTTGATCGTGTGGCCGGCCTCTTCTTCAATGGTGGGTCCACCGATTTTGGCGCTGGAGCCACGTGCGGAGGTGATGGGGCGGCCGGTGGGGGTGTTGGAGCCCGACGTGGAGGCGAAGGGGCAGCCGGTGTCGGTGTTGGAGCCCGAGGAGGCGGCGTTTGAGACCAAGGAGGCGGTGTTTGAGCCCGAGGTGGCGGGGTTGGAGCCCGAGGAGGCGGCGTTGGAGCCCGAGGTGGCGGGGTTGGAGCCCGATGTGGTGGTGTTGCAGCCCGAGGTAGCGGGGTTGGAGCCCGAGGTGGTGGTGTTGCAGCCCGAGGCGATGCAGCCGTGTCTTGCACTGCCTCGTCATCACCCGCAGCACTATGACATGTTGGTGACCACCTGTGAAACCAAAGAGGTATATGAGTAAACCGCTAACTAAGGGAATGCAAAATAAAGTTAGTGATTAAATGTATCGTCAAGTTTCATCCGCACCTAGGGTTAGGTTCATGACGAGGAGGTGGTGGTAGACTACTAGGAGATGCCCCAGGAATAATGATGTAGCGCTTGCGCCAACAAATGAAAGCCTTCTCTGCTTGTCCTAGAATCTTCTCTCCATCACCTCCTTCTATCTCAAGCTGCATATTTTCGAAGCCTTTGACAACTCTATCCACTGAGACACTAGCATATCCAGCTGGAACTATCGCCCCATGGATTCTTGGTGTCTTCGTAGGGTCGATATGAGTTACAACACCGACAGCAACCATGACTGTGGTAGCCCCCTGTAGAATATGCAGCTCACATGTTGTCTTAGCTTCAGTGACGTCTTCCACCGGAAAGCGCAGCCCCACGTCGTCTTGAATAGTTGGCACCTCCGTGGGCGTAGCGCTTTTCAACCGGCCGGGGGGGGCTAATGTTGACTCCGTGCTCGATGTAGTTTGCCTTTGCATAGAACTTACTGCTTCCTGCACTTGCCTTTTTGATTTCCTCGTTCATTCTCTCTTCAAGTGCTTTCTCTCGTTGTATCTCTTCACGAGCATTTGCTTGTGACTCCATCACCATTGCCTCCAACCTACGCAATCGCTCTGCCTCCTCTTCCTTCTTTCTTTGGCGGCTTCTATAAGTGGGTCTATCTTGAGGGAAGCCATGCTCCCACGATATCTCCCCCATAGCCTCTTGTTCGCCCACCGTGTTCAGCGAGTCTCTAGGGGCGTATGTCGGCTCATCCTTCTCTCTATTTGGCTGCCAGGCGCCACTTTCAACTAATCCTCGGGCATAGGCCATTCTCTGTCCCACTCTCTGCAGCTTCTCGCCGTACACTATCTTTCCGGTCTCTAGGTCCAGGGTTCCCCCATGACCGAAGAACCAATACTTGGCGCGCTCAGGCCAGTGCAGTGATTCTGGTTCCATCCCCTTGTCAACAATCTCCTGTTCCAACTTTTGCCACTTGTTAATAGCAGTCCGGTAGCCACCTGAACCCAAGTGATGGTGGTATTGCTTGTGTCTAGCATTTTTCACGATTACGGATCATCCGTGCTCGACCCTTATCTCGAAGTTCTTGAACCGCATTTAACTCATCCCAAAAAGGCCTCAACTTGGCGTAGGCCTTATTGGTGAAATCCGGTGTTCGGTTATGTGCAACAAAAGTCTTGTGCAGTTTCTTCTTCCAAGCCTGAAATTGTTTGGCCATCTTCTGCATAGCCCAGATTTGAACCTTCCCCTTCAAAGCTTTATCCGTGTATCGGCGTGAAATGTTGAAGGATATCTAGCCAAAGCAATTCCTTGTCACGATCTGAGACAAAACTAATATTAGGGTCATTTTTCCCGTTGCCTCCATCTCGAGCACCGATCGGGGAGCCTGTCCCTTACAAGGTACCCACAAAGTGCGCAACAAATTTCTTTGAATGTTCCCCAAGTACTTGGCCTGTACCTTCGTCGAATTCGGACAGAATGTACCGACCCTCCAACGGCTTCTTCGGGCCTCGCACTTTTCTACTACTCCCGGTAGTTGTCGCCGATTCAGAGGGCTACACAAATAAGTATAAATATATTAATACAAAAGCTATTCTTTTTAATTTCATATATATACATATATACTAGATTGTAGATAGACCTCATCAGGATTGTCTCCCACAAGTTCTTCATAGTAGTAATGGCTTGACTCCCATCATCTTCGCCTTGGGGATTTGGATTGGTGCCGCTGTTGATTAGGTCCATCATTGCATCATCCATGTTGTCATTCGGATCGGCCATTTCTGCAAATTGGATCAAGTGTTAAAAATTACTTGACATAATAAAGTTAATTATACTATAAGTTACCATGAATAAAGTTAATTATATTATAAGTTACTTGTCATTCTATTAAAATATTACAATGTTACAAAACCTTACATATTACATGAGGAGGTTAATAAAGTTAATTGAAAGTACCATTAACAAAGTTACTTGACATAAATTATCATAATAAAGCCATTCTATCGAAAAAGTCGCTAGGTCGTCGTGTCTTGTTCGTCCGGTCGTCGCTAAGTCGCTAAGTAGGAGTTTGGTCGTCGTGTCTTGTTCGTCCGATCGTCGCTAAGTCGCTAAGTCGTCGCTAGGCCGTCGCTAAGTCACACGACATAATGAAGTTACTATCACATGACATAATGAAGTTACTATCACATGACATAATAAAGTTAGTAGACATTAAATATTAGAAGACTTTATTAATAAGTACCATTAATATTAGAAGACTTTATTAATAAGTACCACTAATATTACAAGACTTTATTAATATATTACATAATTGAGTAAGATGTTTAATTATATTAAAAGTTACTTGACATCATATATATAACTCGCTAAGTCATCGCTAAGTTGCTAGATCGTCGCTAAGTAGCTACGTCGTCGTGTCTTGTTCGTTAGGTCGTCGCGCTAGGTCGTCGTGTCTTGTTTCGTCCGTTCGTCGCTATGTCGTCACTAGGTCGTCGCTAGGTCGTCACTAGGTTTGTCCGGTCGTCGCTAGGTCGTCGTTAGGTTCGTCCGGTCATCGCTAGGTCGTCGCGTGGTTCGTCCGGTCGTCGCTAGGTCGTCGCTTGGTTCGGCCGGTCGTCGCTAAGTCATCGATTGATCGCGTCGCTAAGTCGTTAGGGTTTCGAATAAAATTACGGCCGTTTACGTTCGTGCTCTCTTTCTCGCGCCAAGTCCTGCATGCAGATGCTCTCGGCTCGATGGCCGGCCACAACACACATACAACACAGCGTTGTCCGCGGCTCGACGGCCGTCCACAAACACACATCCGCGGCTCGACGGCCGACGCAACACACACATACAACACATGCTCACCGTCTTGCGCGTGTGAAGGATAGAAAGGCGGCGCTCCCTGCTCGGCCGGAGTGAAGATGGCGAGACGGCGCTCCCCTTTCGGCGGAGGTGAAGACGGTGAGGCGGCGGCGCGGCCGCTGCCGCTCGGCCGGCCGGAGAAGAGGCCGGCGGCGGCGACCGTCCCCGGCCGAGAGGAGAGGGCTGGCCGGAGAAGATGCCGGCGGCAAGCCTCAGCCGGAGTTGAAGGAGGAGGCGCGCGCGGGAGGGACGGGACGGCCGGCCGGAGAAGCTCCACGCCTGAAGGCGGGCGGGCGCAAGGCCGCAGGGAGGCGGGCGGGGCGGCTCTGCTGGCACGGGGAGGACAGCGCGCGGCTGGAGAAGGACGAGGACGGGAGGGAGAGGCGGTGGCGCTCTGGCGGGGGGAGCGGCGACGACGGCCGGAGAAGGACGAGGAGGCGGGGCGGCTGCCTCGGGAAGATCGGGAGAGGCGAGGGCGGCGGCAGATGCTCCCTCGACGGCGGCCGCTCGGGGCGGAGGAGAACGGCGACGCTGAGACGGCGGCGCGCGAGACGGCGGCCCGAGGCACGGCGGCGGCGGGTGACGACGGCGGCTAGGGCTACGTGGTTGAGGGCGGGGTGGATCGGAGGAGGAAGACGACGCGGCCTTAAATATCTCTTGGGGACTTTTAGTCCCGGGTGGTGGCACGCCACCGGGACTAAAAGGCCTTTAGTCCCGGCGGTGGAACGCATTAGGGACTAAAGATCCAACCTTTAGTCCCGGTTGGTATTGCGGCCCGGGACTAAAGGTTACCTTTAGCCCCGATTCTTTGTTGCCAACCGGGACTAAAGGTTTTTCCACCCGACCGTTTATACATAAATTTATTTGTTTGTCTATGCTATTTCTTAATAGATTATTTTTTTGATAAATGCATAGTAAATAAAATAATGAGTATTAATTTCCTAAAAAAAATAACAGTTCTATTTTATTTTATGTAATTACTTATTTAAAAAATTGGGAGCATAAAATCTTTTCATCCCTTCTAATAGTAAACATAAATTTTAAAAATAATTAGTATTTTGTTAATGCAAAAATGTTTAACTTAATTAAAATACTTTAAAGTAGTTGTTTTTAATAGAAAATTTATTTTTGCATTATTTCAACGTAAATTTTGTTCATGCATCACTATTTATCTCTAAAATTGTGATCTACGTGATATTCACCATTATATCAAGATATTTTTCAACGCGGCTGTTTATATTAGATTATATTTATTTATCTATGCTATTTCTAAAGAGATTATTTTTGTTAAATGCATAGTAAATAAAAAGAATGGGTATACATTTCTTAAAAAAAGTAACAGTTCTATTTTATTTTAGGTAATTACTTATTTGAAAAATTAGGAACATAAAATCTTTTTATCCCTTAAGTTGTTTTCAATAGGAAATTTATTTTTGCATTATTTTTTCCAATGCACATGCTTATATAGCAACAAATACTTCAAGTCATTTCATTATTTAAAATGATATAAAAAACTAATACAAACATCTTAAGTTACAATTGTCACATACACATGCTCTAATACACTCTATTTATTAGGCGGGCACAGTAGTGATCTTCTTTTTGACGTATGTTCCTTGGTCATGATTTTGACGTAACCATGGTGTGTCCTCAGCATTTATCATGATGCTCGGATCTTTGGTCACATTGAAAGGCGTGATTCGGTCATCCCTTTCATAATCTTCTGAAACATCTGACTTGTCCTCAATTCCCATAATGTTTCTTTTCCCTGACAGAACTATATGGCGTTTTGGCTCATTCGTTGATTTGTTGTCATTTTTCCCTCTCTTTTATTTTATAGACATGTCTTTCACATAGAACACCTGATTCACATCAGCAGCAAGGACGAATGGTTCACCTTTGTAACCAACATTGTTGAGGTCCACTGTTGTCATTCCATAGTCTTTGTCAAGTGTTACCCCGCCTCCGGTATTCTTGACCCATTGGCACCGGAACAAAGGGACTTTAAAATTAGGTGCGTAGTCTAGTTCCCAAATTTCCTCTATGCGGCCATAATATGTTTGTCTGTTTCCATTCGGGTCGGTGGCGTCTACGCGAACCCCACTGTTTTGGTTCGTGCTTTTTTTATCTTGGCCTAGGGTGTAAAATGTATTTCCATTTATCTCGTACCCTTTGAACGTGAGGATGTGCCATGATGGTTGCCTAGAAAACAAATACAGTTGCTCATCAATCTGGTCATTACCCTGACATTCTTTTCGTAACCAATCACTGAAAGTGTCCATGTGCTGACGCATAAGCCAAGCTTCATTTTTCTCTGTGAACTGGGATCGTAGAAAGTCCTTGTGTTTCTTGACATACGGCTCCACCACGGATGAGTTTTGAAAAACTGTATAGTGTGCTTTATTGAAATAATCGTCCCCCGTATCGATGTATGTTTTCTTTCCTATCGTTCCCTTTCCGCTCAGTCTCCCCTCGTGTCGTGATTCAGGAACACCAATTGGGTCAAGTTCAGGAATGAATTCAACACAGAACTCAATGACCTCCTCCTCGTCCCATAGCCCTCTGCGATGCTTCCTTCGGCCGAGCACGCTTTTGGTGAACATATTTCTTCAGGACTCCCATAAACCTCTCGAAGGGAAACATATTATGCAGGAATATAGGACCAAGAATATTGATCTCCTTGACCAGATGAACTAGGAGGTGTGTTATGATATCAAAGAAGGATGGAGGGAACACTAACTCAAAGCTGACAAGACATTGAACCACATCATTCTGTAGACCAGCAAGGTCCAGTGGATTGATTGCCTTCTGAGAAATTGCATTGAGGAATGCACATAGCTTAACGGTGGCCAGACGTACATGTGGAGGTAGAATTCCTCTTAATGCAACTGGAAGCAATTGCGTCATAAGCACATGGCAGTCATGCGACTTTAAGTTCAGAAATTTCTTCTTGGGCACATTTATTATACCTTTTATATTAGAGGAGAATCCAGATGGGACCTTCATGCTTTGCTTAAGCCTTCAAACATGATTTCTTTCTCTTCATTGCTAAGAGTGTAGCTAGCGAGGTCTTAAATATTGGCGTCCATCATCTGTCTTCTACGGATGCGGGATGTCTCGCTCTTCCATGCTTTTTGCAAGTCTTGTCGTGCTTCAAGTAAATCCTTAGGCTTCCCATACACACCCATGAATCCTAGAAGGTTCACACAAAGATTCTTTGTCAGGTGCATGATGTCGATCGCATTACGGACCTCTAGGACTTGCCAATAGGGTAGCTCCTAAAATATTGACTTCTTCTTCCACATGGGTGCATGACCGCTGCATCTTTTTGGAACTGGTTAGCTGCCCCTGTCCCTTACCAAAAACTACTTTCACATCCTTAACCATCTCAAATACATCTTCTCGGTTACATTTTGCGAAGCTTGCATCGGTGGTCTACCTTACCTTTAAAATGCTTGCCTTTCTTTCTAACTGGGTAATTCATAGACAGAAATCGACAATATCCAAGGTACACGACCTTTCTACATTTTTTCAAATATATACTATCAAGGTCATCAAAACAGTGTGTGCATGCATTATATCCCTTGTTTTGACTGCCTACGAAAGATTACTTAGAGCAGGCCAATCATTGATTATCACAAACAACAGTGCTCGTAGGTCAAAGTGTTCTGTTTGTACTCATCCCACACACGAACACTGTTTCGCTCCATAAAAGTAGGAGTTCTTTAATTAATGGCCTTAGATAGACATCAATGTCATTGCCCGGTTGCCGGGCCTTGGATGAGCACCGGCATCATAATGAACTTTTCGCTTCATGCATAACCATGGAGGAAGGTTGTAGATACATAGTGTAACAAGGCCAAGTGCTATGACTACGCTCTGCTCACCAAAAGGATTCATACCATCCGTACTTAAAAGCGAACCTCAAATTTCTTGCGTCTTTTGCAAACTCGGAAATTCTCTATCTATTGCTCTCCACTTTGAGACCCATCGGCGAGGGGTGTCTCAACATGTTGTCTACCTTACGGTCTTCTTTGTGCCACCGCAACAACTTTGCATGGTCCTTGTTTTCGAAAAGGCGTTTCGAGACGAGGTATTATAGGAGCATACCACATAAACTTTGGGGATTTTTCTTCCTAGGGACGTCCTTCCCCCTCAACATCGCCCGGGGACATCTCGTCGATCTTATACCGTGATGCTTTACATACGGGACATTCATCTAAATTCTCGTAGTCCTTGCCACGATGCGGGATGCGGTCGTTAGGACATGCATGTATCTTACGGATTTCTAATCCCAAAGGACAGACGACCTGTTTTTGCTTCGTGCGTAGTGGTGGGCAATTCATTAGGGTTCGGAAGCATCTTTTTTGGATCTTGATGCTTGTCCAAATGCCTTATCGGATACACCATTCTGTGCCTTCCATTTCAACAACTCGGTGTTGTACCCAATTCTTTTTGCCCATCTTGGGCGGATGGGTATAGTAATTTCTTATGATCTTCTAGCATGCGGTCAAACTTCGCCTTCTCTTTTCACTTTCGCATTCTTTTCTGTGCATCACGAATGGCATCACCAAGAGCATCACCTTCACCGGGGAGCACCTCCCTCTTCTTTGACTTCTCCCATTCTTTGTATCATCGAAGCCACCGAATTGAGCAATAAGGTCGTCGGGCTCGGTTGTTCTTGTTCTTCTTCGCATTCTTCCATCATTATCCCGGTTTCTCCATGCTTGGTCCAACAAATATAATTTGGTATGAAACCCGACTTCAACAAATGTGAGTGAATATTTCTAGAGCTAGAATATTCCTTCAAATTGACGACACAAGGCACATGGGCAGCGTATGAATCCATCCCGCTTGTTTTCCTCGGCCACTCTTAAGAAATAATGTACACCATCAATGAATTCTTTGGAGCGGCGATCGGCATTGTACATCCAACCACGTGTCATTATGCGCATTGCAACATAAAATATAATAAGTTTCTAATTTTTACTACTGAGAAATAAAAGTAACAAATAACCTAAAATTCTCTATTTCTAATTTTTTTCTCAACAAGCAAAATTAAAAAAACACCAAAGTTCTCTATTTCTCTAAATAATCAAGAAATTTGGTAGGCATACTAGTTATAATTAACTAATTAACCCGGTCATAAATTGCAAATTAATGTATGATAAGTTTCTAATTTTTTATAAAGAAATGAAAGTAATAAATAACCTAAAATTCTCTATTTCTTCATTTTCTAAACAAGCAAAACTAAAAAACACCAAAGTTATCTATTTCTCTAAATAATCAAAAAAATTTGGTAGGCATACTAGTTATAATTAACTAATTAACCCGGTCATAAATTGCAAATTAAAGTATTATAACCTAAAATTCTCTATTTCTATTTTTTCTAAACAAGCAAAACTAAAAAAACACCAAAGTTATTTATTTTTCTAACTAATCATGAAATGTGGCATGCATACTAGTTTAAATTAACTAATAAACCAATCACAAATTCCAAAAATAAAGTATTCAAGTAACTAACTAACACATAACCTAAAATTCTCCATTCTTATTTTTCCTAAACAAATTTTATATTCATACTTAGTTATCATTAAATAATCCTTCAAATGTATTATTTATACTTAGTTATAATTAACTAATTAACCAGATCACAAATTATAAACTAAAGTATTATCAAATGTTATTTTTAAAAAACTAATTATAATGAGAAACCATAAATTTAGTATTTTTCTAACTAAACCAAAACATATGATAGACATAATAGTAATAAATGGTGTATACTAATTTTTAGGGTCTTAATTGTAGTTATCTACATTAAAATATTTAAACGATGAAGTGATTGGAGTTTAAAATAGTGTAGAAATCAAAAAATAAAAAACCACATGTACAACACCACAAAATGAGATAACCTGCAGCTAAAACTTGAGAAGATGATGTTAGTAACCTCTAAACAAGTAAATGACGGCGTAGAAGTGATGAAATGAATCAATAGCCGGAGATGTGAGCACAAATCAATCAAGAACACATGAAGAACATGAAGAACAAAGAAGAAAGTGAGCTCGGGCAGCTCGGCCAGGGGAGGAAGAAGGATTCAAATATGGGGGGAAGGATTTAATCCCGGTCCCTAACACCAACCGGGACTAAAGTCCCGTCTTTAGTCCCGGCTGGTGTCACAGACCGGGACAAAACCTTTAGTCCCGGCTGGTGTCATAGACCGGGACTAAAGATGGACCTTTAGTCCCGGTTGGTAACACCAACCGGGACTAAAAAGTCCCCGACCCCCAAACGGCTATGGTGTCAGGCATCTAGGCATCTGCTGGGGGGACTTTTAGTCCCGGTTGGTGTTACCAACCGGGACTAAAGGTACTTTTAGTCCCGGACTCCATTTTTTCGGGAGCTATTGCTCATTTTGCTCAAGTGACCAAAGGCCTGTTCTGTAGTAATGTTTGCACTGAGAGTAAGAGTTTTCTCAGGATTTCATTTCATTCTATATGACATGGCATTGTTAAAACAACACAATGAGCTCACTACTAAGACGTATTATATATATCTATTAGTCCATATGTGATTCACATGTCAAAGCCACAATGTCTATATTAACACTTGATTCATTAGGTGGCATTAATTACTGGTGGGAAATTTTGACCACTGCCAAAGCCACAATGGCGGCTATGATGGTTTCTGTATGTACGGTTGCACTGTGTTTCACGAAAATCAGACCCAATATAATTACAATGTAGGATAAATTAGATGTATGACAGGTTAACAAAGTCGTTGTTGCTGATATCAAGTTAGCAGCTATTTGTATGAGAAAGTCAATCTACTATATATGTTCATATCAGCCATATCGTCCCCTGCATATGATCTAGCTTCTTGTTCTTATCCTTGTTCTTCTTCATGTACTTCATCATGATAGTTGGTGCAGCCCTCAAGATCCAAATCAAAGAAAAAAAACCATTGAACAGTTATTGCATAAATGTTAACAGTTACAACCTGCGGTGCATTATTAGACCCACAGGGAGTGCTATTGGCATTTTGCTGCAGCATCACTCTTTCTATAATTTCTTGAAATTTGTCTAGACAATTTGTTAGATCTTCCACTCTCTTATTAGATTACCGACGAGCTTCTATCTCCTTTTAAAGCCGTGTATTTTCTTCCACTCTCTTATTAGATTCTCTTTGTCCCTAAATACTGTAACTTTTAGAGTTATCTTAAGTCAAACTTTTAAAACTTTGACCAAATTTTTAGAAAAAAACACTAAGATGTATGGTACCAAATTAGTACCATTAAATTTATCATACAATGTATTTTTATAAGATACTCATTTTATGTTATAGATATTGATGCCTTTTTCTATAAAGTTGGCCAGGTCAAAGTTAAAAAAGTTTAACTGATACGGATTTTAGGAGTTGCAACTTTCAGAAACGAAGATATATCTTATATCTGTACATACGGGCTCCACGTGCATATGTACAGTATATCCAACAAACGGGCCGGCCTGTACGTAACTTTTCTTTACTGACCACTACTATATAATAACCTGTCTTAGTTCCTATCTTCAAATAAATATATATACATACATATATATGCACACATTACAATACTTTTGTCGTTGACAACCAATCCAGCCAATTGTTCTTACAGTACTCTGTCGCCTAGACGACGACAACGACGACGACGATGACGACAACGACGACGACGGACTAGCTTAGGAGAGTCCTCGTTTAATCATAATCAGTTAATGCCTTACTTAGATGAGAGATGAGACCAGCTTTTATTATATCTAGTATATTAGACCACACGTACGTGATTAACATGCCAAAGCCACAACGGCTATGCTAACATTGGTTTTATCCATATTATATTAGGTGGCATTAATTACTGGTGGGAAATTGACCACTGCCAAAGCCACAACGGCGGCTATGCTGTACGTTTGCACAGTGTTTTCCACGCAACTCAAGTTGTAATAGCTTGGCCATTTTTGTCTTATTGGCGTGATGATATACAAAGTATCTGGGCAGAAAATATAATATTTGCATTCGTCTGAATTAAACGATTGACCCACCATTGTCCATCAATAATTGTGCAGAAAAATAACTTGCCGCAAAAAAAA
Source organism: Chrysopogon serrulatus (assembly GCA_015844335.1). Taxonomy (NCBI): domain Eukaryota; kingdom Viridiplantae; phylum Streptophyta; class Magnoliopsida; order Poales; family Poaceae; genus Chrysopogon; species Chrysopogon serrulatus. The sequence continues at coordinate 137,819 of JADLZL010002885.1, forward strand.
ATTTACCATTGTCCAAGTTGAGCATACAAACTAGTAGTTATTTAGCGATGACCGAACAGCTCTTATTGCAAACATGCAAACAGCGTCGACCAATTGTATGAGATGCTTGACGGTGAGGGTGGCAAGTAGCAAAACAACTCCTTGGCCCTTGGCATATATGCGTAGCTTAGTGCTATGTTCCAGTGTTAGGTGCCGACACAATGCCTCTTTGTTTATCCCTGTTTTTACCTTTTATATGCTTGCTATCTTTGGATAAGTTGGCTAAACATCGAGCACTATACTTTTTGTTAAAGATTGGCATTGTCCAAGACTAGAAAATCGGCTAGCTAGTAACGATGGGTCGCCATCATCCAACAAACACTGAGTCAGATTGTAGTGACCATTTTGGAATAATAATACAATCCCAAGCATTTGATTCCACCAACAAATTAAGATGAAGATCCTTAACAATATTTTCTTATTGCAATATACAAATAAGCAGAAAGCAACTGAATGAAATGCACTGATTTTTATTATCAGAGGCAAGAAAATTAAATTGCACAATCATCATTTGTACGACCTGCACAGTTTGGTACAAGTTGATAATTGTTCATCCGTTTGAAATTGCAAATCATTTTAGTTTTGTATTGAGTCACACTTTCACCAAGTTTGTAGAAAAGTATATGTTAACATCTAAAGTATGCAAAAATATTGCATAACGTATAATATTGGATTAGTTGGGTATGTTGTATGAACAGTTAGGGAAGTTTTACATAGGACAAAACTTAGATGATTTAGAATTTGCAATCGAGAGAATAGCTGCTAAAAAATTAGTTTGGAGGATTCAAACTGTTAGTTAGGCACCTAGTTAGTAATAACTATATATCTAATTAACTTGGTGAACCCAATTAATATGCATTTGAACCCACCTATTGGGGAGATCAGAAAACCAGACAACTAATAATTAGCTCTCTTATAGTTATCTAGCTAATTTTAGTTAGGAGATATATAACCTGGCAGACTATTAGCTACTAATCCAAATATCCTCTTAGTTAACTTAATATTTTCTTTGGGCCAAAATGAATGTTCTTTTCCCATTGAAATAATGTATGTCGCCAATTTACCAATTATGATGACTTGATGACTTTATTTGTTCTTCGAGCAATTACGAAATCCCTTCCACTAATGCATAAAAAATCAGCAATGTGTCAAAATGCAAGTATGTGAGTGTATCCGTCCCACAATAAATGTAATTCTATGATTATTTTAGGTGGATCAGTGTTAGTCGGAAATGGCATAGATGTCCAGACAAAAATGGCGTAGATAAGAACTGTTTTCAGCGACATACTCCTTCCTACAAAAAAGAAACTTTATTTTGACAGTTTGTTTTTACATGAAGGATTTTGCTTAACTTTTATTATTATTGAGCCAAGTTTTCAACTGATGAGAACCGGCCCTTTTTGGGTTAGTCACGTCCGTTCACACGCTATTTAATTTACATGGCCATCGATCTGACCGGCCGGTCTCGAAATTGTTGTCAGGAGATCGATAGATGCTAAATGCATGCCTGCTATTCTTTTTTTAGTTAATATTGGTAGGCAACATATCCACCAATAACAGCTAGATGCCTATGATGACTTCTTAAATCTCAATATCGGTTGGCTCAGTCCTCAAAGGTCCTCAAATAAAGGAGTAGAGATACAGACTTCAGGTGCGTGCATGTTCATGAGTGTGTTTGTGTGCTTGAAGGAAAGAAAAAAAATGATGTCTCTAGGTTGAATGGGATGCACATTACTTGAGTGGTCCTAAATTATAAGTCCTTATGTCTATTACATATATCTAGGTCATTGCAAAAGATATGTATCTAGAAAAGCTAAAATGATCTAGTACTCTCTTAGTATCAAAATATTTGTCGTGGTTGCTTTTAGTCATGAGTTTGTCTACTTATCTTATTTGAAAAATTATGTAAACGTATGTAACATAGACAAACATATGTAAGCCATGCTTAAAACAACTTTGATGATTGAAGTGAAGCATATATATAAGATATATGAAATTTGAAAACTTTGTTCGAATAAAAGAAACCGTGAAACTCGTGACTAAAAGTCAACAAGGACGACATGTATTTTGCTATGGAGTGCCGGGAGGGTAATTTATGAGAATAGAGCTGGTAGTATAGTAGTATATATATTGCCAAGTGGCTGGGCAATGCGCTCAAACAGAACCTACTACCTACCCTGCACTGGAGTGCAACCATATGATTTAAGCTTGCAAAACTATCGGAGTCTCTTTGACGACTGCAGCAGCAAGCAGCAGGAGACAATAGAGCTAGCGTCGGACGAGATGGCGAGACGCGCGGCGAGACTGCTCTTTGCCGTCGTGCTAGCGGCTGCCCTCTTCCACCCGAACGCGATGGAGGAGGCGCTGGCGGAGGACGCGGCGGTGGAGGAGGGCTTCGTCCCCCACCATCGGTGCGCGGCCTGCGAGGTGCATGCCACCAAGCAGGTGCGCTCATCATCAGTCGAGTTCAAGCTGCATGTCACCAACGCGCTCTCATCAGCTGTCAACAAGGTCGAGGTGCTTGTCACCAAAGCGTGCTCATCACCCGTCAGCAAGGTGCTCTCTTCGTTCTACTCTCCTCTCCCAACCTCTGGATTCATTGGAGATGGCTGATGGCTGGCCGGAGATTTGATTGAATGGGTTGGTACGGTACTGGCTACTGGGAGTGCGTGCAGGCGCGGGAGATCATCGGCGACATCACACCGATCCCGGAGAATGTTTGCAAGCAGGTGGCGGACGATTCCCAGCAGGTAATTGAGTTTGTTCTTTAATTTTCTTTCTTTAGATAAAGGAATACTACTGATGAGTAAACAATTGTTATGAAGTTCAATAACCACTGATGAGTAAACAAAGCAGTAAACGGCTACTAAGCACAAAGCCTATATATTAGTAAACAAAGCAATATATTAGTAAACAAAGCAGCCATCAATTGTTATGAAGTTCAATAACCACTGATGAGTAAACAAAGCAGTAAAAGGCTACTAAGCACAAAGCCTATATATTAGTAGTTTCTTTGTGCATTCCAAAGCATACCATGGCCCACCATGCATCCTCCCCTTGCGCCCAGCTGCTGGCTTTGCTTTGTTTATAGTACTATACTCCTCCGTATAGAAAAAGAATATTATTTTGGACAATGACACGGTCTACAAAGTATTACTTTGATTATATATTTTAATAAAAATACTCATCAAAAAGTGATATATTTATACTTTTATAAAACTATTTTACAAGACAAATCTATTCACATGGTTTTCACATCTTCAAACTCAATAACTTAAAAGTTATTCATGATTTATATTCTCAATGTTTAACCAAAACATTGTCTAAAACGATACTCTTTGTCTATGTGGAGGGAGTATACTAGTACTAGTAAAAAATGAGCTGGCGGTGGGCCTGCTTCCTTGGATGCCATGAGCTGTTGGACGAGCGACAGTTTGGCTGCTGTTTTTTTTTTCTTTTTTGAAATTTGAGTTTGGTTGCTGTTTGTCACACCCAGTTTTAAAGACAAAACTAGGTACGTTATATGTGTGCCTAGAAAGTCCACACATACAACCGCAGAGTGAATAGTTTCAGAAAAACAATGTGATATATAACGTATACATAAATATATTAACACTTACATCAGAGTAACGCGGAACGGTAGCTAATCTTCTATTCAGGCTCCATCTTCACAGGGACGGTTGACTGGGGGTAACACATGCCTAGCACTCCAATTACTTCTCATAAAACTCACTACATCCTCCATCTGGTACCCATCCGGGATTTTGCCAATGTATTAAAGAGTAAAGACAAGCGTAAATACATGTCGTACTCAACAAGAATAACATGAGGTTAATGAGGCTCAAAAGGCTGACACGGTTTACAGCGGTTAGCAACTTTTATCATATCTCAATTTTAGCATAAGTGAGTAGCAACAAATAGCATAAATCCCAAATAATCATATGATCATGTAAACAATGATTAAAGTATAGCAAAAACAGTAATCAAGAATTTTTCCATCGCATAAACCATTATTACATAAGAAGTCCAGGCCGCTCATGACTGCGAGCACGGCTGATATATCAGTTCTAACACTCTGCAGAGGTTGTACACTTTCACCGTGAGTCGTGATTCCCACATGCCAGGGTCATGACTCCCATATCGCCTTTACCTAGAAAGCGCGGTAGGGTACACTATGAAGTCTTTCAAAGGTTCGTCTAACAAGTTAGGGCCGCTAGGTTTCCTCGACAAGCAGACATAGAATCCCCCTTCCAAATGGTTCACACCGCAGCAGCAACACATGAGGATAGAAGCCACGCTATGCCCATCGTGTAAAGCCCCTTTTGCGCCTTTCGGTAACCTCTAACAAGCTAGAAGAGGGTCCTCGTACTTGACTAAAGCCAGAGCCATATAGCCCTCATGGTTGTACTGTAAGTCCTGGGTGCTCACTTACAGATAAGTCCTTAGGGAGAACAAGAGCAAACAGGTACTCTTACCCTTTAATTTTCCATTGCTAAAAAGCGAGTTGCATATATCATTAATCATGTTACAGATCATAGTGGTCATTTATTAAGCACTAGCATAAGCTAGCTACCCAAATGCATAAACCTGTGGTAGTCAAGGTACAAGATACAATTGCTAGGAAATCCTTAGTGGTAATCAAGGAAGACACATGCAATATGAATTAAATGATTAAAGGTGAATAGGTAACAAGGATGATCCCATGCTATACTTGCCTTATACGCTTTATCAAACTTGCTCAACTTTGCTTACAGTGGTAGCCTTCTAATCTTCAGCGCTCACGAGCGGTCCTCGTTCTACTCGTAGCAATCAAACATACAAGCAACAATAAAAGCAACTAAGAACAATACACCATACAAGACAAATCAATGTTCCAAAAGAAACTAGGTGCTACGGTTAAAAGAAACGACTATCAAGAGATTTATATTATAAAAAGAGGGAACTACAAGTTTAGTTCATGTTAATTAAAAACTACGATGTGAGTCACATTAATGAAAACATATTTAAGTTAGCATTAATCAAATTTAATAAGTGTTTATAAAGTTTGACATGAAAACCTTAAGTTGTTTTTAATTATAAAATTAGTTGCATATAGATTAATCAAATTAATGGTTGATAATACATAAACACGTGACACTATGTACGAGAAGCTAAGATAGGAAGGATTAAATGTGAATAGGTATAAGAGCTTATAGAAAAGCATTCAGGCTGCTGTTTTTGATATATTGCATGGAGGAAATTGCTTGCTTGCGTGTATATACGCACGCTGGCTGCGAGGCAATGTGATGAGCAGCAGGGATGGATCAATGAATAGCCTATTACTTGCAGATGGCACTAGCACATGATGATGTTATGCAGCTGGGCATGGCTTAAAGGAAAACTAGATACGTACTGTGTTTAGTGTCGAGCTAACCTTCCATTGGCCAGCACGTACTAGTATGGATATAAGTGCAATATGGTTCCAGCTTGTAGATCAAAGAGACGGTGGAGATAGCTGACTGGAGTCCAGCTGCTGATTTTGCTTTTGACTGCTGACGCAGATGGTAGGGAGTATCGACTCTGGAGAATGAAGGTGATGACTTAGTGTCCTTTTGGCGGGCATAAACACGCATGAAATAGATTAGATTTAGGAAGGAAGCATGGGATAGTTGAGATACAAAACCAAAACACTTGAGGGATGCCTAACGTGGTATGCTCACCTCCAGCAACAGATGAACGGCGACAAGAGTTGATCAGCTAACAAAAAGCAATGATGACGCTGCTGCCGAGAGCTGGAATCAGCAGATCAGGGTCATGGCTTCCATCTGCTTCGTGCGCAGGAAGGAAAGGCCTTGCTCAGCTCGGCCTGGCAAAGTCGCAGGCCCTGGCGCTCGGCCGTCCCGGTTGTCGGCACAAGGTCAGGTGACATGTTGAGGATGACGTAGAATAGAGGAGGGAAAATATATTTTACTACCGGGATTTCCAAACTAGGGACTCCCTTTGCGGTAGTTTTTTGTGTTCTTTGCCTGAGGGTTGATACGTACATATAGGGAGAAAAATACCTCATGTTGTCATCAACTAGCGATATGGTACTAATTGACGTTGCACCCTCCAACATTACTAATGGGCCCAATTAGCCATTAAACCCATTAGCAAATAAAGATACAAGCCTTTAGGATTTAATTAGGATAATTGCACATGGGCTTTGAGAGCTGGTGGCAAAACTGAGATTTTAATATTTTCGGAATTAATTAATTTCAGGATTAAAATAATTCTAGAAAAAGTCTAGAATTGATATTTAAGCCATGAAAAATATTCGAAAAGCTCCAAAAAATCGGGGAAAAATTCTCGGAGACATGATGAACCAAAATAAAATATTTGGAGCTCATAAAAAGTATGTTAGAGCATTCAAAAAATTAGATTATGCTCAAAAAAGAACGAGTTCGAGAAAAAGCTTGAGTAGTTCCTGAAAAGTTTGTACAGATGTATTGATAGAGAAGCGGCTTCTCGATAAACTGTACTCGATGAGATTGGATTAGAGTTTGGTGCCTGCTGTGAGCTTGATTGTAGACGCGGCTTGCTCTAGGACTAGGATAGGTAAGCGACGGTTCGATTAGGGTTCAGCAAAGGTGGGGTGGAATGCGGGTCAGGAAGGAGTGAGCTAGGCTGTGCAGGCCGAAAAAGTGAGGCTGAAAGAGTTTCCTTTTTTTTCTAAAGCCTCAATCTAATTTTTAAACTTTATATTGAATTCTTTTGAATTTTGGTCAAAACCACTCATCACAAAAGAAATCATATGCTTCAGCATGAATGACCAAACATGTCGCTATACCCATGTTAAGTTTTAATTTAATAAAAAATATCATGTTGCTATATATTCTCATGAGCACTAAAAATACAAAATCATATCATTTTCTCCCTACTTTCAAAGAGGCAAATTTTAGGGTGTTACACTGTTGCTTCAGCCTACACGTACAATATCCGAGCTAGATGTTGATTCTTTTCATTGAGTGTGCCCTCACACGTCACACCAACTCCTATAGGCCCTGTTTAGATTAGTTTCGGCTTCTTAAAAACCGGTTTTTGTCTATAGTGTGTTTTGGAGTAGTATCTAAAATCTTGGTTCTAAGCAAAAACTGGTGAAGGGTGTTTGGATCTTCTAGTTTTTAAGAATCTGACTTCATTTATTACTCTATGGGTCACATGAAACTGTCAAAATCTAGGTATCAGCAGCTTTCTTTTAAAGAATCTCCCAAAAACTGAAAGAAAAAACAGGAAATGTTTGGTTCCCACTCAATTTTCAAATGCTCGATTCTTAAAAGCTGTCAAAAACTCGGGGGATCTAAACTGAGCCTAACTCGAATCCCATTTAGTACTCCAATCACTTGCTGGCCCGGATAGACCGGCGCTGTCTCATTGGCACGTTGCCCACACAAGCATGCTGACTTCTTGGAGGAAAACAAACAAATTAATTATATTAGGCCACAATCCACAATAATTTTCATTTCATAGGGAGTATTAAGTGCCACTAATTACACCCTTCAGGTCCGTAAAACAAGCCATTTTGAGGTGTGTTGTAGTCAATAGTGTGTTTTGAAGACTGTACGTGTCAATGTTCACAATGACTTGTCTTATGAATCTCGAGGGTCCAGGAGTACTAACTATTGCCATTCTTATACCCGTCAGTGGCACTGATGAACGACATGTCATTCAGACACCAACAGCAAATAATTGGTTTCAATTTTGTACTATGTTAATTAAATAATGAATTGGTCATCCTAATCTGTAAATGAGTGGCACTTGCATGCTAATAATGGAGCTAGCCAAAGATATTGAAATGGCCAACACATGATTCTGACTGTTGTTAGTTTATGGTTAATCGTCATCCTAATATATATAAATACCATGCAGCAGCTTGATTTCAAAGACGGAAAACGGCCCTGTAATGAAGAATGCACGACGATTATTACGCGTGCATGGCAGCAGGTGAGTGCATAATAATGTATTCTTTAGCACTGGGCTATTCTTGCATGGAGCTTGAAAAGTTTGATACTTGGTGCTATACTAATCTTGCAGGTGATGAAGGATACTATTGATATCATTGATTTTCTAAGGAACCAGACGTCATTTCAGAATCTAAAGAAGTTTGTCTGCGAAGAAGTGAGTCGTTTTCAGGCCTTATTGTGTGTTTACTTTTTCAAACCAATCGGCAGGAGAGCTGCCCAATATATTAATAGACGAAGAGCCTGACGGCAAAGAATAACAAAATAAAAGTACTCTACAAGGAGATCCAAAACTCGAGCTAAAAAAAAAAAAAAAGAACACCGGCAAGAGCACAGGAGGACGCTGCGAAATGACGCGCGTTGAGGTGTGCTTAACACGCACAACGATCAACGAATTTCCCTTTCTGATTTGGTTTTGCACTTCATATTGAAGTTTGGGGGTTTCCTTTCGCTCAAAAATTCCAGCATTGCTTCCCTTCCCTAATTTCCAGCAACAAGTACTTCCTTCATTTTAAATTATAAGATGTTTGACTTTTTATATCTAAATTTGACCACTCGTTTTATTTAAAAAATTTATAAAAAATAAAAAATTAAATTATTTTAGAAAACTTTTTTATTAATAAAACAGATAACGACAAAATAAATAATATTTTATAAAATTTTTTAATAAGAAAGGAGTCAAACTTGGTGTTAAAAAAAAGTCAAACCTTTGAGGATGGGGATGGGGTGGCTGCTACAGCCGATGACAACCCGTCAATGTTGTCACTACGTCCTCAATTCGGGTTGCCTGGCCCGAGTCCCAATAGGACTGGTGATGGTACGTAGGTGGACCCACACAGCAGAGTAACCTCCATTAACGTCTTTAGGATAGTTCCAATGGTAATTAATAGTGGTTTCTATTTCTATTAAATGATATGCCACATAAACAAAAATACTGATATAGCAACCTCATTAATTAGAAAAGAGAGAAAACCGAAGGAAATGGTTTCTTTGTGGAGAAATCACGTTTGGCTCCATCCGATGAACCTAGAAACGATGGATTTGCCATTGGGAAGAAACCACTGGTTTCTTGGTGGGACCCAGGCTACCACAGTCGCCAACGCCGGCCGCGCTCTCCTGCACCGCCTCAGGAGCTCGCCTGCGCCACCGTGCTCCTTTGCTGCCGCGCTCGCTCGGTCCGCCGCACTGTTTCCCGTTGTTGTGGCCGGCACCGTCAAGCTCGCGCGCTGTCGCGAGAGCTCGGACGCACCGTCGCCACTTGCCCGATAGCCGCCGTACTGGATTGCCTTTGCTGGCTCAAGCCGGGCTGGAACTCTGCTCGCGGGCCTTCATGCTGGCGCTGCGGTGAGAGCTCGCGCCCTGCTGGAGCTCTGCTCGAGCTGTGCCGTCGTGAGAATTCGCACGCGCATCCACGGTCACCCGAACCGCAGCGGGAGCTGGCCTGCGCTGCCACGCTGGAGCTTTGCTCGCGTGCTTCCACGCTGGATGCTCTGCTGCTATATATGCAGGCTGCGTTGCTGTGCAGCAGGCCACCGTGCTCGTCGTCGCATGGACTGCCACAGGAGGAGGCTGCGGAGGCTCCAGCAGGTCGTGCCAGGGTTCAGAATATGCCGATTTTCACCGAAAATCGGTGATTTTTAATTCTATCGGTGTCCTCCTGTAAAATATACATATCGGTAATTTTGGTTCAATTTATTCAATTTTTTTTTAAATATTTTCAAAAATTTATAAATTTTGACTGAAATTCAACTGATTTTCACCGACTTCCATGATTTTCGTTTCTATCGGTCCCCTTCAATATTTGTAACTCTACCGGTAGGCTAAACCATCGTGCGTGCAGGTTCCGTGAGCATGAGCTCTCACGCAGCCACGCGAAGGCTTGGCCAGAGCAAGACGATGGGTTTGGGTTCCGTGAGCACGAGCTCTCCTAGAGATGACGGACTTTTACTAGGAGATAGAGAAAAAATATAGATCATTTAATTATTAGGGATAGAAACTTGCACTGTGTGAGATGATTTCTAGAGACGATTTGTTGCTGACATGACTGCAATGGAAAGTTGCATAGTTTCTACTATTGGGACTGTCCTTATTATACTTTTTCAGTTGACTATATATTTTTCTTACTAGCTCTATTTAGCTGTTGATATATATAATTGTATGATATAATTAAATTAAATGCATGATATAGTTAAATAGCCATTTTAAAATTTGAATTTAAAAATTGGCCGGAAAAATATCCACTAGATTTAAATTTGAAAATTGGCAGAAAAAGTATCCACCGAAGGTTCTGTTAATACAACTAGCCGCAGAGATACCACCAACCTCTAGTGAAAACGGTATCTCCACTGGCGGTTCTCATTTAACCGCTAGTGAAGATAGCCATTTTAACTGGCCTCTCGCACTTGCGGCACTGGCAAATGCCAGTAAAGATGTGTTTCCAACAACCTGTAGTAAAGTTCTGTATACTAGTGCATTAACACGGCACCAGACCCAAATTGAGCTGTATGTCTTATTAACTTATGAAGCCATACGCTGGATGCATTCTGTATCAAGCCCTACTTTAGTTCCATCAATCATGGTTCACCGACTTGAGATATATCTATTGAGCTATGTAACAAATTGGGATCCCTAACAAATTGATTGAATGATGTATTATGCAGATACTTCATCTTCTTTTTTGCCAAAATACTTCTTGCTGTATGCACAGTTTTGAGTTGTTTAAATTGCTGTAGTTTAAATTATTGAAAGGAGTTAATAATTAGGAGGTTTAGCAGCAACTTTAATGATAAACCAGTGAGTGGATAAAGGTATGAGTTAGGCAATTACATGCCACATTTGGATGCTACCGACTGTAAAATATCATTAGCAACCGACCAAAAAAAAAAAGACTGTCAGGTTCCGATCATGATAGTTTTTCATTCTGAGGCTTCTTTTATCAAAATAAACAGGATCTCTGGCTCCTGCATAACCATTTTCTGCAAAGCCTATAAAGGAAGATGCGATGAAAAATGAATTGAGATCAAAATGCAAAATGGAAGTAGATATTCTAGCTGAATCCTTTATAATATTATCTAAGTGATTTTAGAAATATACTGAAATAATGCTACTCTTGGATGATGTCAGTGCCCACACATCGCTGAAGGAGAAGACAACGACAAAGAGAGCAAATGGGTAGTTGGGGTAACGATTCGCACAATTTCAGCCAAGAGAATAATTTCAATTGTTACATTTAATGAGATAAGAGTTCTCAATTGAAGGTCATTACTACATGAAACAGATCATCAAGAATTTTGGCAGCGGCATCAAGAATTGGCTGAAAATTTGGCAAACGACGGACAAGCCTACATATGATCTTCTGAAGGCAAATTGTAGCAAAGCATGCACCGCTCTCCGTGGAAATTTAACTATGTAAACATGTACAATTATTTTCAGCATACACTAGTAGAACTGGACCCTAGAGTAGAAACCAGAGGTGGACCCACAGGGTTTGGTTCGTGTGCTCATGGTTCAGCTGGTATGTTGTCCTTGCTTCTCACTACTATAGAATTGATATTTATGTCGGCCCATCACTACCGGTTTTTTAGAAATTGTCATTGATAGTACCTCCTAGCTCATCACTGCTGGTCTTTGGCTAAAACCACCACTGATAGGACCAAGCGACACTGATATTCACGTCATCACAGCTGGTTTTTTTTTTTTCCTAAAACCATGTTGTGACACTAGAGGCTAGGAAGAAGATAACAGGGGGCACCGATAGGAGGAGTTTTCGCTAGCAACTCAAAGGTTCCAAGCCAATCAACCCTTGATTTGTCAAATCCTTACGTCAACGACCAGAACTTGTCAACCACACACAATATGTGGTCGTCGGGTTCCATCTGCGATCTATTCCACTGTTGCCCAAAGTTTTCGACGACCAAAACACTAGTACACAGATGCTTTGTGCAGATGGTTGGAGATCTATTTCTACTGGCATTTTTTAAAACCGCCAGTGGGAGAGGCCAGCGAAAATGACTCATTTCCACTGTCGGTTGTAAGAGAACTGCCAGTAGAAATCGATTTCTACAGGGAGTTCTCTTAAGGAACCGCTTGTAGAAATCGCTCCCCGTAAAAAACGTGAAAAAAAAAAAAAAAAAATTTAAAATGGAAAAAAATATTTTAGAAACCAGGAGAGGCACCTGCCGCCTATCCCTATCGAAGTCGCACGCTACACAGCCGATGGGATTTGAACCCGCAACCTCGACCTTGCGCGATCCCTCCCTTACCACTGCACCACGCACTCACTTATGTCTAGATACCATTTTTGCTCCCCACATATTATATAAACCTGATGGAAAATAAAATGTTTGAGGATCTAAACAAATTCAAATGAAAAAGTGTTGAACTACAAAGTTTTATAACTTTTTGAGATCTAGAACTTTCATTTAGGGTGTTTCTCCATCCAAGGTCATTTGCAAAAATTTGAATTTGAAATTCTAAAATTTCGTTCGTTGTTTTCCATAAAAATATGATTTTAAATGGAAAAGTTGTCAACTACAAAGTTTCATAATTTTTTAAAATCTACATCTTTTATTTTGGGAGTTTCTCCAACCAAGAAAGTTTGAAAAACTCAAAAAAATTAATTTCAAATTTTTTCTAGTGGCGGATTTATTAAGAAACCGCCAGTAGAAATCAATTTCTACTAGTGGTTCTTTAAGAAATCTACCAGTAGAAATAGTTGATTTCAACTGGCGGTTCCTTAAGAAAATCATGAGTAGAAACGTATTTCTAATGACGGATCCAAGAACCGTTTGTAGAAATAGAGCTGATTTCTATAGGCTGTTTTATAAAAAAAACCGTCAATAAAAATGAAACGTTAGTGTAGAAAAATAGTTTATGTACTAGTGAAATATGCCCAGTCGTCATTAATAAGGTCCCACTGTGGTCGCTAATCCAGGTCCGTAATCCACCTGCCACGGGACTGCTCGGCAGTCAGAACCCACCTCCCGCACCCATCTTTCACGCCGCATCCCTCCATCGCCCTAGCAACCGCTGCATCTGCATCTGCATGCTCCGCCACGCTCCTTATCCTCGCCGGAAGCATCCTCTCCGGCTCGATGGCATCTCCCTCCTCTCGTGCGGACCCCGGTGACGGCGACCGCGTCGATGCGTGCCCACTGCGATGGTACCGGGACCGGCGGCCTCCGCACAGGTCACCCTCTGTACACGAGATTTTCCGTATGCGCGACGAGGCCAGCGGCGGCCGTCCAGCAGGTGAATGACTGCCTGTGGGCGCCCTAACGTCGAGAGCTTTAGGAGCCCCAACTGTAAGCCATCATCTTCCTCAACAGAGTTTTCCTCAATCCTCATCTGCATCTCGAGAGAACAGCACTCTTTAATCCCTCACTGTGTATGTCCTTTTCACTTTCAGTCCGTGATGTCTATTCTCATCCACCCTTGCATCAGTGAGCACTAATGGGCCTAGGTCGATCTCATGCCTTGGTCGCGTTGTTCTCAAGAAGGACAGTCGGTTTGCTGCTGCCTATTTCAGTCAGTGCAGGTACGTTCCCCAAGTTAGGTTTTGACGTTTTTGATTCTTGTATATTTTTTTAGTTGTTAATACTTGCGGATAGGTTTTATTTTAACCTGGACTCGTAAGTTACAGCTGTAGTATCTGAATACACGCTCAAACATACCCCACACACACTCACACCCACCCACACTAACACACCCTAGAGCGCACGCTAGACCTACGAACTATACATAACACGCGTCCTTCTAGAGATCGACGAAGTCCACAGGCTCCGCAAGCGACAGGCACGTCGCATTACCATTGTGGCTCCACGCGTACGTCCTGGACCTGAGATTATTTTGGGAAAAACCCCGGTGGGAATCGTGGGCTGAGCAAAGCTCGAACCCACGACCGGCCGCTCCTCACCTGGAGCGTGTACCGCTCGAGCTACGGCTCAACCCCTACTTGCGGATAGGTTTAGGTCTCAGCTAGAACAGTAGATCAGATGATTGGTTTCCTTTCTTTCAACTTTGTACCTGAGAAGAATGCAATTTTACACTTTCCTTCACGATGCACACAGTGTTTGTGGTTTATCAGTTGTAACCTTTTTTTTAATAAAACTAACTGGCAATTTTGAAATTGTGTGATATTCTATTTCAGGTGATGAATGTTAAATTGATCTGTTCTCTTTGAGAATTCAGGTAAACATTTTTCTGTCTTGGGGCTTCTGAATATACGTTGAGTAGAATTGCCCCTTGCTATCAATTGCTAGAAGTCGTATGGATGATTTTCAGTAGAAAATATATATCCTCGCAAAGTGAGGTTTTCTTGTCCTAAGCAAATAGATTTCAGTTTAATGAGCAATCCCTATATGAACATTAAAATTTGCATGGTCAATTTGTTGTATTTCGTAATTATTTTTAGCAATACATGTCCTGTATTCACTCCAATAAAATTAATATTTTATTTCTTGTCGCAACATGTTGGTGACTCAAGCTGTTCGCCAGAACAATTTAGTTTTAGCAATTCACTCCTCTGTATGTGTTACCATGCATTTTAGTTCAGAGCAGCCTATATACTATTTTCTATCCTCCCCCATTCGTGTATTAGCAATCATTAATAAGATATTAGTTTTGCATTCTGGGGATCTCGGTTCATTATCTCTATACTTCTATATATTTTGTAATTAAACATATTTGTTCAGTCTGAACAAAACTGCTTGTGGAGACTAGTTCCTTGCACTTTTACTAATAAAGGTTGCCTATAATCTTTACTTTGTGTAATTCTCCCGTTTTATAATATGAATTACATCTTACATTTTAACTAGCCTGAATTTATTATCTAAAAAATTGCCTTAAAGTTATTAATTTACTGTATGAGTAAGAAGGAAATTTGAGTATTGGTTGCCATCTGAATAAGAAGGATCTGGCCAATGATACATGTAATTTGATTTTATCTATATGTGCCTTCCAGTACTGGACTGATGACGCTGTAGGCTTCAAATTATGTGAGTTTATTCTCTTATTCTACAGAATGCAGTTAGTTTTTTTGGCCTTTGCTTAAGTACTATGATTTTACTTCAGCAGTGTTTTCTCAAACACATGCCATATTAACATGCTGACTGTTTGTAGTTAGTAACAGGAAAAGGCTGCACTAGCCACCAAACTCTAGTAATTTTTCCTTAAGTCTGTGCAGTCTTCATTTACCAAATGTGCTCTTCCATATATTGAAAATTTAAATGAGAGGCCCTTTCATAGATCTGAAAATAGCTTCATCCATCAACTGAAAATAGCTGAAAATAGAAGGGTTCATGCTTCTTCATCCGTATATTGGTACTGAAACTTTGAGGTAAAATAAGATAGGTTTGAGTTATTGTGTATTGCTAGGATGTCAAATTTCAAATCTTCTCAGGCATAGTTCTGATTATTCAGTTCAATATTTGACATCAATTAATTTAAGTCTAAAAAGTCTTAACTGGTTATTATTTTCTTTGGTTTATGTATGTTTTAAACACTGAAGTTAGTGCAGGGTTCGACCTATTGACAAGACCAAGCTGACGGAGGGCAATGTTGAGAGTGCCACTTGAAGATTAGTGTTTTTAGTTGATAAAAGAGTATGGTGGTGTTCACCTTCAAGCATACCTTTGCTGCTAATTATCTGTAATAGGAATGATCCTTAAGTTATTTGTATTTGACAATTTTTATTTGATTTTTTTTCATATGGGAAATCATGTTTGAGCATCAAAAGTTTGAGATTTAAATTTTTGAAATGACCTTTTTAAATGACATCGGATGTAGAAACAACCAACATAAAAAGTTGTAAGTCTCAAAAAGTTATGAAACTTTGTAGTTGACACCACTTTGATTTGAATTCATCTTGTCAAAGAAAATTAGGTTGACTTTATGTAGTAGTGATATGAACAAGAGGAACCCACACTTTCTACACATAGAATCTGTTCCCATTGTTGTCACTATTATGAATATCATAATTGACTTCCGGTCAAAAAAAATATCATAATTGACTCACCCTTCCAATGTAAATCAGCAATAGTCTGGACAGAACAAACCCAAAACTGGCCCCTGAGTGCTCTCTTGCTCATCTAGATCGTAGCTGTGCACCAGCCATATTCACAAGATATCTTGTGCAGACAGTTGGGGTCTTGAGGTGGCGACCGGTGCTTCCCAATGTGCCTCCTATTTCCATCATCAGGTGAGACAACATACGCTACATCTCTCAACATAACTCTAGCCAATTCACCACTGTTTGCTAGTGCCACTGATTGCTAGTGTTTGGATTCAATATATATATGCCTGAACCAAAACCACGGTTATTAAGATGGTAGAACTTTGGTAGGTGCATTGTGATGATATCACATTCACATCGATGTTGTATGAGATCACTTGTGTTGCTACTTGAAATGGAAGGCCTATGCACAGACCTGTTTTGGTGCTTTGTTTTATTATTTACAAGACGGTAGGCCGTGGGTTGCAACAGGAGCAACAAAAAAGTTTACCAGAAGTTTGGCATTGGCTGAGGATTATCACCAAACCTGAAACAAATATCTGTTGCTTTGCAATAGGAAGAATCAGATGAGAATATCCATGTCATATTACTGACATGCATTTCGTAAAACCGACCAACTCGTGTAATTTAAGACTGCTTTTGACTGATTACATGATGACAGATATTACTCTATTGTCATTAGATGTATAAATTCACTCGGGTTTGATTGGTGAAAGGCATATGTCCAACTGGTAATGGGCCTGTTCGGTTGGCTTTTTTTAGCTGAAATTTACTGTGTGCTATCTCTTAAGCTTTCAACAGCACCAGTCCGAAGAGGCTGGCTTTTAAGCCAGCGGAACAGGCCCATTAATATTTGTGAAGGTTTGGTTCTAAAGCATGAAGGCAGAAGACACGTATCTTGAAATTTCTGAGACTATACAATACAGGTTACTGGCTGGATATGTTTCCGCACTTTCGTCCAGACAATTTTTCCCATCGTCTTGTCCGGCAGTGAGTCCAGAGCCGTCCAGAACCGTTGGTCGGTTTTGTGTGGCATATAAATCAGTCCAGGTGCAATACGTACCCTGTTGATGGTAGGCGTGCAGCACGACTTACTCCATGTACTGTACGTGTCAGGAAAGGTAATAATTTGATCGGTAGCTAGTACAAGATCAATATACTGCAAGTTGGCAATGAGACGTAGATTGAAATAAAGACAAGCACAAAGGTATTAACGTGGATGGTATGTCAACCTCATGTACTTTATTTCAAGAAATTTTAGTAATGTTACATGTATACGTGACTCGGTAGTACATTGGTGTGTATTTGTCTTTATTTAGATCAAACATTTTAATACCCGTGGAAAGAAACCACCACTTGGTGCAAGCCAGCAACCTTCACTGATGTTGATTTTTACTAAAAAAAATCAGATGACACTGAACATTCTCGAGAACAACTAATAACACTTATTGATGCAAAGTCCAGAAATTATCTAGTCCACAATGATTGTAGAAGAACTAACAATGCACAATCAAGTACTAACTCCGTCCCAAATTATACCATTTGACTTTTTGAACCCAAATTTCACCACTTGTCTTATTCAAAAAAATATGTCCAAATACTGGCATTTTGTGTTGTGGCTTGTTTACTATAAAAGTTCTTCATGATTAACTTAAATTTAATTATGCTTGTACAATTTTTAAATAAGACAAGTGGTCCAAAAATTTAGGTTAAAAAAATCAAATGAATTATAATTTAGAACGAGGGGACCATCCATGAAGCCCCGATTGCATAAAAGCAATCAATGTATCCATAATGCATAAAGAAACCAAAAGTTTTGAACTCCAGAGAAAAAATGAAGAAAATAAAGGACTTACGCTTAGACTGTTGCTTGCTGCTGTATGCTTAT